>JARDWD010000807.1:0-600000 GCA_029034505.1 Ornithoptera priamus
TATTCAAAATATTATATCGTTTTTAACGATTAATATTATAATTGTTGTTTAATAAAAGATTACATGTGTAGTTTAGTAAAATGCCTGGTTCTACAGAGCAGCAGTAGCTGAGTTACGTTTATTCGTATTAACAGAGACTGCTGCTCTATTTTTAATTTGAACTTTACCACCCTCGACATTTGCTGGCGGTATACCTTGTTGCTATGCGTTAAGTACAATGTTATGGTTTGTCCATAACGTGCTGGCGTGTATGAAAGGGGATGTATGAAATTGTTTTGCTTGCGTTGACAATATAAACCATGCGAATGTTATACAAATCTCTATTATCTCTGTCTTTGACAGATCAGTGTTTTATTTTATTAGGTATCCAACATTACATTTACGGTAAGTATCGAAATGAAGCATGTTTATGGTCTTTAGGCTGTTGTTACAATGGAATGTCGTACAAGTAGATTACATAATCTCCTACGTCTTTTAAAGGCAGCTGTTATGATAATGTACACTTACGAGATGTAACCGAATTGTTTGCACCAGGCCTGTTGGTGTATGGGGCAAGATCGTGGGGTCGCTTTGCGCGATCGCTGGAGTTCTTACCATTGCCCTGCCTGTACCTGTCATCGTGTCTAACTTCAACTACTTCTATCACCGAGAGACCGATCAAGAGGAAATGCAATCGCAGAACTTCAACCATGTCACCAGTTGCCCCTATTTGCCTGGCACTATGGGGGAGCCCTACTTGAGTACGTTAAAATTACCAATAACAGCCAATATCTCTTTATCGATTAAAACGAACTTTGTGAGAAATATCTATGGTTACAATAAATGTGCTTACATTTTAGTTTTTTTTTAGCCTTTTTTTAAGTTACGTATCCAAATTATTTTCGTTAAGCAATGTTGAAATTTAGATGATCTTTGTATTAGTAGTAACTGTTAGTGTACTTGTGATAAATGTACGTTCGAGGATTTGGTGTCACTTATCTTTTTAATGATACAGAGCATGTCACAAGCTTCAAAAGGTTGATTTTGCATGGTGCGCTTTTTAATTTGTTTATGTTATTTTCGGTAATTTCAGGTGGGAAGGACGATGACAAGGACGAAGTTTGCTGTGATCATTGACTGTATAATAGTGTTGTCCCGTTACTTAGTATTGCGGATTTAACTAATCGACAGAGACGATCATTGTGATATTAACGTTTAAGAAGCGAAATAGTGCAGTGTTGATGTAAATATTAGATTAAGTGATGTAAAAATGCGATAAAAATGTTAATTGATTGCTATCTACTTGTTGAAGAATTTTAGTATTACAATATCGGGTTATGCTTTAGATTGATTTCCAATTGATTAGTTAAATATTTTACTTCGAGTGTATTTAAGTTTGAGTGTCGCTTTACCTGACAGGTTCCAAGTGTGTTCTAAACTATTTTTTCTTTTATTTTGTATATATATGTTTACTCGAGCATCGTCACAATTTGCTTCCGGTTTGACTTTTATTTTCTCCGTTAAAATAAAAGATCAACTAAGAGCATCATTCCTCAAATCCTATTTTTTTTTGTTTTAATTTTTAAAAATCTATTACCCTATGTTCTATTTATTACATACAGAAATATTAGAGAAAAGTATACAATTTTCATACAAAAGATAATGCAGTACTTTCTGCGCGTACTATTCAATTAGACAAATACACTTTGGTTGATAGAATACCTGGCATTAATAAGCGTAGCATAACGTTAAGTATGAATCTTACGATATGGTAATATGTCCTAATAGAATAACCTAACCTCTATTAGTTGAATATTTTCAAAACTTTTTTGGGATTTGCCAAAGTGAAAGTTATAGAGTTCGTAACTTTTGGGGGAAAAGAAATTCGTCGAAATGGCAAGATAGTTCAATAAATCTATGTATAGGAGTTTCAATATTTTTTATTATATGGATAAAATTGAGTTTAAGAAGAAACCCGGTAACACTGTTATTTAACACCGTACGACCTGGTCGCATGTATGAAATGAAGCCTTCGAAACGTTTTCAGTGGTCTATTTAAATCTATAGACCACCGCAATATTGCGTAACTATCTTGCCTCGTATCAGTTCGTAGGTAACGAATAAGTTAATAACTTAAAACTTTTAAAATAATTATTTTTATTAGTAAAAATGTTCATTGTCACGTTAAGTGCATTTTGAGAAACCTGACGCTTTTATCTTATTGAAAACTACTTCGATTTTTCCGTTTGTAACTGTAGCTTAAAAGCTTTTTACCTTTTGTTTTTTTTTTTAAGCAATTTTAGCGTTTTGCACCTGGATGTCTACAAGTAAGTCACATTATTACTTTTTATTTCTATTGCTTTTTTATCATATGTATGTATGTGCAAGTTGCATTAAGTGTATTTCCCAAAATAGTAGCACTCAATTCAGATATTAGGGATCGTACTTATCGACAGTGCAATGCGAAAGCGGATGTGTCCCGACGCGAACTATAAGTTTAGTTCCATCATATATATATTTTTAAGATAATATTCTTAATATATAAAAGTCTATTATTAAAGATTAGGCATTAAATAATACTTTTTGAAGTTTCCCGTTTCACTTTAAAAAATTGTGATACTATTCGCTTTCCTATCGCTAGTCGAGAAAAGTGTTTTCGGTAGTCGAGCACTACACATGACGGGGGCTTGCAGTTTCAGGACCCATAAAGAAGAAGTCCTCGGTGAGTGATGACTCGTCCTCTGACATGATGGAGTCGGATGAGAACGCCCTTGTGGCCGATTCGCAGTTAGAGCAAGACCTGCGCCGGCTTCGCGAGGAGGAACGCCTCCTTCTCGAGCAAGAGGCAAACATAATGAATGACATCGCTGCGCTAGAACACCAGGACGCTCTCCGCCTGAACCAGGTAAAAACTGCTTGGTTATCACACATATAATTCTATAGAAATGTATATGTGAGACTCTTTCACTAATTCTGTACCATTGTAATGAATGTTATTTAGCGCCAGCAATTAGAGATACAGAAGCTGCAGAAGGCGCAGGCACGTCTGCTTGCGCGGCAACAGGCTCAAGCCCAGGGTCAAGCAGCAGCTCAGGAGGGCGCCTCTGGCGCTCGCCCCCGCGATTCTCGCGACATCTGCGAAGTGCGTGAGAGCCGTGAGGTGCGCGAGCCCCCACGCCGCCGCACCCCCTGCACCGTGCGCGTTAACAACCTTCACGGCGGTGGTGCTGAAGCTATGGAGACGGACGTCTGACCAATAGGTAAAGTAACTACTACCCACTGTACATTACCAATGCGAAATTTTAGAATTAAAAAATCATACACAGTAATAACTCATGATTGCAAAGTTCGTAATATTCAAAATTCTATAAAAAAAATTTTTAAATTTTCCCTACTAACTAAGCCTATTTATTTCGATAATAAAAACTTCATGAAAGCCATCAACATATTCAATAAAATAAAATTAACTTGTACTGTGGTAATAATAAGTTAAGAACAAGTTTTAAAAACAATAGAACCCTGTGAAATTGAAACTATGTTAAAGTAATCATTATATTAAAACAATTAATATAGGAGTGCGGAAATATTAACTTTGGTTATATCCAAACTAATTAAATATGGTTGCAAAGCAGGACAATCGGCTTACAATAACCGCCAATTACATAATTATCAGTTCTACTCAAGCCGAAAGGCCTGAAAGCTAAATCTGTTCTGGTGTACATGATCCTGATTAGCGCCACATTGTTATAAGCTGGCGTATCACTTACTATCAGGTGAAGGTCTTATCGTCTTGTCTTTGTGAAATAAAAAAAATAACTCATTAATTTAATCACATTCCTAGATTTCCATTATCAGCGACAAGAGCAGAATGAAGTAGAAGTAGCCTTCAAGAAGCCCTAGCTGCCGTCATGATTCTTACTATATGTTCTAATACTAAACTGGCTTGAACTTTTTTATAAAGTCAAGGAGTTTACGTTTTGAATAAGCGAATATTTTTAATAAACTTCATAATTTTTTTTTTACAAAACCTATCATAGCCTACACACATTTTGACTAGTGTTAGGTCTCACTGGTACTAGGTATATAACACCCCTGCGCCTATTTATGTCGTCAAACAGTAGTTTGCAAAAATTGTTGTGTTCCGGTTTGAAAGGCGCTGTCGCTACTGAAATTACTGCGGTAACGAGACTTAACATCTTATGTCTCAAAGCAACGAGCGCAATGTGGTGCTGTGTATATCGTCATATACTGACGTTACATTGTTAAGGGTAGGCGTATCACTTACCATCAGACAAATATACCGCTCGCCTCGTCCCTTCATTGAATAAAAAAAAACAATAACGTGTATCCAAATAAGATGATCTAATGTTAACACACAAAAAAACTGTGTCAGCCAGGTTGTCGGATGCATAATTTAAAGCAGTTGGGTATTAGGTCAAAAGCCTTCCGGCTACAACTAAGAAACCCGGTGAGATATACAAGAAATTAATAACGAGCATGCATGCGCCGTCATGTACATAAAAGTCAGTGAGACATGCAAAGCAGCAGTGAATGGTGGCACTTAGAAAACCATTGACACAGAGCACCAGCGCGGGCTTCGATCGGTGGCTTGAATGAATGCGGGGAGCTCTGGGATCGATAGCCGCTGCGGCATAGCTGGGCCGCCCCTCCCGTGACGTCACAAAAACCCGCCCCTCACTTGCACGCCTGAGGACACCCCAATCGATGCGGGAGCGTCGCGCCCCTGGTCGCTATGCCTTAGACACAATTTACATATAAATATAAGATACCCGCTATGGGCCCAAAAAAGCTGCCGGCGTCCGATTATTCAAGATATCTTTATCAATATCCACAATAATGAACCGCCAAATGCAAAACCTCATCGTTATAAACAAACCACTCCAGAAAACCTCATTATACTACAAAACATTGATGATCACCCAAACCAAGCATCCTATAATAACTTCAAGGTATAAAAGGATTTCTTGCAAACATACGTACAACAAACACGAATAATGACAATTGCCTTTTCATTTATATTATAAACAATACAAATTAAAAACACAATATTAAATGTTTAATAATATTAATGCACAATATTTATGGTGAAGAATATGAATTGTTTAAAGCAACTAAAGTCTTAATAACTACTTCCGATTTTGATGTTATTATCAACAAAAATAAACATTATCCAACCTTCATAACCATCTTGTATCAAATACGTTGTTGTGATTATTAGATATTTCTACATTTGTCACGGCAAAAAATCACATTTTCTATATATATATATATATTCATGATATTAATGCATTTTTTCATTTGTTCAGTAACTGTACAAGTTCATCATTACTAAGGACAGTAGATGAGTAAGTCAAAAAAGAAATTAATAAAAGTGCATGTCCCCTCACGCTACTGTTTCACACTAATCTCTACGGCATTCATATATGTATGGAGATTTTTGTGAGAGTTTAGCGCGGAGAGATCCGCCCGCCTAACTTTCAAAATTTATAACGACTAATGTTAGCCGGTTAAACAGCACATTAGTTGAATCAATTGATTGGCTCACGAAAACGGTAGGGCCCGCGGAATCTCCATCATTCCTGAAAAATGTTGTCTGAATATTTAATGGATAAGTGTGTATTCGTTCTTACTCCGAGTAAATTCTTTGATTACTTCTGTCGTGAAAACGTCTATTTATTATTATTGATTTCCTATGCAAAAACATTGTCTTTTAACTGTAATAACTTTATAACGTTTACGGTATTTCCTGATATCACTGAATCGACGTTTTCATGAAACAATGGTGTTCCAAACCTCCGACGAAATGTGCCTTGCATTTTACATGCAGGTTATTTTATTTTACTTAATTCATTGTATTCATCAATTATCACAAATATTGTAAAATTTCAGTCGTCGGGGGTTGAGGTGGTTTAGATTACATGTGATACCTTATCGATGTGATTCTTCTTCCTAATGTTATTTGGTCGTTGAACCTTAACCCGTTGTTTGCTCTGCAAAATTCTGAGGGTTGCATCTGCACCCAAAAGACGCTTCTCTGTGATTTCTCATCTCTTCCTATGACGATTGGCAATTAATGTTATCTAAATTTCTAAACTCACAAAAATATTTCTTCATTGCAAATAATCCTATATTATATATAGATGAAATCAAATATAACGAACTCTTGTTAACGAACCTAAAGATTAACAAAATTTTAATTAACTGAATTATATGTTTCTGCAATTTATTTCCTGTCTGATTGTAATCGCATGCATCCGGAAACTCGCATGGTTCTACGTCAGTTATCACTTTAGTCAATCACAGGCTCTTTAGAGGTACGTTTTTGCTTGCGTATCATTCGAGTCCGACTGAATTCAGTGTAAATTAATTAAAAGAATAATTTTATACGGGCCATTTGATGTCAGATTATTAGTTCTAACTCGTGCTTTTATTAAAAAAAAAACTTCAATAAAAATTTTACGTGAACCCTTCCGTCGAACTCGATGTAGAATTCTAAGATATGCGTGCCGACTAAAGTGATCGTTGCAAAGTTTCTATTGATGTGAAACGCCAAAGCAGCGCATGGCTTGCATCCCTACTCCGTGTGATGCTCCCGCCCCCTTAGAGTAATTTATTGATTTTTAACAATTGATTTGTCATTAAATTTGAAGTAAATCCCAAGTAATTCAATATGGTTTCGGAATTGTAAAGTTTATATTATAAACAAAACTTTTGAAAACATATCCGAAATATATAAAGATATGTCTGTGTTGATTAAAAAAAATAACTGTTTACTACATCCCCCTCATTAAATATGTTAGGATTTATGTTTTTGTAGTATCCCATGTATTTCTTCTTGGCGTGAACGAATAAATGTTGTTTTACAGTTGTGTTGATGTTCTATAAGTCGGTGGAGTATTTGATGGACACGTCTTGTAATGGTATCAAGAGAATCAGTTGCGTGTGAGATTGCAGTGTGTATTGTGACATTACAGAGAAGGCGGGCCGGTGTGAAGGCGCGCACGAGTTCGTGGAGCTGCAGGAGCCGATGCAGTCGGTGTGGCGTGGGAGGATGTTGGCGCGGTCACCGCGCTCACCTCCCGCCTGTCGCGTCTGAACCGCATCGCATCTTAACAGCTCTACGAACCCGCGCCGCTGTACCACACCGCACCAGCCATCGGTGAACTTGTGGACTAACATGTGCTTCATTCTTTTGTGCTACTCTACACATATAATAAGTAAATACTACCCAAAACCTATATATATTTATACACATATATATATATATATACATATGTCTATATACATATATGTATAAATACACAACTATGAATATATTTGCTTGTAACGAAGGCTATTAACGTAGGCATGGTCTTTTGTAAATACAACCAAAACGGCTTCTCTACTGCTTCAAACACTGCGCGTTTCATCACATATGTAATATTAGAATTCATTTTTCAGAACAATAATTTCAATAGGCCTAGAATAATATTTATACGTCCGAAAGACATACTTTCGGACGGTCTCCCGTATTGTATATAGTAATAAGCTGGATATGCAATCCCGGCTAAAAAATGTTGAAGGCTGTCGCAAGAGGGAAGAGCCTTTATCTTTCATCATAAAGGTTTCTGGACCTCACGCCTGGCGCTTCACGTTCCCTTACTGTGACAATAACCCAAGGACATTACTACCCAGAATTGACTCACCGGCTTTAGTCAGGTCTCTGTGACCTTCTCAATAATTGACTGTTATAGGCCTGCGTATGCAAATTTTGCAGGCACATTGGACTTGACACACTTAAGGCAGATACAACCGGTTAAACACGAGGATGTTGCCGAGTATTAAAAGACGAATCCAAAATGCAAGACAGATGAATGTACACGATATTCCTGGGCAAAGAGACAGCTATTGCGCGGTGCGACGGCCAGCTTGTACGAAGCTTTACGGCCGCTCGCTACTGACCTGCAACTTCAAACCGCATTGAACTTTATGCATAGCTTCTTATTCGCTCAGAATATTGTTTTAGAATGAATCTGTTATTGAGTTTCGGTCGCGGTTTAGCAAAGCATTTATTGCGAGGTTTTATGACAAGATCGTAAACCTCGGTAGGATGGATTCGTAGTTATAAGTTGTTTATGTTGTATGTCGTGAACTATATATCAATATTCTGTGTCTCTCCCCACACTACTACCCCATCCCTCGAGTTTTATGTAACAGCCTCGGATCTAGCGCCAGCGCCGGAACTGTTGAAAAGTAGATATATAATCATCGATGTTGTCCATCTATTAATCAATGTTTATATGTTATTCATTAAGAAAAGTACGAAGGGTTGTGCGCCGGCGACAGTGTTGAGGGTAAAACGAGTTCGTAAAGTAAAAAGTATTGATTATGATCCTGCTTATGTGATAAGGCGTATAAAGTCTTTGGTTTAGACTACGTGGTATGTAGAAATGCACTCAGCAGAGCTTCTGGCTGCTGAGCAAGCTCATTCAAGCTTCTTGCATTTGTAAAATCTCGAATTGGGAAATGAATCGATCTGTCGCTGGGATGGAAAAAGCTGGGGTTATAATTAACTTTTAAAATTATATTAGAGACATATCCAATAAGACGTGATTTTAATAATATATGTTGTTAAATGTTTGATGGTCTTAGATTAGTATAATTGCGACTGATGTCCAATTCTTTAACTTTGGCTTAAAGCATTTGAAGTAACATTCATGATTTGTCAATTTTCAAGGTGTGCATTCTATGTAATTAGCTGAAGTTAAAGAAAAGGACCTGGAATGAAGGTATCACGACGGTACATCTTGCCGGGTGATTATGCAGGGCTAATATAAAACGCACCATTGCTCAAAGCGGATCTATTTTCGATTGTTTTACTTTTTACCTTTTGTACTGTATCTTGTTTGCTGCATCTGTGCATCAGCTATTTGCAGGAATTATACCAAAATTCAACCTCGCAAAAAATTTTATTACATCAACTCCGACTGGGATCAGTAGAAAAATTTGATTCTACCCAATGTAAAACTTTAGATCGCTGACTCGTTTTAATGCTAATGTACGCTACAAATATACTTGAGTGTTTTTCTACGAATTTTTATTATTTAAAAATTTTACATAAGATTTTTACATTTAAGTACAATTAAAGTTTATTAACGCATCTTCATAGGTTTCGCAGACATTAATTCGATAGGTCCGTCCAAATGCATTCGTTCATAGTTTACAAAAGCAACTTAAAACGTTGGACCACCCCACTCTGCTATTGCTTACGCAGTGATTCCCGCTATCTATAGCTACCGGAGCTTCCACAAGCAGCCCACCTGCCCTGATAATTGTTACCCGGTTTTTTGCGGGAAGAATGAAACGTAGATTTATTTCAATATAACCGATCAATGTTAGTTGTATGTAGAATACATTTGAAATTATCGTCATCATATCATTAAAACACATTTCATAGCGTTTAAACATTTAGATAAAAGACATAATACTTATCCCATATATTTAAATTAGAGTAGGACAGTAGGATTACTTCTTTAGACTAGATCCTCCTTTTGAGCATATTACTTTATTATGCTGGCTATCTATTGTAAAGTGTGGCAATTAAAATAGATGTAACTACGGTTGATCATTTTGAAGGTGAAAAGAAAATGTACAATTAAAATCTCAAAGTACTCTTAGAAAAATGGATGTAAGTCTTATGAAAACTCTTACTCCAGTACTTTCTCCTTAAATTGTTTTGGTATCAAAACAGAAAGTATAGTATGGGGCGCGGTAAAGTTTAACTAAAGTTACATCTGTTTATATTGCTTTAAGTACTTGAAACATTCCTTGACAATTGTTGATGTTCATATACCAGTGTATTTTACTACGTAGTTGTCTATGTCAGTGGTATTTAAAGGATATTATTGTAGAATATGCTCGTTTTAATTGCGTCCGGAATTGGTAAAGATGACGTTAAATTAACCTAACAAATCCAGCACACGAACAACTTGAGCAAACGCACCAATAACTTAAATAAAACGAGCATAGTCTTTTCCTTTTCTGATGTGTTTGTGATAAATATATTATAAATGTAATTATCACAATTACATATCGGAAATCGAATTTAGAAAACAGGTATCCGAGGCTGTTGCAAAAAAACGTTAGATGTGTCGATGTTACAGTTGTAATAGTAGTAAATTCATGTGGTGTTTGTTGTTTTAAAACAAGTGGGTCCCGATGACTTAGCGCTGGTACAACAATCTTTATGTCTGTTTCCAACAGAGCCGTTTTGGCCGTTTCGTGGTTGCGTCAAAATTGGAAATTGTATTAAGTAAATGCCAGATCATGTCGTTATCATCTGCTTTTTTGCACAAGACGCACGATGGAGTTGTTCGTTAGGAAACTTGGCTACAAGTTTTTACAGCGGGAATGATAATGAAGCTTTCACCGGTGTACACCAAGCTTCTTGTGTAGATCAGAATTATAGGGAGGAAATTGCTATGCGTCATCATGCATGCGAATAGACATGAGATTGTTAGAATACTCGTGAATTACTCATTTCGGCCAAAATTGTACGTACGCCATAAGTGGACGTAGGGCGTATTATGATTTTCGCTCAGTATTATTAGTTGATATAGCAAAAAAAATATGTCGGTGTGAAAAGATAAGTCATCAAGGACCCCATAATATTTATCGATCTCTAATTACCACTCTACTCTTGATAGTAGTCTGTAGCGACTTCACATCCACGAGACAGTTACTGATAAAATGTTATCTCGTGATAACTTTTATATTGATCGTCGTGTAGCCGAAAGACAAGGACGAGCTCGATTTCGCTAACTTCTGGAGCAGGTACTAGAGATTGTAGTGCAGTGGGAATTAGTAGATTACATATAACATTATTCTGTATTCTCCCGTAAAAGATTCTTGGCGTGGTTCCGTTTTCTTTTTTTTTTGGCATTTTATTTCTATTATTAAATCTATTTGCCAGAGAAGTTATTTATCACATAATTTTGCTGACAGAAACACCTTTTTCTATTTCAGTATATAAATCTTGTAGGTAGGGCGAAGATGGCAAATTTAAAATTTATTGTAAAGTCTGATGATGTCCGTTTTGATTAACCGACTGTATGTAATATGGTCTTTAGGAATCAGCAGTAATTGGTAATTTTATCTGTAAATTTAATTTATTTTAAGATTTATAGTTAGGTGATATCTGCATTTTAGCGTCGTGTGCTAAGTCAACATTGATTTAGCCACACGAAAAATTTTAATTTAGTCTGAGGGGCCGCTACTGTTGTGCGATTGTATGAATTCTGAAATTGCAAAGGGACCTGTATCTTCATCAATATTTAAAAACTCTATTCCAATATTTAACTCGCAGCTAATGTCCTATTCAAATTGTGTATTTAATTTTCGATTTAAATATTTTTTTTATTTTATTTTTTTTTGCTTTTGAACCATTTCATTTGAAAGTAATTGTCCTGATAGATATAATTTTCCATTTTTCACTTGTCCCCTCCGTCCAGTTGAAAGCGTGTTCATATTATATTTGAATTATATTACAAAATTAATAACTTTTAATTCTATCAAACATTTATTACCGTGTTGTATTTTTAATTATCAATTTTATCTATTGTTATAAAAAAAAATTAATTTGTTGATATATAAACGGCGAATTTTATGGAAAATTAACATTCACATGAATAAAAAAACAAACTATTTTGCTTAAGGTCTGACCGGGCATTGCACAATTCTTGTATTACCCGTATTTTAACTGTACTGAAGAAGTGAATTTACGCTAAATTTTTGCTAAGACGAGCTTAACAGTTATTCCGTTTCTTATTCGAGTATTTATTAAATCATATAAATTAGGATAACTGTGCAGAAATTTCGTGCAGCATCACTTTCAAACATATGTATAAGTTTTAAGTAAGAATTTTAACGTTAAGAGCTTTTCGACTAGTATACTTAAAAGTGAGATCTTAAGAATCGATCTCAATTTTTTCCACATAATTTATTCTATTAATATCCATCCAATATAATTAGATAATAGGTGTATCGGTCAAAAGCATTTTCTAGCTCCTATATATATTAATCATTTGGGTTTGATCTTTAACAGGATCCATTTGTTTTATTGAAAATTACAGGTCCCCTAATCTAGACAATTACTAACAACTACTTTAAAACTGTTTTCCTAACTAAAAGAAATTTTTTTTCGAAATTAACACGAAATTGAAATTGATTCAATATTTAAAAAAAAGGCATATGTAAGTAAACATCATATTTACTGGAAACGTTTATCTTAAAACAAAAGAGCTTTCCTACAATCGCATATACATTTATGGCCCGTTCATGTCGGATGTTAAGGATTGAGTCACGCGTTTTATTTTTATGGATATAACATAACAAGCTTTCTAAGCGACAGCGAAGTGGCATACCAGTCGTTACATCATTCAAGACAGGCAAGATCTAGTTGAAACAAATCATTTCACACCCTCAGAATAATGATGACCGAATTAAAAAATTCAAAAAATCTGCATTTGCATTTGCATTTGAATACTTTATTGGTCAGGTCCAATAGATTGCAAATCTTCGTGTCATCTCACTTTCATTCTAAGAGAACAACGTGACGCTGTTGCCGCCACTTCAATGTCTAAAGAAACCAAAAACCTCAATCCCGCTGCAGCAGCGCGCACTGTAAATCAGAGGACACGTTCGCAGCTGTGTGTAAATAAAAATTGCTCTGCGGCTGGTAAACAGTTTTGTTTTATGGTATGATTGAAATGAAATGTCGGCTACGATGATGGCTCTGTAGTTTCACTGTAATTTTAACGCTATTTGTGTGGAAATCGTCTTACACTCTCCTTACATAGACTGGCGTCACTGGATACTGTAAACTTCGTAAGTAGACTACAATTTGAATTCGCCACAAGCATATTACAATACACGACGAATGATATGGGCAATGTAACAAAGCCTGATAGTAAATTAAAAGAAAAAACCTCACGAAGTTTACATGTCCAAGTACCGCAAAGTTATGATCAAAACCTCAAACCAAGTAAGGACGTACGACTGTTTATTTATTCGAAAAACCACTATGCAATTCCATATACATATATGTTAGTTTCTATTGTGTGATATTATTATATGCTTTACGAGTTCCCTCTTACATTTAGTTAAATAATCAAATAGTAATTGTCAATATTGTAAACAATGTTGAATATTTTATTTTAAACTTCAACAATACCACAATTAAAAAAGTAAACATCATTAACTCATTGTCTTCACTACAGTATTGAAGTCGTACGTCCTATACTAGTTTGAAGAGATAATATGCGATGATCCGCACTAATTAATGCTTTTTCAAGTTTTCTACTTGTGTTTTGACAATGCTATGTTGTAAAATCCGATTCATTTCCCCTTCTTATTGTAAATCAATATTGTATAAACAATTCAATAAAGTGACTTTGATGTTTAATCGTGAGTTTCATTTTAATTTCCTCTCCGAACCGACATTAACAAATACATTATAATTTAGAAAAAAAAAACTATAATGCCAAAACTGCAATGGATATAATTTAATGACGAAATAATGACCATTTTTTCATGTCCATCTGAAATCTTAAAAAAAAATATTTTTCTAGTTACATAGGAACCCAATCAAGGATCCAATCAAGTTACATAGGATCGTAAAAATATGCGATCAAAACACACTTAGCTAAAATTACGGACGTTAATTAATGTCGTTTTAAAAATTTTAACATCAAAATATTTTACTTTTGTATAGCGTTTTAAACTATTGAAATAAATATTTAAAATACACATGTCATAAAAAGAAAATCTAAAAACTTTAATCTTAAGTAAATGTGACATGTGTAACATGAACAAATGGTTATTATAGATTTGTAAATGAAATGAATAATGAAACACCTCTCTCAATATAATATTTATTAAAATAGAAATGTTTTTTTATTATTCTATGACATAAAACAGTATGTAAAATATCTCTCGTCTGTCTATACTACAATGTAAAGAAATTATTCGAACATGCGCGGGTTCAATGTGTATAGAAGGCCACCTGTCACCATGTTGTGATTGATATGGGATTTATTTAAAATGTTACAGCAAACAGTTTCAATAATAATATCCATTCGTTGTATATAGACTGTTACCAGGATGTGATGTTACCTTAATAAGTAAGGTAATAAGGGTGTATATAAAACAATAAAAGTAGATAACTGTACAAAAACCCGGTGTTACAATACACAAAACAAAAAAAAAGATTAAAATTATTAGCTAATTAAAAAACGGTATGTAAGATACTATCACCCCGTTCTAATATAAATCAGACTGCAGTTATTGCATTCGCGAATTAAAAGCAAACCTGTTTCTATTACTATATGAAACGGTAAAAACGATAGGTACATCGTCAACGTCATCTTAATTGGTATCATCATCGGGCACACAATAAATGTTAACTTGATGTATTACAGTATTAATAAAAGCTCACAGCGTAACACAACACTGCACAAGATATCAAAGATAAACTGCAACAAAGGGTAGGTAAAAATATCCAAAATAGTTTATAAAAAACTAATTTTATCGGTAATGCCATTTTGCCACCACATTGTCGTATGTAATTTCATTATATAAATGTTATTACCATGTACACTTAATAATTTTCAATTTTGCAAATTTGCAATCTGTAATTTTTATTAAAAAAAAAAAAAATTATAATAACTCGCGCCTGCTGACACGGCATTCGCTTCACAATATATGAAAATAAAATTTTCATTCGCAACAAATTCACAGTCATTCATTCGATATATTAACGTTATAAATTTTGGATTTTATGTATGTATATATAAAATCCAAAATTTATGTCAGTGACGTGGCGTTTTCATTAACCGTACTATCACACTTCAGCAATTTCCAATGTAAAATGTTCACATTATATATACATCATACACATATATATAAAAAATATTCATATACTGAAATGACTGAAGTGTGGTATTACAGTTAAACAGAATGCCACGCCACTGACATAAATTTTGGGACCCAAAGTCCCAAATAATAAATTTAAATCAAATAAGATGTCCCGAATAAGAAACTTCAGAACGCTATAAATGGTAACATCCATATAATACGATTTTACAATTGTGGTTCCCATTCGGCTATAAGTTGGTCGACTTGAACTCGAAGAGTGCAGCAAGAGCAAAATGGTCAGAAGCGTATTTGTGATTTGGAAGGAGACCCATTTTCTCACACTCCCCCTCTGTTGGCAAACGCAGGCGCTCCAGCAACTTCAACGTGCTGCAACGGCTAAAATAAATAATAATAGCTATCTTATAAATTCAAATCAATTGGAAATAATCAATTGTAATTAAAAAATAAGTGGTATTAGTTGATCTCAATACTACTGCATAAAGATTTTCTAAGATGTTTATTTTATGTTATATCATTTGCTATACCTCACTGTTAGTTGGCGCTCCAACTTGTTCTGCAACTTTATTTTTTTTCCGAAATTACTTACCTAAAATATATGTAGTCGACGGTGATCCAACAGTTCTGGAATGTAGTTGCCTCCGGAGCTCCGTCAGCTTTTCGCTGTGGGTACACTGACGTTAAACGCAGCGCGTGATCCAGTTCACCGGTGTTGAAGAGCGCGCTGTATTCATCTTCTGACCACAGCACTCCCTCCGCGCCACTCCCAATCTGCCCTCCACAAGCACGCTCCGAATTGAAGATCTTACAAATAAAAAGATAATGGTACATAAATATGGTATAATAAAAAAATATTTGAAAATGGAAAACAATTTGACGCTTCACCGTTTGTTATAAGTACTAATCTATTAAATATCCGTCTGTAGACTCAGGCTAGTAAGAATTGAGGTAAGGTAATCCCTATCAGTGATGAAAAGCGACTGAAAAGGTCCTTGGGTTTAAGACCCTTTGAGAGTGAACAAGCCCAAGTGGGATAACAAATGTGAATTGATCACGTATTTGCCGTATCACAGCAAGAATACTACGAAGGGCTCTTCCTATGGATGCCTATACTTAAAGGAGCACCTATGCCTTTCGTAGAAGTGCTAGGATCTCTTTTAATATATTCAAGGAGATGGTGATGACTCTAGGAGACCGGTGGTGTATCTAAAGATAAAAATTTCATATAACCCCGACTCCCGATGGAGCAATTTCGATGATTTCCCTCGAAAAAACGCTGTTAACTAACTAAACCAGTTAACCAAATTTTACACCATCGACGCGATATTAGATGTATTTAATATTATTTTAAAACAAACATAAAAATTTAAATTTGACAGTAGGTAGTACAAACTTACTTTTATTACTTCACTTAAATAATAAGCACTATGCATTACAAACCTTAATCATACTGTCGTCTGCCTCGGTTCCCTGCAAACGGTTGAGATATACAGAAAGATGTTGACAACTATCCGTGACCCCAATCTTCCTCCAGTCAGAGTTATCTCGGAATAAGCTCGCCCTGCAGAAACAACAATTTTAATTAAATTATACACAATCAAGGACTAACAACTTATGAATCAAATCAAAAAATTTCCGTCTTTGGACGGATTTTATCTATAAAAACATTGGTTACAACCATATCGGGTTGAGTGATGAAGTGAATTAAACATAAAAAGAAACATGAAAATAACCTAACGTGCCCTCTGCTTAACAGCTTGATGACAACACTATCAGGCGGTGAATTTAGATCCCCGGTGAGAATGATTGGGTAGTGTCCTGATCTGAAAGATGTAACAAACAATAAATATATTAAATTATTAATAAAATTGGTGATGTGATTCGAGTTTTATTGGACTACATCCCGAAATAGTTGTTCATGAGGATCGTTTACTAATACTCACTTAGTTCCGGTCTGATAGTAAGCGAAACGGTCGAGCTCAGCAAGGAATAGTTGTATCTGTGCGAGCCTTACATCGGTGCGTTTGGGATTGTAGAGAAGGTGCGTTGTGGCAACGACAAGGGACGTGGCCGGTGCACGGGAACCGCGCGGCACCAGTCGCAATGCTAAGCCAACGTTATCTCTATTCAGCAACGGCAATTCCGGCTGATAGTATTCCACCTGCATATATACAACGAAGCTCAATTCTTTCTACACTATTCATAGTTTAATCTATTGTATTGGTTGTGTTTAAACGCTTGGTAACTCAGTTTGCCATGCGGTCGTCAATCAAAGGCGCGGGTTCACTCCCCCACCGAACTTGAGCTTCTAGTGAAGAAAAATGTAGTTCTTAAACAGACGTTCCAATAACACCAGTTTTAACATGTGATATAAACTAACTTACGCTCGGCGCGGTGGATAATTAGTATTGTCTTCGTATGTACTATAACAGAACTGTGTATCCTTAATACACTACTACTTATCAACGGGATAACGTCTTCTGCTGGGCATAGGCCTCTCTCAAGGATTTCCACGCCACGTTAATACATATTTCAATCTAAATATGAGAAATAGAAATCGCATAATATTGACATTATCTCTTAGAAAGATATTAAAACTTTTTCTTACTACTACCATTGAAAAGCCAAACTACAATTTCCAACACGCGTTGAGTTCATATTTGAGGTCAGATAATATCAAAACACTTTTATTATAGTAACACAATCGCAACCGCACGGTGAGTTCAGCACACAATAGAAGACCTTCACACTGAGATATTCTCTACGTGTAAAAGATCGACACAAGTCAACAGGCATGCGTGCAAAGTATTTTTTTAATCCATGAGATGAGCGGGACGTTTATCTGATGGTGATACGCCTGCTTATACCAAAGTGGTGCTAGTTAGGGTGACATACATCACATGCTCGTCGCCTTAAGATATAAGATGAAAAGTCGACTACCCCAGTAATTTTACTAGCTATAGCGCCTTTCAAGCCGGGACAGAGTAATGTTTGAAGGCATAAATAAACGTCGCGGTACCTAATCGGTATCCGGTAACAGAGACCTATCACAAATAGCAGTTTTTTTTTAGAATTATCGTGTCAAGTTGTCTCATGGTTCGAGTTTAATAGCAGATTTTTACCCAAATTTTTATAGTCAACAATGTTCTACTAATTGAAGTTCCATAGTAAATTTTTAATGAACATATTAACTAATATCAACTGGTAAAGTAGGACATTATCAATTTGGGTAATCGGAGACTCACGAACGACCAGTTCAAGTTTCTGTGGTGTGTAATTCACGTGTTCGCCTTGACTTATTTCATGCCTCTCGTAATGCTATCTATAAGTGGAGAATATCCATTTCTTCTATTTGTTTTTACACTTCAAGGGTTTCATTTATAGTATTAGCAAATTTATTTTCGCTTGCGATACAAGTTCCATCTGATTTTAAGAGAGGGAGCGAGATGATGATGATGATGCGCTATAGGCTAAATACAAACTATCTGTTTGTGATTAATATCTCCTACCGGAAATCATGTATCTATAATATCTTGCCTCTGCATATATATAGTATTGCACTCTGCAGCTAATTATATTGTTATCGTGCAGAGATATACAAGGTTAGGTAATAATTTTTTATGGAAATTAACGAATATCTTGACTATAGAAATTTATATAATTTACCACCAAGTGCACATCTCGTAAGGTTGTAGAATAAAAAGGAACTTATATAACATTATACAGAGATTTCAAGTTAGTTAGAAAAACATTTTATATAATAACAATACAGAAAACCAAGTTATAATACCGCTACAAAGTGCGGTTAAATACGTATATATATTATCTGTATTGTATGTAGCAAAATAAACATTAAAGGGAAATAACCTCACCATATCGTAATGTACACAAAAGGATTAAAGCTCAAAACTTGTGACTAACATTGCTTATTTGTAATATAATAATATACAATAACTGCTGCACTAACACGAATCACTTGATATTACAAGTATGCAACATACATTTTTTTTTTTACTATGTTACTACATTATTCCCGCAGGATAAACAACCTTTTAAATCGCATTTAACAGCACTCTAGTCAATTTGACATCAAAATTGTAGCAACATATATGTAGCTTCAAGACAAGATTTCAATCAGCGATTCCAAGACTTCATGACATGCGCTATTTAAAAGTGAATGCTAAGAATGGTCTACTAAATGAAAATATATCAGATAAAAACAAATTATTGGAAGATTTATGCTCCGAAGCTATTACTTTCAAATTGGAAAAAAAGTAAATCAACTTCTTTGACATATCTCACGAAATAAGCAAGCTGCAAAGACAACAAGCGAGCCAAACCTATTAAGGCACCCACAGCCTATGTCTAACAAGTTGCTGGTAGATGAAAGCGGCAGATTAAGGTCATTGTCAGTAGAGTGCACTTGATGGGATTTTAACTATAATAAAAAAACAACAATAACGATACTTACACTAATATGATCTTCTAAGTGAAACATGGAGCGTTTAAAGTAGATAGCGCAGCCATCATGCCGATGCCCAGTTTTCTGTTTGAAAACCCCACAATATCCAACCTCTTCGAACTTTGAGTAAAAACTTTTTATGTGAGACGCTTGGACTTCTTGAAAACACAGGATCTTTAACAAAAAGACCTTCCTTAGTAAAATTAATACTCATCTTTACAGACTGGACTAGTGTTTCTTGTGAGCTTCAGTAAGCATACATTTATGAAACATGGCATGATTTTTAAAACTATGCAGTTTTTCTTCAAGTTTACTTAAAAAAAAAAATTATCTTAAATTTACTTACATCAGGATCATAACTTAGAATCTCTTCATAAAGTCGTGCTGAGCGTATTCTCCATATGAGATCTTGTGGTGAACATTGTGTGTACAAGTATGGGTGGCATTCCAGCAGATATTGCGCCAGGACATTATATGATATAATTTTAAACTTAAAACTGTTAGCTACAAAAATTTTAAATGTTAAATCATCAAATACAAATACATAAAATCATGTATTTTGGTTATTACTTTTATTGCAAAAGAAAAAAGATATGTGCAATATAAATACAGAAAAATAGAACAAAATTTATGATAATTATTTAAAATAGTAGACTATGTAATTTATTTCAAAATATAAAATTTTAAAGTAGAATTTTGTGCAAGTGATTATTTAAAATTTCTTGCCATTGTAAGCATTATTCCACTTATCTACTGGCTCCCACATTCTGAAATTCGTACATATTTCTTGTTTCTTTTTTTGGTGATTATTAAATGTTGATTGCCTAAAAAATATATAAAGTATAACAAAAACTTCCTGATTATTATATAAACAAATATCATAACTTTATAATAAGAACAACAAATAATTGAAACAAATTGTTCACTTACATTTCAAACTCTCCACTATAACTAAGATAATTGGAATTAGGTTGGAGTGGCTCACTCATTGGGTTGTCTGTTTTTACTGCATTTGGTTTTGAAAATGACTTCTTAGTTCGGAAACTTTTCCTTTTATTAGCCAGCAACCGCCACTGTTGATTGTTGTGAATGAATGGGGTGAGTGGTATGTGACTTTGATTCAACATAGAACTGCATGTTTTGCTTCTACAACTCAGATGTGAAAAATATACATGTGATATTTTGTTACTAAACTTTTCACATGAGGGCTTTAAGAATCTGTAAAAACTGTAAGTCAATTTCAGCATATCTTTGTAAATGATTATAGTAATATATATAAAGGTGTCATGTTAATAAGTATTTAAAAGTAGCTCATAAGAAGGCTGTTCATGTCGAGTTTTAGGATATATGCTTATTGTTAATACAATACAATTACACAATTCTTTGGATGACATGGAATTTGCTCTATGTTGTTCAGTACCAAGAACTGCAAAGGAAAATAATCATTATTTGTTAGATATTATTTAAAGAAAAAAAAAATCCGTAACTAATACACAAAGCAAAATTCAATTCACATGTATGCAAAGCAGATCACTGTATCATATATATGTAAACACAACAATGGATGAACGTACTTGTCAGTGCATGCATATACACATTATGTAGAAATGAGATTTTTTCATTAAAAGAAATAATTGTAAAGGTGCTTCTACAAATGTTAAGGATATATATTAAAATAACCACGAAAACCAGATTTAGGCATATAATTTTAAGATTCGTAATTTTATTAAAATGTCTGTCTACAAAGAACAAATTTCAAAACATTTTATAATTCTTTAATATATTGCAATCCTTCAATAACTTTTAATTTATTACATAGAGTTATGGACAAACATGACAATAATTTAACATTAGAAAACAAAGTTTACGCACTCGACTGTGAATTATATGGATTTTATTTCAGAGCGTTTCTTTTGAATTTGTACGTTTATTTACAATATACTTCACTTTTAAATTTAACACTGGACTTATATAACTTATAAATCGTCAATCTCACAAAAACAATTTCATGGCAAAATGACAAATATTTTAATATATATCTACAAAATAAGCAGTGCATAAATAACACTAATTACAAAAAATTTAAACAGCTTACAGGCATATAAATAAATCCATAGCTAAAATTTATACAGGCAAAGAGCAAATACCATGACGAACACCTCAAATCTATAACAACAAATATATTTTCATTGACCCACCGACCTCTCCTATCGCATCGTATGTCTACCAGTCTATCACGTATACTGTACAGATAATAAAAATGTTTATATAAAAGCTGACAGTTCTTTGTCAAATATACATAGATTATAATTTTATGTAATATACATACCTATTATAAAATTTGGGTTCTTTAAGTGTAGCCATATATACATTTTTATAACTATCAATAGTTTAAAATAGCGATATGAATAATAATTTGTGGCAGGACTATACCTAAGGATCCTCTATAGGACACTTGACCTTAATTTTTATGTTTTTATAAAGGTTTCCATTAAACAAATTATAGTCTTTGCCAGTTTTTTTTTTTTTTTTTTTAATTTAACTGCGACCGAAATATTTATATATATAAAGCCCTGTACTGATTTTTATCAATACCTGACAGTCTTTATCTATTATGATAAAATAAAATAATTTAGAACAAGATATCCATTTATTATACAAAAAACTGTATTAGTTTTACTAACCTTAAAATTGTGGCTATGAAATGTAGAGACATTTATTTGTGTTATCTATATTTATAATAGTCGGCACAAATTACTTTGTATGTACTGAGATATAGTTATCACACGAGTATTGATAAGTCACTGACGTCTAGTGTGTTGTTAGCAAAACTGTGCATCAATGTACGAAACTTTTAGTTCATCTACACGGACCATATATAGGTGCCCACACGTTTTTCAATGTTTTATAAGTAATTTTTACAGCATTTTAAAAATTTTTACTGGAGGTTCGCCGTTTATTAATTTTTTTTTTCCGGTATTATGGAAGGATCATATATGTCATTGACAATTTCTATTATACCCTGCTGTTAGAAATTGTCAGTCAAAATGCTGTAAATAATATCTACAATTCTACAAACCAAAAGCCAAATGTGTTTTAATGTTTTATTATATACTTTAAGTCTTACAGGACCATAAGATGTCCAAGACTAAATATGCCAATACAACACAATGTTTTAGCTATTGTGAGTGATTGATTGATTGATGATTTTAGCTATTACCAGAAAAACATAGCAGGTTTCCTATAATTTCATGGGAAATATTTTTCCCTACAAGTCATAAAATGAACAAATGAAGAATTAGGCTTATTATATTGGTATTTTATTTATTGCTTTGTAATCCAAAAAAATATAATAAAAATTATCAGAAAAGTAAAATAAGTAGTTATTGTTATTACTAAACAATTTTGTTTACTTATGAAGCACAAGTGGACATTGCACTTAACACATTTACTATGTCCTATTTTCTATACATTGTTTTGCACAATTTACACTGCTTTAGTTTTTCTGCTTTTTCCAAGTTGTGCACTGTCAAATTGTATTTATTTCCAAAGCGGAGCTTTTCAGGAGACTAAAGTGAGTCTTGATGTCTGTCTACATGTAAAATTATTGATGATACCTCATATTACATGTTGGCGATACTTGAGGCTGTTCAAAAGCAGACCTCGGTCTCCTGTGGAACTTGGGGTCTGCTTTTGAACAGCCTCAAGTATCGCCAACATGTAATATGAGGTATCATCAATAATTTTACATGTAGACAGACATCAAGACTCACTTTAGTCTCCTCTGAAAAGCTCCGCTTTGGAAATAAATACAATTTGACAGTGCACAACTTGGAAAAAGCAGAAAAACTAAAGCAGTGTAAATTGTGCAAAACAATGTATAGAAAATAGGACATAGTAAATGTGTTAAGTGCAATGTCCACTTGTGCTTCATAAGTAAACAAAATTGTTTAGTAATAACAATAACTACTTATTTTACTTTTCTGATAATTTTTATTATATTTTTTTGGATTACAAAGCAATAAATAAAATACCAATATAATAAGCCTAATTCTTCATTTGTTCATTTTATGACTTGTAGGGAAAAATATTTCCCATGAAATTATAGGAAACCTGCTATGTTTTTCTGGTAATAGCTAAAATCATCAATCAATCAATCACTCACAATAGCTAAAACATTGTGTTGTATTGGCATATTTAGTCTTGGACATCTTATGGTCCTGTAAGACTTAAAGTATATAATAAAACATTAAAACACATTTGGCTTTTGGTTTGTAGAATTGTAGATATTATTTACAGCATTTTGACTGACAATTTCTAACAGCAGGGTATAATAGAAATTGTCAATGACATATATGATCCTTCCATAATACCGGAAAAAAAAAATTAATAAACGGCGAACCTCCAGTAAAAATTTTTAAAATGCTGTAAAAATTACTTATAAAACATTGAAAAACGTGTGGGCACCTATATATGGTCCGTGTAGATGAACTAAAAGTTTCGTACATTGATGCACAGTTTTGCTAACAACACACTAGACGTCAGTGACTTATCAATACTCGTGTGATAACTATATCTCAGTACATACAAAGTAATTTGTGCCGACTATTATAAATATAGATAACACAAATAAATGTCTCTACATTTCATAGCCACAATTTTAAGGTTAGTAAAACTAATACAGTTTTTTGTATAATAAATGGATATCTTGTTCTAAATTATTTTATTTTATCATAATAGATAAAGACTGTCAGGTATTGATAAAAATCAGTACAGGGCTTTATATATATAAATATTTCGGTCGCAGTTAAATTAAAAAAAAAAAAAAAAAAACTGGCAAAGACTATAATTTGTTTAATGGAAACCTTTATAAAAACATAAAAATTAAGGTCAAGTGTCCTATAGAGGATCCTTAGGTATAGTCCTGCCACAAATTATTATTCATATCGCTATTTTAAACTATTGATAGTTATAAAAATGTATATATGGCTACACTTAAAGAACCCAAATTTTATAATAGGTATGTATATTACATAAAATTATAATCTATGTATATTTGACAAAGAACTGTCAGCTTTTATATAAACATTTTTATTATCTGTACAGTATACGTGATAGACTGGTAGACATACGATGCGATAGGAGAGGTCGGTGGGTCAATGAAAATATATTTGTTGTTATAGATTTGAGGTGTTCGTCATGGTATTTGCTCTTTGCCTGTATAAATTTTAGCTATGGATTTATTTATATGCCTGTAAGCTGTTTAAATTTTTTGTAATTAGTGTTATTTATGCACTGCTTATTTTGTAGATATATATTAAAATATTTGTCATTTTGCCATGAAATTGTTTTTGTGAGATTGACGATTTATAAGTTATATAAGTCCAGTGTTAAATTTAAAAGTGAAGTATATTGTAAATAAACGTACAAATTCAAAAGAAACGCTCTGAAATAAAATCCATATAATTCACAGTCGAGTGCGTAAACTTTGTTTTCTAATGTTAAATTATTGTCATGTTTGTCCATAACTCTATGTAATAAATTAAAAGTTATTGAAGGATTGCAATATATTAAAGAATTATAAAATGTTTTGAAATTTGTTCTTTGTAGACAGACATTTTAATAAAATTACGAATCTTAAAATTATATGCCTAAATCTGGTTTTCGTGGTTATTTTAATATATATCCTTAACATTTGTAGAAGCACCTTTACAATTATTTCTTTTAATGAAAAAATCTCATTTCTACATAATGTGTATATGCATGCACTGACAAGTACGTTCATCCATTGTTGTGTTTACATATATATGATACAGTGATCTGCTTTGCATACATGTGAATTGAATTTTGCTTTGTGTATTAGTTACGGATTTTTTTTTTCTTTAAATAATATCTAACAAATAATGATTATTTTCCTTTGCAGTTCTTGGTACTGAACAACATAGAGCAAATTCCATGTCATCCAAAGAATTGTGTAATTGTATTGTATTAACAATAAGCATATATCCTAAAACTCGACATGAACAGCCTTCTTATGAGCTACTTTTAAATACTTATTAACATGACACCTTTATATATATTACTATAATCATTTACAAAGATATGCTGAAATTGACTTACAGTTTTTACAGATTCTTAAAGCCCTCATGTGAAAAGTTTAGTAACAAAATATCACATGTATATTTTTCACATCTGAGTTGTAGAAGCAAAACATGCAGTTCTATGTTGAATCAAAGTCACATACCACTCACCCCATTCATTCACAACAATCAACAGTGGCGGTTGCTGGCTAATAAAAGGAAAAGTTTCCGAACTAAGAAGTCATTTTCAAAACCAAATGCAGTAAAAACAGACAACCCAATGAGTGAGCCACTCCAACCTAATTCCAATTATCTTAGTTATAGTGGAGAGTTTGAAATGTAAGTGAACAATTTGTTTCAATTATTTGTTGTTCTTATTATAAAGTTATGATATTTGTTTATATAATAATCAGGAAGTTTTTGTTATACTTTATATATTTTTTAGGCAATCAACATTTAATAATCACCAAAAAAAGAAACAAGAAATATGTACGAATTTCAGAATGTGGGAGCCAGTAGATAAGTGGAATAATGCTTACAATGGCAAGAAATTTTAAATAATCACTTGCACAAAATTCTACTTTAAAATTTTATATTTTGAAATAAATTACATAGTCTACTATTTTAAATAATTATCATAAATTTTGTTCTATTTTTCTGTATTTATATTGCACATATCTTTTTTCTTTTGCAATAAAAGTAATAACCAAAATACATGATTTTATGTATTTGTATTTGATGATTTAACATTTAAAATTTTTGTAGCTAACAGTTTTAAGTTTAAAATTATATCATATAATGTCCTGGCGCAATATCTGCTGGAATGCCACCCATACTTGTACACACAATGTTCACCACAAGATCTCATATGGAGAATACGCTCAGCACGACTTTATGAAGAGATTCTAAGTTATGATCCTGATGTAAGTAAATTTAAGATAATTTTTTTTTTTAAGTAAACTTGAAGAAAAACTGCATAGTTTTAAAAATCATGCCATGTTTCATAAATGTATGCTTACTGAAGCTCACAAGAAACACTAGTCCAGTCTGTAAAGATGAGTATTAATTTTACTAAGGAAGGTCTTTTTGTTAAAGATCCTGTGTTTTCAAGAAGTCCAAGCGTCTCACATAAAAAGTTTTTACTCAAAGTTCGAAGAGGTTGGATATTGTGGGGTTTTCAAACAGAAAACTGGGCATCGGCATGATGGCTGCGCTATCTACTTTAAACGCTCCATGTTTCACTTAGAAGATCATATTAGTGTAAGTATCGTTATTGTTGTTTTTTTATTATAGTTAAAATCCCATCAAGTGCACTCTACTGACAATGACCTTAATCTGCCGCTTTCATCTACCAGCAACTTGTTAGACATAGGCTGTGGGTGCCTTAATAGGTTTGGCTCGCTTGTTGTCTTTGCAGCTTGCTTATTTCGTGAGATATGTCAAAGAAGTTGATTTACTTTTTTTCCAATTTGAAAGTAATAGCTTCGGAGCATAAATCTTCCAATAATTTGTTTTTATCTGATATATTTTCATTTAGTAGACCATTCTTAGCATTCACTTTTAAATAGCGCATGTCATGAAGTCTTGGAATCGCTGATTGAAATCTTGTCTTGAAGCTACATATATGTTGCTACAATTTTGATGTCAAATTGACTAGAGTGCTGTTAAATGCGATTTAAAAGGTTGTTTATCCTGCGGGAATAATGTAGTAACATAGTAAAAAAAAAAATGTATGTTGCATACTTGTAATATCAAGTGATTCGTGTTAGTGCAGCAGTTATTGTATATTATTATATTACAAATAAGCAATGTTAGTCACAAGTTTTGAGCTTTAATCCTTTTGTGTACATTACGATATGGTGAGGTTATTTCCCTTTAATGTTTATTTTGCTACATACAATACAGATAATATATATACGTATTTAACCGCACTTTGTAGCGGTATTATAACTTGGTTTTCTGTATTGTTATTATATAAAATGTTTTTCTAACTAACTTGAAATCTCTGTATAATGTTATATAAGTTCCTTTTTATTCTACAACCTTACGAGATGTGCACTTGGTGGTAAATTATATAAATTTCTATAGTCAAGATATTCGTTAATTTCCATAAAAAATTATTACCTAACCTTGTATATCTCTGCACGATAACAATATAATTAGCTGCAGAGTGCAATACTATATATATGCAGAGGCAAGATATTATAGATACATGATTTCCGGTAGGAGATATTAATCACAAACAGATAGTTTGTATTTAGCCTATAGCGCATCATCATCATCATCTCGCTCCCTCTCTTAAAATCAGATGGAACTTGTATCGCAAGCGAAAATAAATTTGCTAATACTATAAATGAAACCCTTGAAGTGTAAAAACAAATAGAAGAAATGGATATTCTCCACTTATAGATAGCATTACGAGAGGCATGAAATAAGTCAAGGCGAACACGTGAATTACACACCACAGAAACTTGAACTGGTCGTTCGTGAGTCTCCGATTACCCAAATTGATAATGTCCTACTTTACCAGTTGATATTAGTTAATATGTTCATTAAAAATTTACTATGGAACTTCAATTAGTAGAACATTGTTGACTATAAAAATTTGGGTAAAAATCTGCTATTAAACTCGAACCATGAGACAACTTGACACGATAATTCTAAAAAAAAACTGCTATTTGTGATAGGTCTCTGTTACCGGATACCGATTAGGTACCGCGACGTTTATTTATGCCTTCAAACATTACTCTGTCCCGGCTTGAAAGGCGCTATAGCTAGTAAAATTACTGGGGTAGTCGACTTTTCATCTTATATCTTAAGGCGACGAGCATGTGATGTATGTCACCCTAACTAGCACCACTTTGGTATAAGCAGGCGTATCACCATCAGATAAACGTCCCGCTCATCTCATGGATTAAAAAAATACTTTGCACGCATGCCTGTTGACTTGTGTCGATCTTTTACACGTAGAGAATATCTCAGTGTGAAGGTCTTCTATTGTGTGCTGAACTCACCGTGCGGTTGCGATTGTGTTACTATAATAAAAGTGTTTTGATATTATCTGACCTCAAATATGAACTCAACGCGTGTTGGAAATTGTAGTTTGGCTTTTCAATGGTAGTAGTAAGAAAAAGTTTTAATATCTTTCTAAGAGATAATGTCAATATTATGCGATTTCTATTTCTCATATTTAGATTGAAATATGTATTAACGTGGCGTGGAAATCCTTGAGAGAGGCCTATGCCCAGCAGAAGACGTTATCCCGTTGATAAGTAGTAGTGTATTAAGGATACACAGTTCTGTTATAGTACATACGAAGACAATACTAATTATCCACCGCGCCGAGCGTAAGTTAGTTTATATCACATGTTAAAACTGGTGTTATTGGAACGTCTGTTTAAGAACTACATTTTTCTTCACTAGAAGCTCAAGTTCGGTGGGGGAGTGAACCCGCGCCTTTGATTGACGACCGCATGGCAAACTGAGTTACCAAGCGTTTAAACACAACCAATACAATAGATTAAACTATGAATAGTGTAGAAAGAATTGAGCTTCGTTGTATATATGCAGGTGGAATACTATCAGCCGGAATTGCCGTTGCTGAATAGAGATAACGTTGGCTTAGCATTGCGACTGGTGCCGCGCGGTTCCCGTGCACCGGCCACGTCCCTTGTCGTTGCCACAACGCACCTTCTCTACAATCCCAAACGCACCGATGTAAGGCTCGCACAGATACAACTATTCCTTGCTGAGCTCGACCGTTTCGCTTACTATCAGACCGGAACTAAGTGAGTATTAGTAAACGATCCTCATGAACAACTATTTCGGGATGTAGTCCAATAAAACTCGAATCACATCACCAATTTTATTAATAATTTAATATATTTATTGTTTGTTACATCTTTCAGATCAGGACACTACCCAATCATTCTCACCGGGGATCTAAATTCACCGCCTGATAGTGTTGTCATCAAGCTGTTAAGCAGAGGGCACGTTAGGTTATTTTCATGTTTCTTTTTATGTTTAATTCACTTCATCACTCAACCCGATATGGTTGTAACCAATGTTTTTATAGATAAAATCCGTCCAAAGACGGAAATTTTTTGATTTGATTCATAAGTTGTTAGTCCTTGATTGTGTATAATTTAATTAAAATTGTTGTTTCTGCAGGGCGAGCTTATTCCGAGATAACTCTGACTGGAGGAAGATTGGGGTCACGGATAGTTGTCAACATCTTTCTGTATATCTCAACCGTTTGCAGGGAACCGAGGCAGACGACAGTATGATTAAGGTTTGTAATGCATAGTGCTTATTATTTAAGTGAAGTAATAAAAGTAAGTTTGTACTACCTACTGTCAAATTTAAATTTTTATGTTTGTTTTAAAATAATATTAAATACATCTAATATCGCGTCGATGGTGTAAAATTTGGTTAACTGGTTTAGTTAGTTAACAGCGTTTTTTCGAGGGAAATCATCGAAATTGCTCCATCGGGAGTCGGGGTTATATGAAATTTTTATCTTTAGATACACCACCGGTCTCCTAGAGTCATCACCATCTCCTTGAATATATTAAAAGAGATCCTAGCACTTCTACGAAAGGCATAGGTGCTCCTTTAAGTATAGGCATCCATAGGAAGAGCCCTTCGTAGTATTCTTGCTGTGATACGGCAAATACGTGATCAATTCACATTTGTTATCCCACTTGGGCTTGTTCACTCTCAAAGGGTCTTAAACCCAAGGACCTTTTCAGTCGCTTTTCATCACTGATAGGGATTACCTTACCTCAATTCTTACTAGCCTGAGTCTACAGACGGATATTTAATAGATTAGTACTTATAACAAACGGTGAAGCGTCAAATTGTTTTCCATTTTCAAATATTTTTTTATTATACCATATTTATGTACCATTATCTTTTTATTTGTAAGATCTTCAATTCGGAGCGTGCTTGTGGAGGGCAGATTGGGAGTGGCGCGGAGGGAGTGCTGTGGTCAGAAGATGAATACAGCGCGCTCTTCAACACCGGTGAACTGGATCACGCGCTGCGTTTAACGTCAGTGTACCCACAGCGAAAAGCTGACGGAGCTCCGGAGGCAACTACATTCCAGAACTGTTGGATCACCGTCGACTACATATATTTTAGGTAAGTAATTTCGGAAAAAAAATAAAGTTGCAGAACAAGTTGGAGCGCCAACTAACAGTGAGGTATAGCAAATGATATAACATAAAATAAACATCTTAGAAAATCTTTATGCAGTAGTATTGAGATCAACTAATACCACTTATTTTTTAATTACAATTGATTATTTCCAATTGATTTGAATTTATAAGATAGCTATTATTATTTATTTTAGCCGTTGCAGCACGTTGAAGTTGCTGGAGCGCCTGCGTTTGCCAACAGAGGGGGAGTGTGAGAAAATGGGTCTCCTTCCAAATCACAAATACGCTTCTGACCATTTTGCTCTTGCTGCACTCTTCGAGTTCAAGTCGACCAACTTATAGCCGAATGGGAACCACAATTGTAAAATCGTATTATATGGATGTTACCATTTATAGCGTTCTGAAGTTTCTTATTCGGGACATCTTATTTGATTTAAATTTATTATTTGGGACTTTGGGTCCCAAAATTTATGTCAGTGGCGTGGCATTCTGTTTAACTGTAATACCACACTTCAGTCATTTCAGTATATGAATATTTTTTATATATATGTGTATGATGTATATATAATGTGAACATTTTACATTGGAAATTGCTGAAGTGTGATAGTACGGTTAATGAAAACGCCACGTCACTGACATAAATTTTGGATTTTATATATACATACATAAAATCCAAAATTTATAACGTTAATATATCGAATGAATGACTGTGAATTTGTTGCGAATGAAAATTTTATTTTCATATATTGTGAAGCGAATGCCGTGTCAGCAGGCGCGAGTTATTATAATTTTTTTTTTTTTTAATAAAAATTACAGATTGCAAATTTGCAAAATTGAAAATTATTAAGTGTACATGGTAATAACATTTATATAATGAAATTACATACGACAATGTGGTGGCAAAATGGCATTACCGATAAAATTAGTTTTTTATAAACTATTTTGGATATTTTTACCTACCCTTTGTTGCAGTTTATCTTTGATATCTTGTGCAGTGTTGTGTTACGCTGTGAGCTTTTATTAATACTGTAATACATCAAGTTAACATTTATTGTGTGCCCGATGATGATACCAATTAAGATGACGTTGACGATGTACCTATCGTTTTTACCGTTTCATATAGTAATAGAAACAGGTTTGCTTTTAATTCGCGAATGCAATAACTGCAGTCTGATTTATATTAGAACGGGGTGATAGTATCTTACATACCGTTTTTTAATTAGCTAATAATTTTAATCTTTTTTTTTGTTTTGTGTATTGTAACACCGGGTTTTTGTACAGTTATCTACTTTTATTGTTTTATATACACCCTTATTACCTTACTTATTAAGGTAACATCACATCCTGGTAACAGTCTATATACAACGAATGGATATTATTATTGAAACTGTTTGCTGTAACATTTTAAATAAATCCCATATCAATCACAACATGGTGACAGGTGGCCTTCTATACACATTGAACCCGCGCATGTTCGAATAATTTCTTTACATTGTAGTATAGACAGACGAGAGATATTTTACATACTGTTTTATGTCATAGAATAATAAAAAAACATTTCTATTTTAATAAATATTATATTGAGAGAGGTGTTTCATTATTCATTTCATTTACAAATCTATAATAACCATTTGTTCATGTTACACATGTCACATTTACTTAAGATTAAAGTTTTTAGATTTTCTTTTTATGACATGTGTATTTTAAATATTTATTTCAATAGTTTAAAACGCTATACAAAAGTAAAATATTTTGATGTTAAAATTTTTAAAACGACATTAATTAACGTCCGTAATTTTAGCTAAGTGTGTTTTGATCGCATATTTTTACGATCCTATGTAACTTGATTGGATCCTTGATTGGGTTCCTATGTAACTAGAAAAATATTTTTTTTTAAGATTTCAGATGGACATGAAAAAATGGTCATTATTTCGTCATTAAATTATATCCATTGCAGTTTTGGCATTATAGTTTTTTTTTTCTAAATTATAATGTATTTGTTAATGTCGGTTCGGAGAGGAAATTAAAATGAAACTCACGATTAAACATCAAAGTCACTTTATTGAATTGTTTATACAATATTGATTTACAATAAGAAGGGGAAATGAATCGGATTTTACAACATAGCATTGTCAAAACACAAGTAGAAAACTTGAAAAAGCATTAATTAGTGCGGATCATCGCATATTATCTCTTCAAACTAGTATAGGACGTACGACTTCAATACTGTAGTGAAGACAATGAGTTAATGATGTTTACTTTTTTAATTGTGGTATTGTTGAAGTTTAAAATAAAATATTCAACATTGTTTACAATATTGACAATTACTATTTGATTATTTAACTAAATGTAAGAGGGAACTCGTAAAGCATATAATAATATCACACAATAGAAACTAACATATATGTATATGGAATTGCATAGTGGTTTTTCGAATAAATAAACAGTCGTACGTCCTTACTTGGTTTGAGGTTTTGATCATAACTTTGCGGTACTTGGACATGTAAACTTCGTGAGGTTTTTTCTTTTAATTTACTATCAGGCTTTGTTACATTGCCCATATCATTCGTCGTGTATTGTAATATGCTTGTGGCGAATTCAAATTGTAGTCTACTTACGAAGTTTACAGTATCCAGTGACGCCAGTCTATGTAAGGAGAGTGTAAGACGATTTCCACACAAATAGCGTTAAAATTACAGTGAAACTACAGAGCCATCATCGTAGCCGACATTTCATTTCAATCATACCATAAAACAAAACTGTTTACCAGCCGCAGAGCAATTTTTATTTACACACAGCTGCGAACGTGTCCTCTGATTTACAGTGCGCGCTGCTGCAGCGGGATTGAGGTTTTTGGTTTCTTTAGACATTGAAGTGGCGGCAACAGCGTCACGTTGTTCTCTTAGAATGAAAGTGAGATGACACGAAGATTTGCAATCTATTGGACCTGACCAATAAAGTATTCAAATGCAAATGCAAATGCAGATTTTTTGAATTTTTTAATTCGGTCATCATTATTCTGAGGGTGTGAAATGATTTGTTTCAACTAGATCTTGCCTGTCTTGAATGATGTAACGACTGGTATGCCACTTCGCTGTCGCTTAGAAAGCTTGTTATGTTATATCCATAAAAATAAAACGCGTGACTCAATCCTTAACATCCGACATGAACGGGCCATAAATGTATATGCGATTGTAGGAAAGCTCTTTTGTTTTAAGATAAACGTTTCCAGTAAATATGATGTTTACTTACATATGCCTTTTTTTTAAATATTGAATCAATTTCAATTTCGTGTTAATTTCGAAAAAAAATTTCTTTTAGTTAGGAAAACAGTTTTAAAGTAGTTGTTAGTAATTGTCTAGATTAGGGGACCTGTAATTTTCAATAAAACAAATGGATCCTGTTAAAGATCAAACCCAAATGATTAATATATATAGGAGCTAGAAAATGCTTTTGACCGATACACCTATTATCTAATTATATTGGATGGATATTAATAGAATAAATTATGTGGAAAAAATTGAGATCGATTCTTAAGATCTCACTTTTAAGTATACTAGTCGAAAAGCTCTTAACGTTAAAATTCTTACTTAAAACTTATACATATGTTTGAAAGTGATGCTGCACGAAATTTCTGCACAGTTATCCTAATTTATATGATTTAATAAATACTCGAATAAGAAACGGAATAACTGTTAAGCTCGTCTTAGCAAAAATTTAGCGTAAATTCACTTCTTCAGTACAGTTAAAATACGGGTAATACAAGAATTGTGCAATGCCCGGTCAGACCTTAAGCAAAATAGTTTGTTTTTTTATTCATGTGAATGTTAATTTTCCATAAAATTCGCCGTTTATATATCAACAAATTAATTTTTTTTTATAACAATAGATAAAATTGATAATTAAAAATACAACACGGTAATAAATGTTTGATAGAATTAAAAGTTATTAATTTTGTAATATAATTCAAATATAATATGAACACGCTTTCAACTGGACGGAGGGGACAAGTGAAAAATGGAAAATTATATCTATCAGGACAATTACTTTCAAATGAAATGGTTCAAAAGCAAAAAAAAATAAAATAAAAAAAAAATATTTAAATCGAAAATTAAATACACAATTTGAATAGGACATTAGCTGCGAGTTAAATATTGGAATAGAGTTTTTAAATATTGATGAAGATACAGGTCCCTTTGCAATTTCAGAATTCATACAATCGCACAACAGTAGCGGCCCCTCAGACTAAATTAAAATTTTTCGTGTGGCTAAATCAATGTTGACTTAGCACACGACGCTAAAATGCAGATATCACCTAACTATAAATCTTAAAATAAATTAAATTTACAGATAAAATTACCAATTACTGCTGATTCCTAAAGACCATATTACATACAGTCGGTTAATCAAAACGGACATCATCAGACTTTACAATAAATTTTAAATTTGCCATCTTCGCCCTACCTACAAGATTTATATACTGAAATAGAAAAAGGTGTTTCTGTCAGCAAAATTATGTGATAAATAACTTCTCTGGCAAATAGATTTAATAATAGAAATAAAATGCCAAAAAAAAAAGAAAACGGAACCACGCCAAGAATCTTTTACGGGAGAATACAGAATAATGTTATATGTAATCTACTAATTCCCACTGCACTACAATCTCTAGTACCTGCTCCAGAAGTTAGCGAAATCGAGCTCGTCCTTGTCTTTCGGCTACACGACGATCAATATAAAAGTTATCACGAGATAACATTTTATCAGTAACTGTCTCGTGGATGTGAAGTCGCTACAGACTACTATCAAGAGTAGAGTGGTAATTAGAGATCGATAAATATTATGGGGTCCTTGATGACTTATCTTTTCACACCGACATATTTTTTTTGCTATATCAACTAATAATACTGAGCGAAAATCATAATACGCCCTACGTCCACTTATGGCGTACGTACAATTTTGGCCGAAATGAGTAATTCACGAGTATTCTAACAATCTCATGTCTATTCGCATGCATGATGACGCATAGCAATTTCCTCCCTATAATTCTGATCTACACAAGAAGCTTGGTGTACACCGGTGAAAGCTTCATTATCATTCCCGCTGTAAAAACTTGTAGCCAAGTTTCCTAACGAACAACTCCATCGTGCGTCTTGTGCAAAAAAGCAGATGATAACGACATGATCTGGCATTTACTTAATACAATTTCCAATTTTGACGCAACCACGAAACGGCCAAAACGGCTCTGTTGGAAACAGACATAAAGATTGTTGTACCAGCGCTAAGTCATCGGGACCCACTTGTTTTAAAACAACAAACACCACATGAATTTACTACTATTACAACTGTAACATCGACACATCTAACGTTTTTTTGCAACAGCCTCGGATACCTGTTTTCTAAATTCGATTTCCGATATGTAATTGTGATAATTACATTTATAATATATTTATCACAAACACATCAGAAAAGGAAAAGACTATGCTCGTTTTATTTAAGTTATTGGTGCGTTTGCTCAAGTTGTTCGTGTGCTGGATTTGTTAGGTTAATTTAACGTCATCTTTACCAATTCCGGACGCAATTAAAACGAGCATATTCTACAATAATATCCTTTAAATACCACTGACATAGACAACTACGTAGTAAAATACACTGGTATATGAACATCAACAATTGTCAAGGAATGTTTCAAGTACTTAAAGCAATATAAACAGATGTAACTTTAGTTAAACTTTACCGCGCCCCATACTATACTTTCTGTTTTGATACCAAAACAATTTAAGGAGAAAGTACTGGAGTAAGAGTTTTCATAAGACTTACATCCATTTTTCTAAGAGTACTTTGAGATTTTAATTGTACATTTTCTTTTCACCTTCAAAATGATCAACCGTAGTTACATCTATTTTAATTGCCACACTTTACAATAGATAGCCAGCATAATAAAGTAATATGCTCAAAAGGAGGATCTAGTCTAAAGAAGTAATCCTACTGTCCTACTCTAATTTAAATATATGGGATAAGTATTATGTCTTTTATCTAAATGTTTAAACGCTATGAAATGTGTTTTAATGATATGATGACGATAATTTCAAATGTATTCTACATACAACTAACATTGATCGGTTATATTGAAATAAATCTACGTTTCATTCTTCCCGCAAAAAACCGGGTAACAATTATCAGGGCAGGTGGGCTGCTTGTGGAAGCTCCGGTAGCTATAGATAGCGGGAATCACTGCGTAAGCAATAGCAGAGTGGGGTGGTCCAACGTTTTAAGTTGCTTTTGTAAACTATGAACGAATGCATTTGGACGGACCTATCGAATTAATGTCTGCGAAACCTATGAAGATGCGTTAATAAACTTTAATTGTACTTAAATGTAAAAATCTTATGTAAAATTTTTAAATAATAAAAATTCGTAGAAAAACACTCAAGTATATTTGTAGCGTACATTAGCATTAAAACGAGTCAGCGATCTAAAGTTTTACATTGGGTAGAATCAAATTTTTCTACTGATCCCAGTCGGAGTTGATGTAATAAAATTTTTTGCGAGGTTGAATTTTGGTATAATTCCTGCAAATAGCTGATGCACAGATGCAGCAAACAAGATACAGTACAAAAGGTAAAAAGTAAAACAATCGAAAATAGATCCGCTTTGAGCAATGGTGCGTTTTATATTAGCCCTGCATAATCACCCGGCAAGATGTACCGTCGTGATACCTTCATTCCAGGTCCTTTTCTTTAACTTCAGCTAATTACATAGAATGCACACCTTGAAAATTGACAAATCATGAATGTTACTTCAAATGCTTTAAGCCAAAGTTAAAGAATTGGACATCAGTCGCAATTATACTAATCTAAGACCATCAAACATTTAACAACATATATTATTAAAATCACGTCTTATTGGATATGTCTCTAATATAATTTTAAAAGTTAATTATAACCCCAGCTTTTTCCATCCCAGCGACAGATCGATTCATTTCCCAATTCGAGATTTTACAAATGCAAGAAGCTTGAATGAGCTTGCTCAGCAGCCAGAAGCTCTGCTGAGTGCATTTCTACATACCACGTAGTCTAAACCAAAGACTTTATACGCCTTATCACATAAGCAGGATCATAATCAATACTTTTTACTTTACGAACTCGTTTTACCCTCAACACTGTCGCCGGCGCACAACCCTTCGTACTTTTCTTAATGAATAACATATAAACATTGATTAATAGATGGACAACATCGATGATTATATATCTACTTTTCAACAGTTCCGGCGCTGGCGCTAGATCCGAGGCTGTTACATAAAACTCGAGGGATGGGGTAGTAGTGTGGGGAGAGACACAGAATATTGATATATAGTTCACGACATACAACATAAACAACTTATAACTACGAATCCATCCTACCGAGGTTTACGATCTTGTCATAAAACCTCGCAATAAATGCTTTGCTAAACCGCGACCGAAACTCAATAACAGATTCATTCTAAAACAATATTCTGAGCGAATAAGAAGCTATGCATAAAGTTCAATGCGGTTTGAAGTTGCAGGTCAGTAGCGAGCGGCCGTAAAGCTTCGTACAAGCTGGCCGTCGCACCGCGCAATAGCTGTCTCTTTGCCCAGGAATATCGTGTACATTCATCTGTCTTGCATTTTGGATTCGTCTTTTAATACTCGGCAACATCCTCGTGTTTAACCGGTTGTATCTGCCTTAAGTGTGTCAAGTCCAATGTGCCTGCAAAATTTGCATACGCAGGCCTATAACAGTCAATTATTGAGAAGGTCACAGAGACCTGACTAAAGCCGGTGAGTCAATTCTGGGTAGTAATGTCCTTGGGTTATTGTCACAGTAAGGGAACGTGAAGCGCCAGGCGTGAGGTCCAGAAACCTTTATGATGAAAGATAAAGGCTCTTCCCTCTTGCGACAGCCTTCAACATTTTTTAGCCGGGATTGCATATCCAGCTTATTACTATATACAATACGGGAGACCGTCCGAAAGTATGTCTTTCGGACGTATAAATATTATTCTAGGCCTATTGAAATTATTGTTCTGAAAAATGAATTCTAATATTACATATGTGATGAAACGCGCAGTGTTTGAAGCAGTAGAGAAGCCGTTTTGGTTGTATTTACAAAAGACCATGCCTACGTTAATAGCCTTCGTTACAAGCAAATATATTCATAGTTGTGTATTTATACATATATGTATATAGACATATGTATATATATATATATATGTGTATAAATATATATAGGTTTTGGGTAGTATTTACTTATTATATGTGTAGAGTAGCACAAAAGAATGAAGCACATGTTAGTCCACAAGTTCACCGATGGCTGGTGCGGTGTGGTACAGCGGCGCGGGTTCGTAGAGCTGTTAAGATGCGATGCGGTTCAGACGCGACAGGCGGGAGGTGAGCGCGGTGACCGCGCCAACATCCTCCCACGCCACACCGACTGCATCGGCTCCTGCAGCTCCACGAACTCGTGCGCGCCTTCACACCGGCCCGCCTTCTCTGTAATGTCACAATACACACTGCAATCTCACACGCAACTGATTCTCTTGATACCATTACAAGACGTGTCCATCAAATACTCCACCGACTTATAGAACATCAACACAACTGTAAAACAACATTTATTCGTTCACGCCAAGAAGAAATACATGGGATACTACAAAAACATAAATCCTAACATATTTAATGAGGGGGATGTAGTAAACAGTTATTTTTTTTAATCAACACAGACATATCTTTATATATTTCGGATATGTTTTCAAAAGTTTTGTTTATAATATAAACTTTACAATTCCGAAACCATATTGAATTACTTGGGATTTACTTCAAATTTAATGACAAATCAATTGTTAAAAATCAATAAATTACTCTAAGGGGGCGGGAGCATCACACGGAGTAGGGATGCAAGCCATGCGCTGCTTTGGCGTTTCACATCAATAGAAACTTTGCAACGATCACTTTAGTCGGCACGCATATCTTAGAATTCTACATCGAGTTCGACGGAAGGGTTCACGTAAAATTTTTATTGAAGTTTTTTTTTTAATAAAAGCACGAGTTAGAACTAATAATCTGACATCAAATGGCCCGTATAAAATTATTCTTTTAATTAATTTACACTGAATTCAGTCGGACTCGAATGATACGCAAGCAAAAACGTACCTCTAAAGAGCCTGTGATTGACTAAAGTGATAACTGACGTAGAACCATGCGAGTTTCCGGATGCATGCGATTACAATCAGACAGGAAATAAATTGCAGAAACATATAATTCAGTTAATTAAAATTTTGTTAATCTTTAGGTTCGTTAACAAGAGTTCGTTATATTTGATTTCATCTATATATAATATAGGATTATTTGCAATGAAGAAATATTTTTGTGAGTTTAGAAATTTAGATAACATTAATTGCCAATCGTCATAGGAAGAGATGAGAAATCACAGAGAAGCGTCTTTTGGGTGCAGATGCAACCCTCAGAATTTTGCAGAGCAAACAACGGGTTAAGGTTCAACGACCAAATAACATTAGGAAGAAGAATCACATCGATAAGGTATCACATGTAATCTAAACCACCTCAACCCCCGACGACTGAAATTTTACAATATTTGTGATAATTGATGAATACAATGAATTAAGTAAAATAAAATAACCTGCATGTAAAATGCAAGGCACATTTCGTCGGAGGTTTGGAACACCATTGTTTCATGAAAACGTCGATTCAGTGATATCAGGAAATACCGTAAACGTTATAAAGTTATTACAGTTAAAAGACAATGTTTTTGCATAGGAAATCAATAATAATAAATAGACGTTTTCACGACAGAAGTAATCAAAGAATTTACTCGGAGTAAGAACGAATACACACTTATCCATTAAATATTCAGACAACATTTTTCAGGAATGATGGAGATTCCGCGGGCCCTACCGTTTTCGTGAGCCAATCAATTGATTCAACTAATGTGCTGTTTAACCGGCTAACATTAGTCGTTATAAATTTTGAAAGTTAGGCGGGCGGATCTCTCCGCGCTAAACTCTCACAAAAATCTCCATACATATATGAATGCCGTAGAGATTAGTGTGAAACAGTAGCGTGAGGGGACATGCACTTTTATTAATTTCTTTTTTGACTTACTCATCTACTGTCCTTAGTAATGATGAACTTGTACAGTTACTGAACAAATGAAAAAATGCATTAATATCATGAATATATATATATATATAGAAAATGTGATTTTTTGCCGTGACAAATGTAGAAATATCTAATAATCACAACAACGTATTTGATACAAGATGGTTATGAAGGTTGGATAATGTTTATTTTTGTTGATAATAACATCAAAATCGGAAGTAGTTATTAAGACTTTAGTTGCTTTAAACAATTCATATTCTTCACCATAAATATTGTGCATTAATATTATTAAACATTTAATATTGTGTTTTTAATTTGTATTGTTTATAATATAAATGAAAAGGCAATTGTCATTATTCGTGTTTGTTGTACGTATGTTTGCAAGAAATCCTTTTATACCTTGAAGTTATTATAGGATGCTTGGTTTGGGTGATCATCAATGTTTTGTAGTATAATGAGGTTTTCTGGAGTGGTTTGTTTATAACGATGAGGTTTTGCATTTGGCGGTTCATTATTGTGGATATTGATAAAGATATCTTGAATAATCGGACGCCGGCAGCTTTTTTGGGCCCATAGCGGGTATCTTATATTTATATGTAAATTGTGTCTAAGGCATAGCGACCAGGGGCGCGACGCTCCCGCATCGATTGGGGTGTCCTCAGGCGTGCAAGTGAGGGGCGGGTTTTTGTGACGTCACGGGAGGGGCGGCCCAGCTATGCCGCAGCGGCTATCGATCCCAGAGCTCCCCGCATTCATTCAAGCCACCGATCGAAGCCCGCGCTGGTGCTCTGTGTCAATGGTTTTCTAAGTGCCACCATTCACTGCTGCTTTGCATGTCTCACTGACTTTTATGTACATGACGGCGCATGCATGCTCGTTATTAATTTCTTGTATATCTCACCGGGTTTCTTAGTTGTAGCCGGAAGGCTTTTGACCTAATACCCAACTGCTTTAAATTATGCATCCGACAACCTGGCTGACACAGTTTTTTTGTGTGTTAACATTAGATCATCTTATTTGGATACACGTTATTGTTTTTTTTTATTCAATGAAGGGACGAGGCGAGCGGTATATTTGTCTGATGGTAAGTGATACGCCTACCCTTAACAATGTAACGTCAGTATATGACGATATACACAGCACCACATTGCGCTCGTTGCTTTGAGACATAAGATGTTAAGTCTCGTTACCGCAGTAATTTCAGTAGCGACAGCGCCTTTCAAACCGGAACACAACAATTTTTGCAAACTACTGTTTGACGACATAAATAGGCGCAGGGGTGTTATATACCTAGTACCAGTGAGACCTAACACTAGTCAAAATGTGTGTAGGCTATGATAGGTTTTGTAAAAAAAAAATTATGAAGTTTATTAAAAATATTCGCTTATTCAAAACGTAAACTCCTTGACTTTATAAAAAAGTTCAAGCCAGTTTAGTATTAGAACATATAGTAAGAATCATGACGGCAGCTAGGGCTTCTTGAAGGCTACTTCTACTTCATTCTGCTCTTGTCGCTGATAATGGAAATCTAGGAATGTGATTAAATTAATGAGTTATTTTTTTTATTTCACAAAGACAAGACGATAAGACCTTCACCTGATAGTAAGTGATACGCCAGCTTATAACAATGTGGCGCTAATCAGGATCATGTACACCAGAACAGATTTAGCTTTCAGGCCTTTCGGCTTGAGTAGAACTGATAATTATGTAATTGGCGGTTATTGTAAGCCGATTGTCCTGCTTTGCAACCATATTTAATTAGTTTGGATATAACCAAAGTTAATATTTCCGCACTCCTATATTAATTGTTTTAATATAATGATTACTTTAACATAGTTTCAATTTCACAGGGTTCTATTGTTTTTAAAACTTGTTCTTAACTTATTATTACCACAGTACAAGTTAATTTTATTTTATTGAATATGTTGATGGCTTTCATGAAGTTTTTATTATCGAAATAAATAGGCTTAGTTAGTAGGGAAAATTTAAAAATTTTTTTTATAGAATTTTGAATATTACGAACTTTGCAATCATGAGTTATTACTGTGTATGATTTTTTAATTCTAAAATTTCGCATTGGTAATGTACAGTGGGTAGTAGTTACTTTACCTATTGGTCAGACGTCCGTCTCCATAGCTTCAGCACCACCGCCGTGAAGGTTGTTAACGCGCACGGTGCAGGGGGTGCGGCGGCGTGGGGGCTCGCGCACCTCACGGCTCTCACGCACTTCGCAGATGTCGCGAGAATCGCGGGGGCGAGCGCCAGAGGCGCCCTCCTGAGCTGCTGCTTGACCCTGGGCTTGAGCCTGTTGCCGCGCAAGCAGACGTGCCTGCGCCTTCTGCAGCTTCTGTATCTCTAATTGCTGGCGCTAAATAACATTCATTACAATGGTACAGAATTAGTGAAAGAGTCTCACATATACATTTCTATAGAATTATATGTGTGATAACCAAGCAGTTTTTACCTGGTTCAGGCGGAGAGCGTCCTGGTGTTCTAGCGCAGCGATGTCATTCATTATGTTTGCCTCTTGCTCGAGAAGGAGGCGTTCCTCCTCGCGAAGCCGGCGCAGGTCTTGCTCTAACTGCGAATCGGCCACAAGGGCGTTCTCATCCGACTCCATCATGTCAGAGGACGAGTCATCACTCACCGAGGACTTCTTCTTTATGGGTCCTGAAACTGCAAGCCCCCGTCATGTGTAGTGCTCGACTACCGAAAACACTTTTCTCGACTAGCGATAGGAAAGCGAATAGTATCACAATTTTTTAAAGTGAAACGGGAAACTTCAAAAAGTATTATTTAATGCCTAATCTTTAATAATAGACTTTTATATATTAAGAATATTATCTTAAAAATATATATATGATGGAACTAAACTTATAGTTCGCGTCGGGACACATCCGCTTTCGCATTGCACTGTCGATAAGTACGATCCCTAATATCTGAATTGAGTGCTACTATTTTGGGAAATACACTTAATGCAACTTGCACATACATACATATGATAAAAAAGCAATAGAAATAAAAAGTAATAATGTGACTTACTTGTAGACATCCAGGTGCAAAACGCTAAAATTGCTTAAAAAAAAAAACAAAAGGTAAAAAGCTTTTAAGCTACAGTTACAAACGGAAAAATCGAAGTAGTTTTCAATAAGATAAAAGCGTCAGGTTTCTCAAAATGCACTTAACGTGACAATGAACATTTTTACTAATAAAAATAATTATTTTAAAAGTTTTAAGTTATTAACTTATTCGTTACCTACGAACTGATACGAGGCAAGATAGTTACGCAATATTGCGGTGGTCTATAGATTTAAATAGACCACTGAAAACGTTTCGAAGGCTTCATTTCATACATGCGACCAGGTCGTACGGTGTTAAATAACAGTGTTACCGGGTTTCTTCTTAAACTCAATTTTATCCATATAATAAAAAATATTGAAACTCCTATACATAGATTTATTGAACTATCTTGCCATTTCGACGAATTTCTTTTCCCCCAAAAGTTACGAACTCTATAACTTTCACTTTGGCAAATCCCAAAAAAGTTTTGAAAATATTCAACTAATAGAGGTTAGGTTATTCTATTAGGACATATTACCATATCGTAAGATTCATACTTAACGTTATGCTACGCTTATTAATGCCAGGTATTCTATCAACCAAAGTGTATTTGTCTAATTGAATAGTACGCGCAGAAAGTACTGCATTATCTTTTGTATGAAAATTGTATACTTTTCTCTAATATTTCTGTATGTAATAAATAGAACATAGGGTAATAGATTTTTAAAAATTAAAACAAAAAAAAATAGGATTTGAGGAATGATGCTCTTAGTTGATCTTTTATTTTAACGGAGAAAATAAAAGTCAAACCGGAAGCAAATTGTGACGATGCTCGAGTAAACATATATATACAAAATAAAAGAAAAAATAGTTTAGAACACACTTGGAACCTGTCAGGTAAAGCGACACTCAAACTTAAATACACTCGAAGTAAAATATTTAACTAATCAATTGGAAATCAATCTAAAGCATAACCCGATATTGTAATACTAAAATTCTTCAACAAGTAGATAGCAATCAATTAACATTTTTATCGCATTTTTACATCACTTAATCTAATATTTACATCAACACTGCACTATTTCGCTTCTTAAACGTTAATATCACAATGATCGTCTCTGTCGATTAGTTAAATCCGCAATACTAAGTAACGGGACAACACTATTATACAGTCAATGATCACAGCAAACTTCGTCCTTGTCATCGTCCTTCCCACCTGAAATTACCGAAAATAACATAAACAAATTAAAAAGCGCACCATGCAAAATCAACCTTTTGAAGCTTGTGACATGCTCTGTATCATTAAAAAGATAAGTGACACCAAATCCTCGAACGTACATTTATCACAAGTACACTAACAGTTACTACTAATACAAAGATCATCTAAATTTCAACATTGCTTAACGAAAATAATTTGGATACGTAACTTAAAAAAAGGCTAAAAAAAAACTAAAATGTAAGCACATTTATTGTAACCATAGATATTTCTCACAAAGTTCGTTTTAATCGATAAAGAGATATTGGCTGTTATTGGTAATTTTAACGTACTCAAGTAGGGCTCCCCCATAGTGCCAGGCAAATAGGGGCAACTGGTGACATGGTTGAAGTTCTGCGATTGCATTTCCTCTTGATCGGTCTCTCGGTGATAGAAGTAGTTGAAGTTAGACACGATGACAGGTACAGGCAGGGCAATGGTAAGAACTCCAGCGATCGCGCAAAGCGACCCCACGATCTTGCCCCATACACCAACAGGCCTGGTGCAAACAATTCGGTTACATCTCGTAAGTGTACATTATCATAACAGCTGCCTTTAAAAGACGTAGGAGATTATGTAATCTACTTGTACGACATTCCATTGTAACAACAGCCTAAAGACCATAAACATGCTTCATTTCGATACTTACCGTAAATGTAATGTTGGATACCTAATAAAATAAAACACTGATCTGTCAAAGACAGAGATAATAGAGATTTGTATAACATTCGCATGGTTTATATTGTCAACGCAAGCAAAACAATTTCATACATCCCCTTTCATACACGCCAGCACGTTATGGACAAACCATAACATTGTACTTAACGCATAGCAACAAGGTATACCGCCAGCAAATGTCGAGGGTGGTAAAGTTCAAATTAAAAATAGAGCAGCAGTCTCTGTTAATACGAATAAACGTAACTCAGCTACTGCTGCTCTGTAGAACCAGGCATTTTACTAAACTACACATGTAATCTTTTATTAAACAACAATTATAATATTAATCGTTAAAAACGATATAATATTTTGAATAAATTTGCTAAGATAATCATGCATCATGTCACCACTAACGTGTAGTTATAAACCTGAGTTAAACTCTCTATCGAAAATGGTGTGAAAGCATGTGGTCAAAATTTATCGACAGAAAAAGCAGTGAAAAATTTTAAAATCAATTTTACATAGCAGCACGATCATGTAAAATTCACCACACCTCGTATCGAGTTGTCAGGATAAGGGCTCATGGAGCAACAACGTTTACTATAAATTGATCAGAAATGTACAGATAGATGATAATTATTTACAACACTTTATCACAACAAACAGATGCAAGCACACAATACATCAACAAATTGTCAAATAATTTCTGGAGCACATTGATATATGGCCACCATTTTCGACGAGTTAACGTTTTAACATTCACAACAGCTATAACAAGGGTGGTAACATATATATTATAGCAAAAGCATTACGGAGGAGTACATACACAAAAGGAGAGTTGCTTTGAAGTACATAGACAAGACCACTTCAACTCGATTCTGAGCATTAGTTCTGTATGCATTTATTAATTGCATTCAATCGTAGTTGAAGAGTATTGTAACATTTAAAGCTAATAATATCGGCGCAAATACGCTTTGGAGGGTTGTCGATTGTCACATAGACGGGTGAACTTTTATTGGTATTCAAAATGTACCACCGAATCGGAAAATTTCACAATACTGCTTCCATGTAAAATTGAAGGTGTTTCAATAGTGGAGGATGAATAAAGATAAAGTTGAAATAAAACGATAAACGAGACAATAAGGAACGTTTGTAAACGTGCAATAATTAATTTCTGAAAGAAGTGTAAATAATATTTAATCAGTAAAGTTCTAAGCGACCCGACGATCAAATTAAACTGAAGCAAATGTAGTAGTTACATGAAATGGCGAAAGAAAATAACAACCGTGTTAAAATGCCGAACAAATTGGTAGGATAAAATGAAATGACGAAGAAGGCTTTGATGAAATTTAGGGTGAAGTCGCTGAATCATACGTCATGTCTCCGTATCCTACGGTCGTCATTGTCACGACCGCCCACCAAAACGCATCTGGTATGGATTTGAAGAAGCTGTTCTCGCTTCCGGCTTCAGCGAAGTACACCGCGGAGGAAAACAGCACCACACCTTTAAGAACAAGCACATCAACCAAGAATACAGTGGGAAATACCATGAAGGGGAGCGTTTGCGAACGGGCGCGGGGCTTGACGCGCGCGGTTACCTCATGTCTCCGTAGCCGACGGTGGTCATCGTTATTACAGCCCACCAGAAGGCATCGGGGATTGAGGAAAAGTTTGTGTCAGGGCAGTCTTTATCAGCGAAAAATACTGCACTGGAGAACACGACCACCCCTGCGAACACAAAGCACGAAGCGCGTAATTTACCGCCCGCGTCGCCCCGCGGCCGCCTGCGGCGTCGCTCCGTGCTGTCTTCAGTCTTCTTCCGTACCTTATTTCCTATTGTTATAACGGATTATTTTATTTTTAATGTACTTCGATCTTCTTTACAAATGTTGTTAAACCTTTGTAAATAAATCTACTTAAGACAATAAACTATAATATATAATATATATAAACTATGTTTATTGTCTTACCCGATTTGTATAAAAAGACGTAAAAATATTGTTTAAAGTTAATAAAGGTTATTTTAATTGCTTCAGCGTTATTGGGATCAGTGGGAAGGGTCCTTTGCAACTTACCAATGAACAAAAAGAATATAAGAAGTCCGAGCTCACGCATGGAAGCTTTAAGAGTTCTTCCAAGGATCTGAAGACCCTTGGAGTGGCGAGATAACTTAAAGATCCTGAAGACTCGCACCAGGCGAATCACACGGAGAATAGCGAGGCTCATTGCTTGATTGGTGGATTTATCTTGCGGAGAGACAGGTGCCCTTGGTAAATTCAATGTGTCCTCTTCTTCAGCGACGACGGTGGCCAAGGTGATGAAGTAAGGAATTATAGCGATTATGTCTATAATGTTCATAACGTCTCTGAAGAAATTAAACTTATTCGGACAAGCCAAAAACCGCACTATCAATTCGAATGTAAACCAAATTATACACAAGGTTTCGATCAGGAAGAATGGGTCAGTGATATCAGGGACTTCGTCTTCTTCGATCTTGGTTCCGTTAGTAGTGGTGTTGAAGACTTTGTAGTGCTTGAATTCGGGAAGAGTTTCGAGGCAGAAGATGACGATAGACAGGAGAATCACGAACACGGAAATTATGGCAACAACACGGGCTGCCTGCGAGCTCTCGGGGTACTCGAAAAGCAGCCAGATTTTGCGCTGGCGTTCGTTGGCTGGCAGGGGTTTCTCCTCTTCCTTTATGAAACCCTCATCCTCACTGAAATCAAATAATATATGTATATATATATTTTAAGAGACATCCACTTATTATACAGTAAACATGGCAATTCAAATATATGAATAGTGTAACTCTATTGGTCTTTATTTCATTATAAAGTTTTGGTAAGTAACAAGTCTACCGGAATTTGTTTGTGGCTTGTTCGCCAAGTTCGTAGAATTTGATTTCTTCTGAGAATACGTCCAGTGGTACGTTAACGGGGCGACGGAGACGTCCGCCGCTTTGGTAGTAATAGAGAATGGCGTCAAATGAGGGTCGGTTTCTATCGAAAAAGTATTCGTTCCTGTAACAAAGCTTATCGTCAAATTCAAGTCATAGTTTTTAATATATAATCCTTATAAATTATATATGTTAATATTTACTATTATTAAATTCATACGTTTATTAATAATATGTTAAATTTTTGTAATGTCATACTTTCATTATAAAAATAGCCTTACCGCAATGGATCGAAATAACGAATACGGCGTGTCGGGTCTCCTAGCAGGGTTTCCGGAAACTGATTCAGAGTTCTTAGTTGTGTCTCGAACTTCAGTCCGCTTATCTGGAGGGAAAGATCAACGTCGTTAACTGAGGTAATGATCAATCAAATTCTTATATACATATGTTTATCTTACGCTTTCTGTTATTTAGATAAGAGGCTCTGGAGATTTTTAGTCAAAAAACGGTCGCATCGACCTTGAAGATTAATGACTGTGATAAAACATCGGCGTTGGCGAGGCGTGGGGCATCGCTACTTGTCACTTGTCACTTTCGCGGATATTCTCTATTTTGTAACGGCACGCTTGCTTGGCAACGCTACGACAAGTCTGTGCTTCATTCTTTAAAAAACATTGATTTTGAAACGACTTCATGTAAATGCTTTTTAGATCTGCTCGTATCTAAAAAGATGGTGGTGGTAATGCCGTTATGACGTAAAACTAAAAGTATTTTATATCTTTAATATTTAATTATTTTGTAGATTTCTCAGTACCCGTATAGTATTCATAATGATCTTTATTAATAAGGAACTTATTATTTCGTAAAAGTTTAGACATACAGCGGTGTTAATGTTTATTCATAATTAGAGCTAGCTTTAAAAATGTTCATTTCTCAACTTGAATGTCTAAGTTGTCATCGCCGTAACAGTATTGATTAACATATTATCTCTGTTCAGTATCTTCTGCCTTATTGTTACTTATTACTTATGTGAAACTGTGATAGCTTATTTTAAATAGAAGAAAAATAACTAATAACAGTTGGTATGTATTAATGTCCAGTACATCAGATGATCTTGAAATTGATTTCTCGAATTTAGAATAGCCGTTACGCACACTTACATTAGCGGTTTCACAAGAAACGTTCGAGGTGGAGATATTTCAAGATGTAATTTGTTATGAATCATTTGAACATATGTGTACTTTAGATGCAAGAAAAGCTAAAATAATATCACCAAGTATATATTCTAAAAAGGAGTAGAATATTATACCATTATTAATATTAATTTGTAAGGTAGTAGTAGTTTGTAGTTTGTTGTTATTTTAGAAGGAATGTAGTATGAAGATGTTATAGGTATATATTATGTTTAGGACAATAGAGAAATAAACAACTCGTTAAATGAAAAATTTCTTTCAGACAAAATTGACTTTTTACTTAGTTATATGTATATCGTTTGGCTACATATGTTAAAAAGAAAAGCACTATTATACCTTTTTAAAGTGTGGCTGAAGTTATTCAAGAATAAAACGGTTGTAGGAGTAAACTTCTTGAATAAAGAAACTCTATAATTATTTTGAAAGATAGATGTTATTATCATATTTTGTTAAGTGTAGTCATAACTATATTAAGTTGAATTAATCTATCCCAGTTTAGTAGTGAAGTCTTATATTGTATTATTTATATCGTTTCAACTCTTGTATGTGTGAAAGAGTAGAAATGATACGTCTTCGGTTAAGACACTGCGAATTGATTTTTCTTCCTTGTTTTAACTTTTCATGTAAAAAAAATTAGTTCGGTGTTACAAATTGAAAGTAACGAATCATTTTGTCTATAGAGATTTATTTCGATTTACGTATAAAGTTAAAAATACCGTAAATATAAACATGTATAAGGTAAGGTTAGTAAACAGATTGTTTAAATTGGGAGCGCATTCAATTCCTTTATACTTAATAGTAGTAGCGTTTTACTACGCGCAGCGGCAGTCATTCATCGACACATTGAGACTTTCAGAAGGCCAAGGCCGCGCCGAGTGCTTCGTCTGCTAACGAGGTGCGGAAGTCCAGGGCTATTCATGTTGAGCGACCGTAAAGTAAACTTTAAACGGGCGCCTAAGCGAAAGTAGCCTACTCGTCTGAAGTCTCTCAAAAAGCCTCAACATATTTCGAGAGGAAATTTTTCATAATATGCGCACATAATTAACAATCTACTCTTTATAATGAGTCAACTTTGAATTATAAAATATAAAGTTAAATCGAATTTAACTTCGTTTTGTACTGAAATAATATTGCAGGCAAATGTAGAAATGTAAAGATAATATTAGTAAATGTTGTTTCTAAAGAAAAGTTGTTGTAACTTTAGTAAATTGTTAATGTTTAATTTATAAATATCATAGAATTCCTTTACTAACATTGAATGTTGTCATTTACAAAAGTAGACATTTTCCGTAATTAGTCCCTAAATAATCTTACAGCAAAGGGATTTTAATTCGATTTGGCTGCAATTTATAATGCAACTTAATTTTCATATAGAAACATATGAAACATCATTGATAAGTTATCCGTGGAACATAAGGACGTTGTTAAAACCTAAGTCTGTTTTCATCAATGTTTCATAAGCTAAGTCTAAGAAACTTTTATGCTCATCTCTGCTGCATACGAGCAGCCAAGCTTGTCACTTAGTGGAACAGGAAAACGTACCCATTTGGCCAATAGTATTACTAGTTATAGCGCATTACAATTTGGACCTATTGTTATTTTTGCAACTCTAAACTTGACCTTCTGGTGACGAACAACAACTTTCGAAACTATGCCAAATTCGTCTAACCACACTTGGCCAGTATGTTGGATAAATAGTCGCGACTCTCTTTGTGAGGAAAAATTCTGACTCTCTACAGTGGAAAAATTAAAAGAGAATTTTATATATTATCATATTAGTATACATTTTTTTATAGAAGAAAGACCGCATGATTTTTAAAATCATAGTGTAATAAATTGGTAACCAGAGAGTAAGTTAGCTATTCAAATGAATGAATTAATTCTAGGTACTAGAAAACAGATAAACGGGTGTAAATAAAAATATGAAATTTATTATTTCTTGATACTTAAAATTGAGAGATTGGTAAAAGTTTAACTAAAATATAAAATTTGACTAAAACGTCAGTACGATATTCGGTCTTAAAAAAAAAATGGTACAGCTACTTGATTTTAAAAATGTTAACGACCTTTGCCAAATAGAACTGATGAAAAACAAGCCAGTGAAAATATACAACGGTGTATTATTAAGAATTGTTATTCAACGTAATTTATAGAACTCGGTGAGAAATATGAGGTACCACATGCAACAACCATTGGCCGTCAATAAATTTTCCATTGCTAGAGAGTCACGGTCGCGCAAAGGCAACAGGTGGCACCGAGGGCCATAAAACAAACTTAGTCGGTATCGCCGCTAACGGTTGAACTAATATAAAGAAACAATGGAAAAACTAAAAATATATCAGTAAAGAAAAAAATTTATTGAATAAAATATAGTTAAGGGAAATTACAACGCGATGTTAAAGAAAACTAAACTCAATCAACACCTACTGAAGCAGATGAGAGAAACCTTTGCAAATAATCGAATGGTATTATATTAAATTATAGAAATCTGTAAACTTGTATCTTAATGTAAAAAATAATGATAACAATAATAATAGTAACAGATTGAACATTGAAAGTGACGACAAAACAGTGAATTTAGTTCATCGATAGGATAACTTAGAAAAATAGTAAAATTTATATCGTAAATATGAAGCATTGACGACTGAAGAATTAATCAGAAATCTATCTTATCAAAGATGATTACTTAGACCTAATAACCTTTGGGAAATATTTTTTAAGTTAAATCGAGAGTACGATAGATAAAGACGAAATTTTGTTGACATTGTTTACAGGAGGTTTCACTTGTTGACCCATGTCAGATCCGGTTATGGTATACTATGTATATGTTCTATATGTATCTTACGATGAGACAAATCTTGTATTTCTCATATTATTGCTCCAGCGCGATGTAAAGTAAGCTCTCACTTCTCCGAGCAAATATCATGAGTTACATGTAACATTTGGCAGTTGTTCTTGTACTAAGGCCGTTATAATTTATGTATACTATGTGGTCGATGCACAATGAAATTTATTCTTACGTACATGCCATGAATAAATCGTATAAGCATTTAGTAAAGTTCAAGGCGATGGTAACTCGTTCAGACAGACACCGACGCGGAGATTTGATGCACCGAATGGTAGCAGTTGGATGGACATACACGCGAAGGCTATCATGAATTTATAAGCACGTAACATCAATCGTAAATTATGTGATTTTCTTTGTAATGCAAGCTTTCTAGTTAACAATGTTAAACTCAGTTATTAACTTTTCACGCGATCGGTCGTGCTGATGTTAAATTTTATTATTTGACCAAATCCAATCTAATTGATAGCTATACTATCTCTTTATCAGTAATATTACTAATAAATTCTAATTAATCATTATTTTTACTGAGTTTGTTGCATTTAAAATAGAAAAAAAAAACTAATTAATTTAGCGAATGAAGTCAGTTCTAGTGGTAATGTTGTATCAATTCCTCTGTATCTCATGTCCGATCCCTCGGCAATGCAATTATACAAAGTACTGACCGTGAAGCTTTAATTGATCATTCTCATTTGTAAGTTCAAGCATCGAGTAGCTTTTATACGACTTATACCTGATTAATAGATGCAATGTCACTCGTAACGACCGGCATGCTTTTATGTGAAGGTTTTCACGAAGGTTACATTTTATAGATTGAATTAACATATTACACTTAATTGTAATATGTATGTTACTTAGTGTAATAGTTGTAACTATGGCTTATACTACATCCGGCCAGTTCATAAATTACAACAAGCATCTAATGTGAGAACTTAAAAATAAACTTTTTCAGTGCTTAATGAAAAAGTTTTGTAAAACAAGTATTAAGTATAATAGTATGTTTACATTTTAATTAGATAATATATTAAGAAGTATGTAAAAATGTACCTTACATTTTATTGTTATGTTATCCCACACAACAACTTGTGGGACTGAAGCGAATCTCATCTACTCGTGATGCATCCTGCTAATCAATATACAAGGCTCCGGCGTTCACTATCTCGCATTGGGCCAGCGTGATGGGACATAGCCTAAATCCCTCATATAAACCCCTACAAATGTGGAGATCGTTGAGGGAAGCCTACGTCCGGCAGCGTCTAACGGCTGGTGATATATATCATTTGACAATTGCCTAAAAACTATGAGATTTATAAGAAATATAGCATAGGTTTTCAAGAATAAGGACACTTTTGATTGTACTAAATAACTTAGTGACAATAATTCGTTACTAAGTTAATAACAGAAAGAACTTTATTTAATTTTAAATGAAACTCACGTTCGTATACTAATATATCGCAATTATAAAACAGGTGTTATTCTTGAAAACCGACGATATTTAATTATCGGTGCTATCCGAAGGTACCGTTTGTGGTCTTGCCAGTTTTCTTAGGATATGACTAATGTACATTTTTAATATGTTATAATATGAAAAAGGTTAATGTTGTTTTATGTCGTTCTAGGTTTTATCTAAGTCAAATTTGTTGAGATTGTTGATTCGATCGTTAGGACCGATAAGGCAAAACAATAGACAAATATGCCCAAACGATCGATGCATAAATAAAATTTACGATCCTTTGGCCCAGCGGTGCTTCGCGCGGTATTTCTTTCGCCACCGATGCTGCTCTGTGGTTGGCAATGGATCGCTCCAAAAATACATTTTATTGTGCGTTCACCAAGGGCGGCCGAGGTGCGTAGTGCAGCCAAACGTCGAATAGACCGATTTTATGAAAAGATTTTATAAATAAAACATCAGCGGCGTGACGTTGTAAATCTAACCACAAATTGTTCCTGCCTTTAAAGTTTTACTACGCACGGTGGAAACAGATCGGCGCGTGCCACGTATCCTGATTTAGCCGGATATGAGAAAATTTCATCCGTTAAGTTTGATATTCACAACTGTACATCTGTTCGTCTGAAACTAATATAATATAATAAAAGATGTCAACTTAGTACAGCAAAGAGATCATCATCATAGACATGAAACTGATTCGAAGGAGCTTGATAAATTTCATAAATAAAAAATAATTATGAACTTTACTTAAAGTTTATAGATATATCTTACAGTTATATTAAACAAACGCCAAAATAACAATCTCAAAGACAATAATAAACTTGTGAAAATGTGTCTGTTTTAATTTTATTCCTCGTCTACATCATCTTATCGGTCTGCTGTTGTCTATTTCTGAACATAGACCTTAACACGACAGGTTCAGAATTATATCTGTAGGAGCAGTCGATAGACTGGAAAAGCAATAAATTTAAATATCTTGAAGATCTCGTAGACAATTTTGGAGTGGTTTCGAATTGGAACATAACCGTTATACTCCGCCGACGTGTCAACCTTGCCACTGTTTTGACTGAACAAAATTTCATTTTCAAGTCCGACTATTTTTAGTCAGATATCTTTATTGGCATGTTTTTTTTTTCAATTTCTCTCATTCCTAGGCCAAGCGTCGGGTGTTCCACTTTCTAAAAATATTTGAACTTTGTGTTGTAACAACGTGGTATCTATAAAATATTTTCATTATATATTTTGTACAAGCAACACTAGTGACAAGTATCTGTGTAATTAATAATAAAATTTGGATAAAAAGAGGGTTTTGGTTAGTAAGAAAGTCTTTTCTTTTATAAACTAAGCACCATTGCTAATTAGAATAAAGATTAAAATAACTACTAAAGATATCTCTGTACCGTATGTGTAAATAGTTTCAACTAACAGTTCTGATAGTCTCTATAGCATTTGGAAGCAGTACATCAATTAAATCAACGGTTGTCAAACTTTTTGACATTTAGGATCAACAAATTTATAGCATTCAATGCATCAGCATCAACCGATAATCAGCAATTAGGTTTCGATGCATCTTAAAACACAAATTGCTTCCTGCGAAACTGCGAAATTTTCATTCGGTGTACTGCTGATTTGAATGATCAGTTTTGTTAAAGTATTTGATAAAACAATATATTAGAGACGATAACAGTGATGTATGCAGGTGTTATATTTTACAATGAGTTAGTTTTTATCGAATGTGTGTTTAGCGAGTCGTGAATCAGTAGGTAGTAAAACGGCGGGCGTCAGCGTCGCCGGCTTACGGTTGCACCGGTGCTTCGCTCAATGCAATTTGCGAGGAGCGTGAAATGAAACCGCCTCGGATTTATGGTTATGGGCTTACAACGATCTTGTAAAGCGAGGACTAGCTACGAACCCACATTATGAGCTAAGCTTCAAATAAAAGCGTTATTACATTTACCGAGCTGAAGCTTCAGAGGGTGAAGAGGTTTTACTTTGTTGAAAGAATGCGGGGGCAGATATAACCCTGCTGAACGATCTTGTGGAAACTACCTACACCGTTCTCACCGTGAGCACAGACGTGTAGTGGTCTTTTTATGGAATAAAATGTTTATTTTTATTTTATTCTCATAAATACCTCGTGTTCAAGTCTCCCGAACGATTTCGTTTGTAGCGATATTTCTAAAGAATATAAATAGAGACACGTGGAATATTACTATCATTAGAAAAGCTGATTTTATGGTTTCATTTTAATTCTACATATAGAGTAAAACGAAATAATTTTAAAGTATTATTACTGGGTACGTAGATTTAATATATTTGGAGTGTAAATTTAGTAGTGAATAATTTAAAAAGTACCGTAATGGTGCCAATGTTTCTAATTATAAAAGTTAAGTGTCTACTTTTTAAAAGAGTATGAATTATTAAAAAAAAACTAAAATAGATATAGAAAAAACGTGCGACTCAATATTTTTTTTCACGGTAAGAAAAAACTTTTTTCATTAGGGATGCCTTTAATTACAATAATATTTTCTAGTGGAAACTGTAAAGTAATTTACAAGGATGTGGAAAAACTATTAATAATATAAAAGGCATTTCAAAGTATTCCATTTGCTATCGGCTATAAATAAAGCTTGAAAAGAAAAGGGTAGAAGGAAAAATATGTTTCATTTATAGGTAATCTAAGAATATGTGGTGGTTTAAAGGTTACTTACTACTTTTGTTAAGTTTATAGATAAATTTAAAACATATTATTTCTATACGTTGGTTATATTCAAGAATGATAAAAAATATTTTTAAATTATAGTAATTATGAATTATATTAAGAATGAGTATATTAGAGGAAGTCTGAAAGTTGGTCCAGTGACAGAGAAGTTGAGGAGCAAGAGGTTAGCGTGGTACGGGCATGTTATGCGGATGGATGAACGTCATATAACAAAGAAAGTAATGAGAATAAATGTGGATGGTTATAAGGTTTTTTTTTAATAACGTGTGTAACAAAATGCTAACGGACGCACATCCTGGAACCAAGGACCAGTAATGGGGTAGTGTCGGACTCCAGATTCCAATCACTTCTCAAAATATGCACGAGGGTCACGGGATAACATCGAGCAGTTCTTCCGTAACCCCCGATCAGCTGGTTATAAGGATAGAGGAAGACCGAAGAAAGTTTGAATGGATTGTGTGAAAGATGACATATGTAAGAAGAGTGAGTTCAGATATAGCGGCTGATAGATGTGGGAGAGAAGTATATGTTGTGCCGACCCTATACGGCTGGCATGAGGAAAAATAGAAAGAAGAGTAATTATGAATTATATGTACTTTATAACTATCAATAGAAAAACCAAGTATGAACGACTTATAACATTTTTAGTAATTTGATGCGTTAAAAGTAATAAAAATGTCTAATTGAAACAAATAACAAAGAGTATGTATGTTTTTATTATACACTTATCATGTGTAGCATCTTGTTATGTCTGGTTTCTTTCCAAGCAGTGTGCTGGAAATTAACACATTCCGATTCCGTATCTGATTGATATATTAATAAGCATAAGTGTATCGCTTCTGTCCTGACCTGACACTCTACTACGTACATCTACGAAGATATCGCAGGTTATCTCTACAGAATAACTTTGACATGAGCATCTATTTTATGTTTATATATTTTATTCATTAACTTCCTGACCTCTATTCATTAGCATTGTTAGTGATACTGAATAGAGGTCAACAAAGTTAAATGACGGCGTATTGCGACTACCGCAGTTTTCACATGTAAATGTGTAAAATCCGTATGAATTTCCGACGCGCCTCATCCAAACTTTGGATGGTAGCTCTCAGAAGCAGTTAAATAGTTGTTAGCGAAGGCAGCTAGTAAACACCTCCGCCTCGGGTGCTTTAAATACTTCGCACAGGAACGGGCAAACTTAATTGGCTCTATTTATAAGCCTCCGCCGTACCGTGGGCTATTTTGACTGTGTCAAACGCAATGCGGTTTACATCTTGCGGTTTTGTTCAAGGTTTTTCAATATTTTATATAATTTTTTTTTTCAAAAATTAAATCCTTATTTTATCTCACATCATGTTATTAATATGGCTAAAAATGGTGTTGTGATGTATTTATGGTGGCAATTTAGAAAAATAACTACCAAGATTAATTTGAACAATCATACCACCATCTAAACATCCCGGGTTTGAAGTTCTAAGCTTTGATATCTATCAATGAGATTTCAATAATAAGATGATTTCTCTTTGTTATTTCGTCTGGGAAGGTGACAAAATAGTCGATGAAACGACTGTTACCTTGGTAACTTTTATCGCCAATGTTAGCGTAACGCAATTAACATATATTCTATTTACACATTAACAAGTGACTAAGGACACCCTCTGTCCTTGAGGCCTGCGGTCATTTAGCTTTAAACTAAAATACAGTTATGCGTATTATAGTTTAAAACTAAATGACCGCAGGCCCCAAGGACAGAGGGTGTCCTTAGTCACTTGTTAATGTGTAAATAGAATATGTTTATTGTGTTATGCTAAAATATTGTCAATTTTTTTGTATAATCCTAGATAATACGTACGTTTATCACGACTCTTTCGCAGAAGTCGTGATCGTGTTGTATCGGTTCGAACGTTACAACGCCCCCTTGGGGCGGCCGATTCTGCTCCTCTTCTGGATTGAACAACTTCGGCAGTGACCTAAAACAAAAGGAAATACAATTAAACACTGAAATTTAAATATGGTGAACACACAAATGTAATCTTATAAAAGTATATGAGTTGTGCAGAAGTCCAAGTTTTACGTAATAAATAATATTTCTCTTAGTTATTAAATAATTTATTACTTGCTTCCTACTTCTTAGGTCAGACAGCACTTTTTTATAGTATCAGTACATAATGTATAATAATTTCAGAAGGCATTGTTTATAAGTCCACCTTTTAACAATATTTTTTACATCAATTTCTTATCTCTTTCAGCTGCCGTAGGATGTAAAAATTTTAAGATGCTGTCATAAAATAATATTTCTCTCATATTTGGCTTTTGAACTATTCATATTATCATACGACGACGTATATGATATAGGAAAGGATATAAGTATATTTAAATCCTTTAGAAACATCCTGCTATATTGTATGATTATGTTTCCCTAAAAGTTTGATGTAGCCGTTATGAATCTCCAACGCTATCGGATCTAATTAAAGATGTTAGATGAACAGGTATGTTAAGAGATAACATGGTGGCACAAGTGTGGGTCGATAGATAGGATTCGTTATCTACAAACTACATTTTCTTTTTAGAGGTCCAGTGGAGTTCGCAACCTCCCGGTGTTGAGGGCCTGAACGTGCTCAACGTTCGCTACTTGAGGATTCTTCAATATTTCTCTCGGATAACGAGTTTTCGTTGTCGCGATTACTCTAAATACATTAACCTTTTCATAGAGTTGACGCTTTAACAATTAGCGTTAAGTGGATTACCTTGTCATTTTCTTTGTGCAAAACAAGAAACGTAGCTAAAAGGAACGGACGATGAATAACTTATCACTGGTTTTATGCTTTCGATAAGAGCTATTTCTTTCCACGTTACACAACGGTTCCGCTCGTGTAAGAAAATGGAAAATAAGAGAAGAGTGCCATTAAAACCGTCCTGAGTAGATTACGCTGTTTTGTGATGCGATTTGAATTTTTTTTTTAGTAATAACTTACGTAAAATTATTCTAACAAATTGTTTTCAAAACAATCCTAAAAAACCTTCAGGAAATCATAGTTCCAATTACTTGAATATTAATTCCATTAATATGACAGGAGAATAAGAATTTTTTTATTGTAACTTTTTAACGAAGTACAATCGTAAAATATGGGCTTTTATGATATTTTACTATTTGTGTTGTCCAAGTGTTAAAAAGAAACGTTTGTAAGAAGTACAAAGTAGGAAATATGGTGGTGCTCTGTAAATTGCCTCATTTATGCTGCTTTTGTATCTCGAAGTAAAAAAGGAAGCATGATGCCGACGATATAGCCGCCTGAAGAATAAAGGAAATTTGCAAAAGAAAAGACACAATAGGGTTTAACTTTTTTTGCATGTGATACTTTTATAAAAGTTGTTTAAAGTACTGACTTGGGTCACTTGGTATTTTACACGAGGCGAGAAATATTTTGAGATTCTTTAAGAAAAGCTTGAGAATTCATCGATTAATTATATTGTTGACTATCTTTGATAATACAACCGTTCTTAATCATTTTTATTCCCATATATTCGCTCTTTTATTTTTATTCAATTAAGCGATGAGATAAGAGATACGTTCACCTGATGATAAGTGACACGCCAGCCCATAACGACGTGGCCCCAGTTAACATAATATATATTTATTCACTTTGCGCTCGTCGCCTGAGACGTGAGATATTGTCTTGTTACCCCAGTAATTACACTAGCTACAGCACCTTCTAAACTGGAATACGGTAATGTTTGCAAACTACTGTGGCGGCGGAAAGAGGGGATACGGTAGGGTGGTATCTACATAGACGGCTTCTGGCAACATAGACCTACCTTCAGTAAATTTAGTGTTATCGAGTTATGATGTGAAATAATCTAGTGGTGTGAGGATTAAATGTAACGCATCTTCGAATCGGATGCAAAATCTTCTAAAGTATACTCTGTCTTCTGGGGAGAAGTCAAATTATATGGAGATTTCATACACTACAACCCCCTCGGTGTTTGGAGAGGTCCCGGAATATCTGTTCGGGACACAGCCGCTGCTTCGCTAACGTTATGCTAGGATATCCCGTCCCGGGGTCGGTTTTATGCAGACCTTACCAGCCTCGTGAGTAGCACCTCAATGACCGAAAACCACGTCCAGCCATTGTCCTCCTCAGGGTTATGAAAACATCTAAATTAACCGTAACAGTTATTGTATTTCAATGTTGTTTTAGTTTAATACCGTTTCAACATTGGTATATTTGGTTAATGATACATGTTCCCGAAATTGCAAGTAGAAGCTGGTAAACAATACATTACAATGTCTACACTGGTGGTATTTACCAGAGTGTATATGTTAATGTTAATACATTGTTATGAACCAGCAATGCGCATTTCGTATGGCCGATGAAAATATTGATCTAAATATAAATTTACAAGGCATCGTAAAACCTTTTGCGATACTTTGATTTATTGAAAGCAATAAGACGGAAGCGAATTGGGCGGTAATGTATTGGTACAACCGATGACAATGGCGCGATTACCTATATTTTACTTTTTGCAGCTAAGTCGATGTAAATATAATACGACGCCAATAATGTGTCTGCGATTAAAATTTGACGGTTAAGCCGATTTTCGTAGGTCTCAGTTGCCGGAGACAATCTAAGTAGGTACTATCGCAATGCCTATTTCTGCCACCAAACAGTAGTGTGGGAACTATACTGTGTTACGATTTGAAGAACGCTGTAGATAGTGTAATTACTAGGGTAACGAGACTTAACATTTTATGTCTCAAGGCGACGAATGCAATGTGGTGCTGAGTATGAAATCCTAACCAGCGCCACTGTTATGGGCAAGCGTATCTATCAAATGCCATCAGAGGAACGTCCTGATCGTCTTGTTGTTTCGTAGAGTAAAAAAAGGTTTTGTTGTACTTCACCCCATTGCTTTGTTGATTGCTTCCTGATCCTTTTGTGTACAATATATTATTATTTCTCTATGGATTATTTGTCTATGTAGTACCATATCGTATATATAGTTAGCATTTATAGTGGAAAATAAACGACCTTGACTCTTTTCTTGTGAAAGAAGTCCCTGGTGTCAGCGGCGAGTACATTAAAGAAGCCATTATTATAATTACTGATATACTTTATAATTAGTAATCACTTCAATTTGGTTGATGTGGATGTAACTCGTTACAAAACAAATGATAAAAATAAGGATATTTTTTTTCATTTTTTTTTTAATTTATGTAAAATTAATATTTACGCATATATTCACACTTATAATTTATATACGTATCGCTGCAGCGTGTTTATTTTGTCAAAATAATTTACATGTTTTATGTGTAAACATCTTGTTTTATTAAATACGAGTGTTTTACGCACTGATACCTAGAGCCGTTTCCGTCCAGCCTCTAAAATAAGGTTGTTCTAATAATAACCGAGTGCGCTGAACGTATTGCGGATTTGGAGAATCACATTAAACATACACGCAAGTGACGGGTGTGAGAACGCTTTTACCAGGTTGTGACACTGAGAGACAAGCGGACTTGGCCTGGAAACTGCTTAATTTCAGTTATTGCTTCCTACAATCAGCATCAGTTAGAATTAACCAAAGTATTAATGCGCACAGATTATTACATAAATTTTACATGTATGACTAAAACGTTAACGCAATTTTTCATACGTAGTTTGTCATAAGTTAGTTAAAGAGAAGGTTATTTATAAAACGCGCTTTAATTAACTACTAGTCTGTTGAAGTCTATAAATAGTGAATGAAGTCAATGAATGAATGGTGATGTTTGCATTCACAATTCAGTAAAATGAAAACACGGTCTTCATTCAGACATAAGCATTTCGTAATACTGTATCACCAGAAAAAATCGTGCCAATAAATAAAAAACTGGAAAAAATAAAATTTTTTCATAGATAGCATATTGTGCTCCTAGGCTTGAGAAATAAGAGTTAGTCTCGTTACCCCATTAGTTCTGACTTTTGACTCTACTTTTTTACTAGAAGACAGTAATGTTCGTATTAATGTACGGCTAAACAAGAATTGCAATGGTACCTTACTTAGATGATTTCTGGCATGATTGACCATCAGTATTGTCTTTCGGAAGGGTTAGAATAATCATAATTACCATAACCATCATCCCCATTAGCCTGAAGTTACTGAACGGTGGACATAAGCTTCTAACGGGCATCTCCATATAGGATAAACTTTTTAGACGTTTTCAGACAACAGAAATCTATCACTTATATAAAACAAAATTATGAACATTTATGGTACAAAATCAATTATTAGAGGTCCCGGTCAACAACTCACAGGATCCAAGCAAACCTCACCTGCTCGTGGTGTATCCTGTTAATCAACAAACGAGGCTCTGGCTCTCTCAAAATTTCATTGGGCAAGCGTGGTGGGAAATGACCCATATCCCCTGTATGAACCCTTATAAACTTGGAGAATCTTTGGGGGAGGCCTATGTCCAGCAGTAGAGATCTATCTGCTGCTGATGATGATAATGATAAAGTCAATATATTTTTTTGTAAAGATCTGTATGTTGTTGATATCTATCTTATTGTATTGGGTTATTCGTTGGATGTGGTCTTTTTACCACCATCAGATAAAATGGAGAAGGAATTTTGGTTTAAGTTATAAACCAAGCCATTCTCCTGTGTAAATAAATAAATATTTTTGGCGCTTTATTGCAATATTATTTTTAATACATAATTAACCTTATTTTAAAATAGTTATAGAGATGTTAGAACCGGATAGAAAGACTGTCTCCATTTAGCTCCACCGAAGCTGTTGAGGTTTCTTTTATAATATTTTATGGTATTGAAGGAGAATTAAATTGCTATATTTTTAAAAAGAACATAGAATAATCGAAAGAACGCGGATAATGAAAATATTTATAAAATATTCCTTTCATCGATGTAAGACAAAACTTCATCTCATTATGGCAACTTGAACTATTTGTCGGCAAGGATTTAACGAATTGTATTAAATCATTACAAAAGACATTTCATCCGGGTTGCACAGGAAACGGAAAAAAGTTTTTGAACGAAGCATTGCTGTTAAGATTTTTCCTGACAGACGAAAGTTTAAATGAAAGTTCGCCTTTGTAAAATCTACGAACAATAGAATCCTCAGTCCTATTCTTGTTTATCAAGGACTAGCAGGAAGTTTGTAATTTGATCGTGTTTGATGCAGCCATAAAGTTTTAAGTTAAAAGGGCTTAAAAGGATTTTTAATTATTTATTAAATACTTGGAGAATTGGGCCCCGTAAAGAAATAGTGCATTGTTAAATAATTTCTCGGGTAAATTGTCCTTTAAGTTATATAACTTAAATTTTAAGATGAGATTTGTTATGAAAATATTCTAACTAATATAATTTAGTTATGGTAAAGATATAACATATAGTTTTTCTCGTCGCATGGTTATATAAAAAATATCGAGATATAAAGTAAATCGTAAAAATAAATTCCTCTCTGTAAAAATCGTGGAAACGATTGTTTACACAATAAATTGTCCCTCGATACTCTTTAAGTGTTGTTTTACCATTTTTCTATTTTTATTTACTTTCCATCGGCTTTGATGTCCTCTTTTGCTATTACAAATAATCGTTTGCTATAATCTAAATAAACGACAGTTGCTGATTTAATAAATTTTCTATTATACTCTCCTCTTGATTTATTTCTATTTCCATCTTCTCTCATATTGATAATTATCATTTCGAATAATATTCATATTTCTACGTTTCACAATAAGTCTTTATTTAATAATAGTTTAATAATCCATTGTGTTATGACTTGTTAGTCTGTATTTCGTATGTTATCTAAGAGACAGATGTTCGTATTTGTCTAAAATAGAATAACCTAGGTGAAGGTTAACAAACGAAACAATTTTAACGTGCCTCTTTAGAATTGGCTGTGTTAAATTTTTTTAATAAAAAATTAAAAGGTTAAAGATCGCAATTACATATACATTGTAATAAAGGTACTCTAAGTACAACCTTTTTCATATGGTTTATTCACCAATTATAATAGAATAAGTACCTCAAAAAATAATTAGTAATGATTAGGAAAAATATATAGGAATTATCGTTAACATTGTACAGATTAATTTCATATAAAAAACCGTATTAAGAATATATATCACATATTTCAAAGATATTCCATATTAATGTTAAATTATTAAAAAAATATTTGCTGTGATGACTAGGTAGCAGTACTCCTTTCGCGATGGTGATATATTCGATATAGTTTTTTTTTTAACGAAACCTCTATATATATATTCGAAGTTTTAAGTAAATATATCCATCTAACTTTAATACCTTTGTATTGATACAATAATTACTTAGCTGCACAGTTCAAATAAAACAACCAACTTTTACTGGTGGTAGGTCTCTGTTGCCGTAGACTGTCTAGGTAGGTTCCATTGTAACTCCTATTTCTGTCGCCAAACAGTACTTTGCATTGTTCTGGATTGAAGTGAGTTGTAGTTAGTGAAATTACTGGGGTAACGAGATTAATATCTTGTTTCCCAAGACGACGAGTATATTGTGTGAGGAGTGTATCACTTTTGTATCACTTTCTTTCACGTGAACGTCGCGGTTATCTCGCTGCTTTGTCGAATAAAAAAATACCGAACCCTGTAGATTTTTCTTGATTGTTGTTGGTTGTATAAATATAGAAAGGGTTTCGAATAATTTTTATAAAGACGTGTTACTTAAACAATGATCTAATGAAATATTTGAATTGTTTGCGAACAAAAATAAATATTAAACTATGCAGGTTTTATGCTTTAGAAGTTATTTAACATTGTGATGAAAATAGTTTTCATACTTTTTCAATTTAAGAAAAATTAAATAAAATTTTGCTAAACATTTATTTACTACAAGTACGTCTTTTTAATGAAATTAACATATTTTAAGAGCAAAATGTGCAATGAACATAAAAAGCACTCAAAGTAGAGCCTTTAAACGTAATTCCAAGAGTCCTCTACCGAGCTTGGGCTGAACTTAAGAAAATATTACAACGCGGCCTCTCCTCGCTTTGATCTTTAAAGTAAATTTGCTTTCTGCGCTCTGCATCCCGGATGGGAGGGCGGGGGACCAGCAAAGGCCTCTCAACGCTTGTCACCTATACACTGCACTATCTAAATGTAAATTGGCAACTCTCTGCCTCATCAAAGACACTAGGCACTCAAAGAGAGGTTAGTGCTTTAAAATTCATTCTATTTTTAATGGAAACTTTTAAGAACAGATAATGTTACGGCATAATATTAAAGTGAAATACCCTAGATCGATGATGATTTAATAGATATGTTAGAGGGATGAAAAACTATTGTTGAAAAGGAAATTAAGTTGGACATAATAATAGAAGCTTTGAACTCATAATTGACGTCGTGTAAAAGATATGTAGGTAAAAGATTCTGCGCTCTAGCGCTGTATCTGCACTGCAGATGATATGATTTGCGGGCAGGTATCTGTTCGCTAACGCGTAACATTTTTATTGTAGTTACGTCTAAAGATAATAATAGCCCGTTTAATGTTCATTTGTTATAATCGTTTAGAGAATAAACGTGATATATGTTTAGATCATAATCAAAACCTAAACCCTAAATTTGCGAAGCACTATCGCTTGTAAACAAGTACAGGCGTTTTGCTTTGCTCTTGCACTTACATAGCGTGTGATAAAAATGGTTTTAATTTATATGTAAATAGTAAATGGTTTAAAGTAACAAATAATTGTAGTTTGCAAGTGAATGTGTAGTTATGATTGGATTTAAATTTACTGCCTCGTTATCTTACAATCAGATTTCATTGAATGACGTATCGCTCGTTGGTGGATATGCTGTAAACATTTTAGTTCGAACATATGTTCCGCAAATTTTTCTCGCTATACATGTCATAATATTGTTGGCAATTATAAACCGTGGGATTTCAGCGTCGCTTATCATATTTCTATTAGCAAGATCAATAAATCAGTCAACTAAAATAACAATAAAAAGATTTTTATATATGTTATTTAAAGGAGAAAAAGCAATGTGTGAAAACTCTTATAATTAATGTTAGTTATATATTTTCTTATGACTGCGAGTTGTTAGTTTGTTAGCGATAATGTTTAGCCTCTATATATCATTTGAATTGACCCCATTCGCAAGATAACACCTGCTAATCTTACACGGGGTAATATAAAGGATCAAAGGATATCTGTCCTTAGTGGCGGATGTAAACCAATGGTGCAAGTGCTTATGTAACTTGTATTTGCGCAGTCGTCGCTTAGAAATTCGCATTTCGTTGTTGCATTAAAGTTTTTCTGTTAAAATGAATTGATTCAATGATTATCATTTATATAACAGTTTTTATCAGATTTAAGAATTAATAATAACGAGATTTCATACTTCGGTTGTTGATTCAACCATCGACATAACTATCTTAAATAATTTTTTACGGAATGTATTTCGTATACAATATATACATGATTAAGAATTTACCTTACTTAATAATAGAAATGCTTGAAATTTTTATTTTTTGGTCATCATTTCAGCATTTTGTCACATAATGTATGTTTTACATCAACTAATTAATATCTATATACATCATTGTATTTATTAAAATTAGTATCCTAAATTTTTTTTTTTTTGGTATATACCTTGATGTGACAAAGCAGTCAAATTATCTTTTATAATACTAGTTGAAATATTAGCCGTTGTGCCTCACATATAAATATAGCGAATATATATATTGAAATAAACACGACTTTGCGATTAAAACGTTGATGGTGAATTATTAAATAGTACAGTTTATTTATTCATGTATATGTGCGTGTTAGTTTTCAGGGCTGTTATAACATTTTTATTGGTCCGAATTGAGAGCTGTATTCTGGATGTAATCACCTAGAAGTGCGCTTGATGTACGACGCATGCTCCAACTTGTTATGGTTTACAATGTTTATACTTAATATTTTTATAGATTTCCACAGACAGAATTTTGTACTAGACTGCTATTAAATATTATAACGCATACTTGAGAATATCTATTAAGTCATTCAATTGAGCGCTTTGAAGGAAATTATGGTTAATATTAGTTGTGTGACGATAATTTCTTTTGGTACTTGAGAAATAATACCTTAAAATTTTGAACGCCAGGAGTTCCGAAAGTATGAAGTAAATATTTATCAGCGTAGATCTGTGTAGAGATTAGTGAGTGTTAGTGATGGCTAACCGCGTCGCACTCACCAACACATGTCGAAATATTCCATAGCAGTAAATATAAATATATTACATGTAAAGAGACAAGTGGAAAAGCGCGAGTGTAGTGGTCGTAGCCCGGACGACGTATATCGTCTCCCGTTATTAGTGTTACCACCCGTGACGCATACAAACATAAAAACCGCAGTGACTGGCTCCAATTCCGTTCTGCTAATGGAGTCACTTTTGCGATCATACGTACCTTTGATCTTCTCCTTCCTCTTGGGCCCGGGGGCATTCCTGCCTCGGCCTGAGGACAGGCGTCAGCCCCCATTTTTCGACCAACTCTATACGAGCAATGGTGGCTGCTCAAAGTCAATGTGTCATCGGGTCGGAGTAGTGCAGCAGGGACGCGGCGGCAAGGCTGGCTGGTCCAAGGCGCCCCCCGGCCGGCTCGAGGCGCGCGCCGCGTCCTCCACTTTACTCGTGCGCCATACCGCGCCCGCGCGCTCACTCGCGCTCGCAGCGTGCGACGCGCGCGCCCGCGCCGTCGTTCATACTGCGCTTACAGTGAGTGGCGCGGCGATCGCATCGCGACTACTGCGGTACACCCGACCCACAACGGCGCGTATCCCAATTTACGACAACGGCTCTAATCGTCGATCTTCTTTTAATAACTAATAATGTAATTGTAAATATTAACGATATGTACGGATTGCTGTTGCCCGGCAAAAAATTTACGTAACGCGTACGGTGCGCGTGCGGTTATGCCTCATCGAGTGCGGCAAGTCATAGTCTCATCGAAAGTCGTGTTGCTATCGCTTCGATGTATAAAGAGCGTGTGTCAGCTGTGCGCGGCGGCAGCGGACTGGCGCGTGCGTCCGCCCGCCCCGCAGTTTTCGCGCCCGCCCGTCCCGCAGCTTTCCCGCCCGCCTTCGCCCCGCAACCGCCGCACGCCGCCGCACACGTATCGACACCACGCGCCAACCACTGCACCGGCCCGGCCCGGCCCGGCCCGGCCCGGCCCGCCCGCGCGGCCGCTACGCAACGCACCCGCCCCGCGATCGCCTCGCACCCGCCCTGCGAAAAAGTACGCGCGTGCCACGCCGCTGCACGTCGCACGCAACCCCTTAAAACCATTGCTGAGACTCGGCAAAACATTCGCTTTCCTTGCCCTTCTTTTTATATCCGAGAGTGTAATTTGTTTTAGTACATTTTCTTCAAATCCATTTTGGATCGAATGCGAATATGAAAACGTATGCAAATCATAACAAAACTTATCAAAACAATAGCGTAAATTTAAATATAACAAATACACTATGACAATTCCTAATTATTAAATTAATATGTTTACTAGACTTTTTTCTATAATAATACGAAACGGTAACATTTAAACATAAATAATACTTTACATGACTCTTTGACACTGTTCCGGATGCACAACGATATCGTATCCAATCACATATTCACATCACGGAAAGTAACCGTTTGCCAGCATGGAGGCAGGTCGGCAACTGCAACGCAGATCCCGTCTGATGCATCGACACACCGCAGTGTGAGCCAAACTAGCTCTGATCTTATAGAAAGAAGAAAGCTGCTTGTAAATTCAACTTGCGGGCCAAATAGTGCACACTGATAAAATGTTAACGACCTTTATCTAGTCCTGACCTTTGGAACACTTATTTGAAAAACGTACATCCAACAAATTAATATAACTATATCAATAAGCGAAATACGAGCTTTCGGCTAGTGCAGTGGATAAATTTTGACGATTTACGGCATTAGCGAAAAGATTCGATACCGATAGCACGAAATAAACAACTCCAACTCCAAGGTCAGGTGTTCACGAAGACTGCTTTGCTTTAAAGCAAATTAGGAAGCTGCAACATTTTACTTTTGCTACCGGCAGACAAAAGGGACGCTATATCTCAAATAATAAATGCAGCAGTATAATAGTTACAAAAAAATATAAAAACTTGTATTATAAAAAAAAATCTGATGAAAGATAAAATTTATATTTTGGTTAATATAACTACAAAGTTTTTTTTTTAAATCTATAGATATAAAAAATTACATGTTCAGTGAAATGTATGTAAGATGGCATTGGAGCGGCTTACTTTTGATTGAATGGCGTAACATTAAATTACATTAAGCGTGGCCCCAGGGACTTTGCAGCTTATTTGGTAGGTTAGATAACCTAATACCCTTCTGCGGCGTCGACTAACGTGCCAGTACCAAGGTAACGCGATCGAAAATGGCGCATCATGCGTTTACTTATCGAGGAATTAATTTTTCACGTCGTCTCCTCACATTTTAAATGCAAATACCTTTAAAACTATTACAATAGCTCAAAGTTTATTATACCCTTAAGCAAGGAGCGGGACGTTCATTTGAGAGTAAGTGCGCCCGTCCATAGCGATGAGGCGCCTCTTAGGATGTTATACACTGCATCACGTTGAGCTTATCGCCTGAGACATAAAATGTTGAGTCTTCTTACTCCAGTTACAACGCCGTTGTAACCGGAGTACATTAATGTTTGGCGGCAGAAATAGGCGATGCGGAAGTAGCCTACCTAGACGGTCTCAACTCAACATGTGTCTCAAGACGACGAGCACAATGTGGTGCTGAGTATACCATTCTAACTAGGACCAAGTTATTATAGGCGGGTGTCTTACCATCTGGTGAACATTCTGCTTGTCTCGTTGCTACGTAGAATAAATAAAAAAAACATAGTCGCGTTACTAGTGTTTGCTTTTATAACACAATTGTACCAATTTACCGTTTTAGTTTTTTTAAATACGGCAGCAATTAATTACAACTTTGTGTAAGTTAAAATTACGAGACACTTCGACTGAAAATTTAAATTTTTATTCCTTTATTCCTATTCAGGATATTTTTGGCATTTTTTTATAATTTTTAATACAATGAGACTATATTATCGAAAAATTTAAGTGAAATTGTAATCAGGTTTTAATTCATTATATATGTACATCAATATTATTGGTGATACAAGTTAAATAACAAACTAAAAAAAAATATGTAAAAATAATAAACATAATGTATATGTGAAAGAATTTATTATAAATATGTCATAATAATCCATATGAATCATTTTTCTGATAGAGCTGCAGTTAATGGTCCTCGTGAGACTTCGTTGAATTCTTATACTTCATCTTATTACGCAAGTTGTTTATGATGTGAAAATTTAATAATGTTATAATCATTATGTTTATCTAAATTAATTAATTAATCAAACTCCCAATGTGATTTTTTTTTATAATGTTCATATTATATATATGAATAAACATCGAGAAGTTTTAATGAACAACCCGTAAATTATGACATAGGCAATAACGGATCAAAGAAGAGGCAAGTGAAAAGAAAAAGTTATTTTTTTAATTTTTTTTATTGTGATTTATACTGTTGTCGAAGTAAAAACTAGAGTCGCTTGCAATTAGTAAAATAATAATAAAAAAAATTGTGATTAGTGCTTGGGTGAAAATATTCAAGCGACTGCATTTATAATGCAACCTGCATTTTATCATTCTACTATCGCCGCATTGCTCGATAGAATGAATTAAATCTTTTCTAAAGTGCTTAGTGCAAAGGCTCCACTTAAGCTAGTATTAAGTTTTTAATTAAGAATCTGGATAGTTTTATTTTATTCGACGTAGCAACGAGACTAGCAAGAAGTTCACTTGATGCTAAGTGATATGCTTGCCTATCACAATATGGCGCTAGTTAAGGTGATATACACAGCATCATATTGTGCTTGTCGCCTTGAGATGTTAAGTTATGTTATGATGTTAAGTCTAGTTACTTTAGTAACAAGCTATAGCGTTCCTCAAACCGGAATCCAGTAATGTTTTTACACTACTTTTCGGTGGCTGAAATAGGCGCTGCGGTGGTAGATATACCTAGACGGTCTCCTGCAGCAAAGATATACTATCAGTGTAATGCGTAATTAAACATACCAAAATCTTAGGGAAAGGAAGTTGAATTCTCACCTTGCAATATATGCGAACACATTGCGAGGAATGTGAAAAAGGTTTTATAAAGCCTCCCCTTTTTTAAATCTTCAAACATCGTATACGCCGTATCATTATTTTGCAGCCCTCGTGTATTATGAAGAATGTTATGCAAACGCCGTTGTGGATATTTGAATAGCCTCGCGCTTACTTCCGTAAAGCCACAGTGACGTTCATCCATATTTTTTATTCATGTTGCATTCAATTTTTATATATGACCATAATAGAAAGCGCAAATTACACGAACAAGTCATTGTTAACGCAGACTGGCCAGGTAGGTACTTCCGCCTATTTCTGTAACCAAATAGTAGTTTGCAAACATGACCGTGTATTAACTTGAGGGATGTTGTAGCTATTGAAATTATTGAAGCATCAAAAATTAACATCTTAAGTCTCAAGCCAACGAGCACATTGTAGTGCTTTATATATCATTCTAACTATCTTCACGTTGGTATGGACAGCTGGATGACTTACCATCAGTTAAATCTCTCATTCGTCACATCGCTATATGGAACAAAAAAAAATCACTTATTTCTTTTATAAAATAAGTTTACATTATTCCATATGATAACTTGTCTTCATTATCACACAACATAAAACACTCTTAATGCAAATTTATAATACGTTCAGGCCAATTTACATAAATATACATTAAGGTAAGTATTGGATGCTGAAAACTGAGGATCGCATTTGGTGGATGGTTTGGAGAAGATCAATATCCAGCAGTGGATTGAAAGAGGATAAGGATGACGATGAAAGTAATATTTTTAATTTTTTTATTATATAAAAAAATAATAAAATTTTATGATCATTTGGACTGCTATATAATAGATCGAATATGCAACAATAGTGAATATTATTTATTCAGCGCATATGATTTTTCAAAGCCGTGTCAGCTCATCGGGTGACCTGATTCCCAGCTTTGAACACCATGAGGAACGGTAGGCTCTATTTTTTAAATTTTTTATTGAAAAGTTTCCTTTTAATAACTTTATTATTTCACTTACATAGAAATAACTTTTATATTAATTAAGACATGGTACTAAAATGAAATAAGTTTTTTTTATTTATCTGGACTCTAAGGGTAAGTCTCTGTTCCCGGAGATCGCTTAGGTAGGTACTACCGCAGCTCCTATTTCTACCGTGTTCCGGCTTGAAGGGCACTGTAGATAGTGAGAACATCTTATGTATCAAGGCGATGAGCGCAATCTGGTCCTATATATACCATCTTAACTAGTGCCACGTTGTTATGGGCCGGCGTATCACTAACCATCAGGTGACCGTCCAGCTACTTTCGTCGCTTTGTATAATAAAAAAAACCTACGAGTTATTTGATTATATATTCAGTGTAACAAATATTTTAGGTATGTAGGGATTTTTTCATTATATATGAGTTTAGTCTTAATTTCTTGTATTTATTATTGTTTCCTTTATATACTGTTGTGCATTAAATATAAAGCAACAACTGCTTTGTTTAACATGTATATCTTAAAATGCATCTAAGCGGTCTTGCACCATTTGTATAAATTGCGCAGTTGTCTAGCAACGTGTTTGTATTTATTCACAGATTAACCTAATCTTCTATGTCTATTATAGAACGGCATTCAGCGGAATACTGTTTGGATAAACTTTACCGATGGCCAGTCTCTGTTGTCGGAGACCGTTTACAATGTGTTGCTGTTTATATCATCATAACTAGCGCCAACACAAGGTGAAGGTTTCTCTTGTCTCGGTTCGTACAAAAAAAAAAAAATTAAAAGGGTTTAGCAAACTTATTTCTAGCTGTCTACCATCCGCTTTAAAGAAGGAATTTTGTGAAATCCGTTTTTAGCTAACTTATACTTGATGAAACGAATATTTCTACCAAATTTCAAGTCTCCAGGCCTTATGGTTTCAGATATAGTGTAAACTAAAGTTGTGTGAATAAAATGCGTCAAAGGTTTCATTGTTCAATTACATCTACTGTAAGGTCTGTTTACCCGAATAACCGACGAAAAGAAGAAGGTTCTAAATTCAACGAGTACATTTTTTAGACTACATGTAACTTTCTTAATGTGAGAACCGGCTATTTATAATAAAGTAAAAAGTTCCGTGTTATAAATATTTACTTAGGTTTCAGTGAGTGGAAATTCCATATAACCATGTCTTCCCTTAGAATCAGAGTACATTCTGAAGATTCTCCGCAGCCAGAAATAAATAAACTAAGCTTAAGAATTGTATAAGATATAACAAGTTAATCAATACAATTTGACCCTTGATATTTCTCACTTAATTATCATATGTATGGATATAGAAATATACGACAGAAGTTTGAGAATAATAAAAAAGACCTATAATTAAGTATGTATGACGAATTTACGAGTTTATACTTTTATTTATTAAAAAAAAAAGTTCGGTTGTAAGGCGTCAAATGTCTATTAATAACTTTAGATCAATTATAATTGTTGATCTATCATTTTTTTTATTACAACATCTTTGCTTAAGAGATATAAAATTTACACCAAGAGATAAACGAGAGTTATCGTGTTAAGATTATCGTGACTTACATAATAGTATAGTAAAACATCACAATTAGTTATGTCATATATAAGTTTTTTTATACTACATTATATATGTTGACTTATATAATCACATGTATATAATTTAAAGGGATCCTGTATAGAGTAATCCTCGCGTTTCAACCAAGGTAAGAAACATTCACAATGATGCATCGTAAGACAACGACAAGGGTAGTGGTAATAATTCTTGAACTTATAATACACAAGCACTTGAGAAGTTGTACAATAAATCGTTGAAGCACCTGGTAACGGTATCTCGTTGCTTGACCTTATTATATAGCTTTGTTCACCGAGGAGAAAACCATTCATATACGTTTAATAAGATTTGTTATGCATGCGAGGCCACTACTAACCCCTTCAACTCGGCTATCTCTGCATATTACTAGTTTTATAGTATGAGTAAAGCGTACACATTCACAACAGTGAGGAAAAAGAAAAGTTTCATTTCCACTATACTAACTGTATGAAGGAAAACTTTACGAATAAATATTGACGTATTTAAACAGTTCTCATCTGATGTCTTTATCTATTGAATATATACTCCATTTAGTTATTACTTTTGTTTAAGCTATCATCATAATCATCATCAGCGCCTCTAGGTTAGGCACACTGGGTATGTTGTTTAAATTATATAAACAATTAACCAGAGTCTGGAAAGTTTTACAGTAGTAGCGTGATATCCATTCAGTACCATAATTTTCTGATAACGAATATATTGCACAAACAAAAACGAAATGTATTATTTCAGTAACCACGGAATTTCATTTACACTGCTATTAGAGCAAATGGTTAAACCACGTCGAATGGCTCTCAGCAGATCATGTTTAATGGCCGGATTGCTCGCGTTGTGATGTACAAGCTGCGATAAAACACCTCTCTAGAAATGCCCTAGAGAATAAGCTAGACGACAAATCGTAAAAGGCTGAGAAGAGATTTGAATCAAGGCGTTGCAGCAAATATTTAAATAGAAATATGTGATTGTAGATATAGAGATAACAATGTTAGAGTAAAAATATTCTAATACAATATTTTAAACTTTTACTTAACGATATTCAACCATTTTAAATACATTTCTCATCGAGAACTAAATAATTATTTATATGGAAGTTTGTAGTATTTTACACGGAAAAAAACATTATGTTTCCCCTTTACTACTCTTTATCGCGGTATCCTTATTTTAAGAAGATACTTTTTGAAGGAGTTTTGGGTATGTTCTTTTCGTTTAATAATATTGTTTCAATGAAAAAAATTTGTAATGAGGCATTAAAACTCAACCCTTGTCACTAAATGCTTATTTATTATAATTCTTCGATACGGCAAAGCCATACAAGTTTCTTTGACCATGACGTATACTTTAGTCAGGGCTTGTCTCTACATAAGATTTCATAACTAAGGCGTTATAAGCCTCTGTCACATTATTATAAAATAAACGATTCTGACAGGAATATTAAAAAATAACTTTTACTAGTACAGTGTGAATTAATCAATAAAAACTCATGTAACTTGATAGGTATTCCAAGTTTCTAAAAATTCGTGCAATAAAGGTTTTTTTTAAATAGTTTCTAACCCTTCAGGTTAGAATATTTACATTAAATTTCAGTATAAACATTCACAACGAATCGAAACCTTAGAATTTCTGAATGGTTTTGTTTAAAAATAACAATCGCTATCATTGACATGTTACGTCCGTGTTATGGCCACACTTTATGGTTGCTCTACTGAAGGTCAATTGCTAAGAAAAGGTTATCTAAAGTTTCTGCGCCCGTTATAGTTAAGAATTACTATTTGTATTATAATTATCATTAACAAATTTTGTATCTATCAGAGCGAGTGTACTAAGGTTTTACTTATCTTACATACGATTTAAATTATCCTTATCAAATGTAAGCTTAGTGCAGGGAAACGAAAAAAATACTTAATTGGTATTTAGGCGCCAGGATTAATCAAGTATTATAATTAATGCAGCCCGGTATAAACCGAGTTTCCCCGTTTCCGAATTCTCGTACGGTTTCCGTTTAGCTAAACTCTCACGTATACCTCCAACTTTATACAACAAAGCGTTACAGATTCTGCGAAAAATATGATGTGCGATTATCTACCAAATTTTCTTTGTCTCAAGTGTCAAACTCGTACGTACAAACTTGACAAGCGAAGCAGGAAATAAAGCAGCGAGCTGCGTGGGAGAGAAAGAGAAAGAGGACACATTTCGAGGGTATTGATCGCTCTGGTGGTGGCCAGTGGAAGTGGATGCTACCAAATTTCGCCTAAGGCCCTTGTAATTGCAATGTGTAATCAAATACAGATATAAAACTAATTATTCAGTTCCGCCCACGGACAGGCAAGATAAGATACATAATAATTCTTAGACTAATTATTTTGAACTTATACACATATTTAAATAAGGTCCGATAATTTTTTTTTAACATTTTGAGACTATTTAGAACTTTTTCCTCTGCGATGGGTACTTAATCCTAATTTGACATGGTGTTAAGTGACTACGGGACTATGGATGATGAAGTGTGCTCGCTTAGTATATAATTCTGGCTCTCATATGTTGACAGGAACATCAATACGTAAACGGGTGTGTTCAAAAAATCACAACACGAACAAATATTCTAAAAGGCTGTTGTTTCTTTATAAAATTAAATATTTAAGAATTTTGTTGTAAAATAAATATTAAGGTAATTATTTTAAATAGAGATTTGACAAAATACCTCCTATAGCACTAGATTGGTACGTCAGAAGAACTCTTTAAAGGAATCCGTTTCGACTTTTCGAATGCTTGTGGAAAGATACGGAAATGCATTGTATTCTAATGGAGCGGTATTTACAATTGCTTAGATGGATCTAAAGGATTCGTGTAGTTAGTGTTTACAATGTATACAGTACGTAGTGCACTATAGCTGTATTATGTATCGTATATGGTACTCGGAATACGTTATGCAATATTTGGCCGGCGGGCATGGCAACATGAAAGCCTCATGATCGCATCTGTGCGAGGCCGTTGTGTCACCTCGTGCAACATTTGGGTTTAATGTTAAATTTGGCCCATTAAACGGTTATCCTATTAACGATCCCAATTATGCCCATTAATCCATTAACCGTTCCGTACGAATAATTATCGCCATAGACTAACGAAAAGAAATACTTTTATTTCTATGAATAGACATATTATAATATCACAATGGGAAGACGTGTGTAGGAATAAGCTACAGCTTATTAAATATAACAGTAGAATCCGAGGAATGTTTGAACTAAGTTGAATGCACAATGCACCTATATTAAGAAGGACCACAAAGTAACACAGGAGAATAGTTAGTTATGTCTATGTATAGGCGCACAAAGCAGCATACCTCCGTGTTTGTCTCTTTGTGATTAACAACACGTCTCACCCCGCCGTAGCGCACGGGCTTTTAGCTTTGAATGCAATTTCCGGTGTGCTATCGTCGTTATGTTTGGCAAGGAAAGCGCTCTGCGATTTCGTAACAAGCCTTTAGGCGAGTTGGTTCGGAACGATTGTTAAGATCGTTTCGAACCACTGCCTGGCTGCCTTTGTTATAACATCTCTTTCTCTAGTATAAGAATTACGAGTAATCTAAAAAGTTCTTGGATTCTTGGTTCTTGGATATAACCTTTCTTATTACTTATTTTTTTTTACCTGAACATGTAGAAGGATGCAAACATGATAATAACTTTTATTTAAATTATACAATATTTGTATGAATTCTATGTAAGAGTAACTGTATAAAAAAAATAATTTCTGCGAGTTATTTCGTAACTTGTTACCGAAGCCCCAGTTGATATGCGTATCCTGCGCCTTGTTATTATTATAACTGTATTTATCCTCTCTGTATGGTACATATATATTTAATATAAACAGTTGTGTACAATCTATTCCTTCGGTAAATTTCTCGAAGGATTAGCCGATGGCTCAATAAAATCTTCGCGTGATTGCTGCGTACCGGTAGATGTAGTGCTGGAAAATTCTTAATAAGGTGAATCGACGATCTGGTGAAATTCGCGAAAAATGTTAGAATGCGGCTGTCATGAGGTTGGCCGATATGGAAATTTTTGGTACAGCCAGCACCAGTGGACATCTACAGGCTGATTATGATTAAGTAAAGAGCAAGAGATAATTGTATAGGAAAGAGAATTTCCTAAACCTTCGAAATACTAAGTAATTGATTAGCATTCACTTGGTTTTAATTTTTCGAAAGCAACACTTTTTTTTTGGGACATTACTTTAAAAAAATAAATTTGAGTAAGGGAAAATAGAAAAGATGGCTCTGGCAACTGTTAATAACTGAAATAATGAAATTTAGATTATCTATTGAGATCTAATAATGATCAGATTTATACGATTTCAGATATACGCGACAAAGTAGATCGGCTTTAAGAAAATCGTAAAGGCGACAAATTGGCAGCACACTGATTATTAAACTTTATATAACTTTCACGGAAACCTGCTGGATGTAATTTTTTTTTCTGTTTGATATATTTTAGTTAATTTTGTTAGATGTTTACTGCTCAGTAATAGTTTCCTACGTACCATATACATTCATTACATCTTAATCATCACCAAATATTGTTGTTTAAGTTTACCCATGATAATAAACCTAATGATATGTATAATGTAAGCACGATGAATAAATATAAAGAAATTTAAACAGTAGAATTTGTCTCTATAAACCAATTCCGATAGATAAGCTTCTATCGTACAATGTGTTACTTCGCCGGAATGGGAAGCGAACATATGTTAATCAAAGGATACAATAGACGGAGACGCGCTCTCCCCCGGGGAATCACATGTACCATCCATCTATGACAAAGTGTCCAGTTTGCGGGAGTATTACATTCGTTCTCCCTATAGAGCACTCTTTCTCTTTACAATGATAATTGTCACTATATAATATGTACTATACGTATAAAGTTAACAAACAAAAATACTATTGGGCTTGCTGCTTACTTTCTCTCGTCTTTACGCTGAATTTTTAACTTAACAAGACATTTTGTTCACTTGTTAATAGCAAATGTGACATTTATTTTGTTGTTGCGTGACAGATGAAAATTGTGTGAGATAACTGTTAACTTTACTGAAAGTGTCGCATTACGTTTAGCGAGAAATTTTATATCGATATTGAGGCTGATCCTGGGAGGCAAAATTCTCAGAAAACGAGCTCCCGGTATACATCGAAAGAATTTGTTAGACGATATAAAGGGGTTGACCGAGCTTAAATTCCATCAAATGAAAAGAATAGCTGAAGACCGGATTACTTTTCCAAATCTGACCGTTAACCTTTATTTCAAGAAGGCTCCTCAATGATATCAAAAGTGGACGTCTTACGGTTGATGATTGATAAGATGATAAGATAATATCATAAATATTTATGTATTTTGTGCAGGACCATACTTTAATTATATGTATGACAGTGGTAAGTAATAGATTTATATTAATTATGAGTTTGTAATAGTTTGATATAAGAATCTTATTAGAGTATTGAGTAGAAAAAGATTTGTATAGTTTTTATCTCGCTCGAAGATAGAATGGCTCAATATACTCAAGTTGTGCTAACCGAATTGGCGAACCAACGGAATGTAAGACGGCGTTTGTGGTGGTACTTCGTAATCTAGCGAAGAACTGAGGAGCAAGGAAGAGCTCTCAAGAACCAACAAGATGAAGCTCTGCATGCATTAGGCGGCATAAGATAACAACAGCTTGCTCTGATTTACTTCACAATACATTAATTATACAAAGTTTCTTCTGGCATTTTCTATCTTCTAATCCAGCATTCCTCACATATATGCCGCTTGTAATATTTACTACACGTTAATAACATTATTTATAACCGAAGACACTTTGTTTAGATCGATTTAATTTATTGTAATTGTTATTAAATGTGATCAGGTATAGATATGCATGAACTTAAAAGTCTAATTTCACAAGGGTTTTAGCTTCGATCATTTGGTATGAGCTTACAGCACACCAATCTGAGGAATTTAAATAGAAAAAGTTTTATGACGTCGGCAGTCTTGATAGAATGCCAACAGGCGTCATTACCAGCTAATTATTGGTTTAGAAGCACCTTCAGCGAATGTTACCGTACCATAGGGAAGTTGCGCCGTATTGCATTGCGGGTGTGCTGCGGCATGACGTCACAGAGCCTCTCCGGGTAACAGGCGAGGGGAAGTGAGCGTGGCCTATTTATCCCGGGGAAGCGCAAAAAGTGGGACTCGGGCGGATTTTCGGACGTGTTCATAATTATTGCCTGAGCGACACTTTAAATGTATTCCTGGCACATCAATTTCCGTATGTGTGGTCAGTCGACGCATTTTCTACTCGTCATTACATTTGCGACATCCAAATTTTTCGTAAACAAAGTATGTCTAAATAATTAGAAAAAAAAAATTATTAAAATTTTCCTCGAAATTATTTAAATCATTTTATTATCACCACTATCATTGTTACAGAGTAAAGTCCCAAACACAGCTGTCGCTCGATTTTGCAAGGTACTCCAACTACACCATACTAACGACGCTTCAGCTGCTGTTAGAATAAAAAAAAAAATAATTGTGGTTTAAAACCATATAAAATCAAAATCGTATATTTATAGCAACGTGCAAAATCTAGAGACATCTGTTATATTTTCTGTCAATTGTCCCCGACTTATAAATATATTTTTACTTCAGTCTGTTGTCAGTCCAAAATCTCGCTTTAAAGTATTTTTAGTCGCAAGTACGTATAAGAATATTAAAAGGAAAATTTTCTCACAGACGCAACGCGAGATATTAATCTGAAAGATATTTTTTCATGTATAATCGTGATCTTAATATTCCAATGTCGTCATTAAGAACAATATTTGTCTTTAAAAAAATTTCTACTTTTTCTTTGTAATAGATATTCGGGGCGAAAATATCTTTATCCTGTGAATTTTTTCTTTACCTATATAAATAAATTTTAGAGGATAATTGATACAGTAACATATTTAATGAACGGACTGACACTACCTAGTTATTTCTGACTGCAAATGAAAAGCGCATTGCTGTAGATGAGTGTGGAGGGGTGTGATTTTTTTTTAAAATTCCCTTGTTATCGAGGCAATGAGCCGTAAGTGGATTATTATTTTTGTTTATATTACTTAGTTGGCATTTGCCGGCAGAGTGATAAGGAGGTAATAAGTGAATTGTCCATTTCTGCAAAGTGTCTTTACATTTATGAACAAATTATTACATTTCCCGTCTTTCTATGAGTCTATTATTACTTGAAAAATTTATATTTTCGTGTTATTTTACCTTAAATTCTAGTCAATATAATAAATTTTACACTATATCCAATTAAGTTAAAAATTATAAGTATATATATATTTTATTACGAAACAAAACCTATATAGTACATTAACGTTTTTTTAACAATCTCTATAAAGTAATTAAAGAAGTTGAATAAATTTATCACGATGATGATGATGACTAAATTAATGATATATATTTTAATGCTAACGTTATCGCGAAGAAAAATGTAATTTATAAAAAAAAAAGCTAGTTTCTTTTTGTCATACATCCCGTGTCGGCGAAAAGCGGGGCATGTGGTCAATATAGGGCAGTGGGACATGATGGTCGTCATGAAACCGCAACGTTTATACTAACCGCTAAATAAGTTTACCGTGTTTTGAATCTCACTGCTGATATAATAAAAAATGTATCCTGTTTGAACATCCTGAGCGTTATTTGCTTGAGGCTTTCGCTATAATATGCGGTGTGAAAGAATCGTGCCGGATAGATGAAATCATTCTATTACGTTCATGTATAAGTATAACTATAGTTTACCATTATAAAGCACTCCATAAATACTTAAATTATAAATAAGAGAACATTGATGTATCATTAATATATAAACGATCACTTTTAAATAGAGTTGCGAAAAGAAACATGGAAGCGGAAACGGAATTTGTTAACGGCTTCGATATATAAACCGTTCTTCTCTTCTATTGATTAAAGATGATGACATAAAAGAAGGGTATTTCAGTACAAAAAAACGACGTAACTAAAAAATAACTTCAGTTCTAAGTTCGTCCATTCTTAAGAGGATTACGTGGAAAGACGCTTAAGACTTTTTCTTAGGTACAATTTTCTACTCCAATATTCAGATTTTCTCTAAGCTCTAATATTCGTTGCTTAGCAATGGATATTATATCAGTTATATTTTATTATAGTACATAATACGTTGTTTTACAAAAGATATTGTTTTTATTATAATTAGAGAAGTAACTATACGTTTCTTCTCTATTTAGTTAATTTTTTTTTATTTTAGTTTCTACGTAAATTTTGTTTTCTGTTCTATATTTGTATGTAAAGTCTCGCCCTAGAAGAGTGTACTATACAAATCTACATAGTTGAGTAGTTGACCGCGCCTTTGCATAATGTTAACAAGTAAGACAACTTTGTAGTGTTTACAATAGAGTGAGGGGAATAAGTGTCTTTTAACTAATTTGAAACAGTGACATCAATTTTAATACCTTTAAAGGTGTACTTACGTGGCAATGGATCTCATTAGGTTAATTGAAATGGATATAACTAAAGTAGTGAAAGATTTATTCAGTTGATCGGAAGTGAATCTTATTTTACATTTGATTAGGTTCATTATTGGAATTATTATTATTATTTTTTAATTCGACGAGGTGAAAAAGATACTCTTCTTATGGGAAATGACACGGTGATTATGATGTACGCAGCATCACATTGCTGTCGTAACCTTGATACATAAAATGTTAAATTTCGTTGCTCTTCTAACTGGAGCGCACTAATGTTTGAATACTACTGTTTGGCGGCAGAAATAGACGCTGCGGTGGTACCTAGATGATTTCCGGTTATGGCAACCTACCACCAGTAAAAGTTATCAAAAGAGTAGAGTTATAAAACGATGGGATAGGGGCTAGTAGAACATATAGACATCTTAATAGATAAGCGCATATGTAATGGTTATTTGACATCTTAATCGAATAACATAAAAATGGAAAATAATACCACAGCCGCAGACAATACAGTCAGTATTGTTCAGGCGATTGTGGCTACAGTATCAGTGAAGCTGAAAGCGAGCTGCATTACATAACAGGGAACGTATAATGCGAGATTTTTCATGTTTCAGTTATTAAGGTTATGTAAATGTGCACACACTGCGCATTTGTATGCGGCGTTTGTTGCACGCCTCTCCGATCGCTATTGGAACTGCTACTTGATCAAATGTATACGCGGCTATTGAAAAACGTTGAAAAAGAAGCAAATGCAATCTTCTTTATTTCAATCATACCAAATACAATGAATGGTAGCAGAGACCGTCTAGGTATGTGTATGTCCTCCAGGAGGTTTTCGGCTACGGCGACTGGTTCAATTATTTTGCCTTTCGTGTGACCATCTGCATAGATACCTCCGCAACTTCTATCTCTGCCGTCAAACAGTACTGTGCAAACATTACTGTGTTCCGGTTTAAAAGGCGCTGTAGCTAGGGAAATTACAAGAGTAACGAGACTCAATATCCTGTCTCAAGGCGGCGAGCGTAATGAGTTGTTCCGTATATCAACTTAATTATCGTCACATTGATATGGGCGGGCGTATCACTTACCATCAGGTTACACCGCTCGTTTCCTCGCTTCTTTAAATGAAAATAAAAATAATTCTTTTCCTAATTGTTATAAACAACCAGCTCTCAGCTAATTGGCTTCATATTGAGGGTGGGTCTATGCCCCAACAGTGGGGACGTAAATTGGCTGTTATGTTAAACAACTATTAGTTTTTATATAGCTGTATTGTTATCTAAAAAAAATCATATATTATAGAAGGGTATCGATAATTTTTATTTTATTATTCAGGTCTCTAATTCAATAAATACAAATATGGTATATGTATTTTAATAAAATATTACAGAAAATTTTTAAACTACCGTAATCACTTAGGATGTCTTACTCGATAAATAAGTTGACACTACATGAAGCTGATGAATTACAAAGTACAAATTGCTCGCTTACTTTCTAAGCATGTACATATATAAATTATAATATAAGTAACGTCATTATTATATTACATAATAATAAATATAAGTAACTTTATGTTTATAATTTACCGCTTAATTTTTACGTTTATTTATATCCACGCGATAGAAATCTACAAAGTTATATCTTTACGGAAGTATTGTCTCAAGAGTTTTGTCGCAATGTAGGAAACAGTCAGACTTGACCTAGTAACTGAAGATTTAAATACTTCTACTGTGTTTTGTTTTTATAAAATAGATACTATTATACAAATTGCATATACTGATCTATTATATAGGTAAATTAAAATATAGTAGATTGTATTTTTATAGAGATAAGGATACTTAAGCATTGTGCGAACAATTTTTTTATCAATCAAATTCACATTATTTTTATCTTTACTCATAAATTATACTAGCGTATTGAGTTTCGATAATAAAGTGTCAGTAGAAACAAGGAAGCTCCCTACAATGACAAAAAAATACTTTAAAAAGAAAATAAATAAAAAAAATTAAAGTAGAGTCGAAAGAAGTTGGACAAGATTTTTGTCAAGTTTTAGAGAAAAGCTTTGTAACTAGGTTCATCATCATTATGAGCTGATAAACATTTTCCGATGGATATGGACCACACCCCAACATATCTGACAGATCTGCAGAAAACAAAAATGACTATATAATAAAGAAATAACTCAGTGAGTGGGTGCTAAGCGAGATGTATATATAATATACCGTAGGTTAACTACAAATATTTGTTTTTTAATAATTTTACCATTTCAAAATATTGTTTTTTAATAGTGTATGCTTTAGATAAAAAAAAATGTGTTTACATTGAAATAATTGTAGCCTATTACATCGTGTAGCGAAGGCGGGTTCACCTAACGTAGTCTAACTACGACCTAATTGCTGACGTGGCAGATCCAAGCAGGGGATCTCCGTGACCTAGTATAGCAAGGCCGCTCGGCCCGCGGCGCCATCGCGTCTGTCCCGCACCCTTTTGACGCCCGCACTGCTGTATCAGTCCCGAGACAGGGGCTCAGGAGGGGTGAGAGCCGAGATCCTACCCTCCCACGGCGGCGCCATGCTGTCTCACTCCTAGCCAATCTTTAGGGATGTGAAACGATAACGATACATGTTATCGTCTAAACACAATTTTTTTTTCATTTCATAACTGTCTTATAACAACATAACACTAATTATTAATATTATTATGCATTCATATTCAACAATATTAATTCTACTATTATTAAGTAATTGTTAAGTAATTTATATTCATTAAACAAATAAAAGATACACGTATCTAAATATATGAAGAATATATTAAATTAACGCGAAAGAAGATTGAATGAGGTTTCATGTACTAGGTTATTAAATCTTAAATTCAAATCTATAAGTGTAAATGTTTGTCTCGTAGGGCATCATAGCAAATATTGTTTATTTATTAAGTAAAATGATTAAAAACAACTAAAAGAATCTCTACGCCTTTCATCTCATACTTGGTCCACCCTTCACTTTTATATTTAATATTCAAAATTACACGAAAATTAAGCTTAAAAATATTAATCTTCGTTTGAATTTGAGATTAATGTGAGAGACTTATTAAAAAAATAATTATGAAGACATAATGAAACATTTATATATTGCTTGTTTTATTTGAAAAGATCATAGAAGGTCGTTAGTGTCATGATGTGGTTTAAACTATAGCAGCTCTAAGAGCGCAAGTCTCTTCTTGATACGCTACGGTTAAGATATTCTGGGTTATGATCTTGTTTTATAAATTTGAAAATTTGGCTTCATCCGGGTCAGATGGGGTTTGTAGATCAGAGTAATGGTATCTCTTTTTGTGTTTGCAGGGTTGGTGGTTATTATTTTAAAAACCCTACTTTCGAAAATATATTTCAGGCTTGCACGCGTCGGTACTGCCATCTTTTATCGACTAGACGAACAAACACGACGCCAACCGTAGTTCTTGTATTGCACATAAACGCCACTAATAAAGTAACGATTTTTAACAATAATAATTATATTTAACACTACAGTAATTAGAAAATGTAACAATAATATCCCATTATATATAAAATAATCTTCATGGCAAATAGTGCGGTTAAAAGTTTTTCCCGAATATTAACATATGCTGTATTATAGCTTTAGAACAGAGAGTACAGAAAATTCGAAATCGGGCTAAGTTCTTTTAGCAGAGCCGTCGTTTTACAATGCACTTTCTTTAAAATAATTTAATGTTGGCCTCAGTTCACGACATTCGTGTTCAGGAATTTTAGTTAAAAAGTAACTTTAGAAGCAATCCCTTTTTATAACTCTTAAAATGTGTAAATAGAGCCAGTCATTATTCTAAAACAATTGATCTACTCCTTACAATGTAATAATAAATGTCATTTCAGGAATTCCTTCAAGAATGGTTTAATATAATTAAAAAAAAGTCAACAGTCGTTTCTAAAACGCCAAGGCATCTGCTATTCACATGACGATGGCGCTGGAATTTAGGTCACACGTAAAGAATAACTGGAATAGTCTTTACTACCTAATTAAATAAAAATATTTTCAGCTTATAATTGTCTTATAGTTATAAGCAAATAATTCGTATTTAATCTTTATGGGTTCATTACAATTAAGTTGCAAATATATTTAGCGCAGTTTTTTTTTTTATTTTAATTGATTGTACAATAAGTGATCAATGAAATGTAAACTGTTTTCTACTTTTTGTGTGCACAGTTTTGAAAAGCCACCACATTTTTTTATGTTTAAATCATTTATAATGCAGAGATGATCTCGAGATTAGAAGTCACTGCCATTTATGTTTGAATGCAGCAACTACTGAAATATACAGCGACATCTAGTTACAATTTGAAGTATTATTCACCAATTATTTTTCAAATTGACTGCATAAACAAAATATAAAATATTATTAATGAAATATAGTAGCGATAAATAAAAACAAGCATTAATAAAATAATATGAAAATAAATGATCTTGAGAATTCGTATAAGTTCCTCCACTCGATGCTAGATGGCGCTGAAGCAAAACTTTTATGAGCGGACTTTTTTGTAGTTTGTCTATTTTCTAACGCTATATTCAACAAACGAGTAAGTAATACATCCGTCCGTAATAATGAAACGCTTATGAATACATGCTGTACAACACTGCCCTCGTTGCCATCAATAATTAGATATATATATTTTATGTAATTACACTAGATACAACGACCTTAAGTTATTCCATTTACACATGGGACTTGGTAATATTTGTACTCTACTGCTTTGCGACAGATGTTGCGGAGCTTACTGCGGTGCTACCTATTTAGTCAGTTTTTTGAATGAACCATAAATATACAATTCCTAATGAACAATCATCGCAAGGCAAACATGAACGTACTTATTTTATTCCTTACTTTAATCATATGATAAACAAAATTAAATTAAATTAAATTGAATTCGATACAAATTGTGTTTCATTAAATAAAATATAAAATATTATCAATTAAGAGTGTTTCAGTTTCTTTGTAAAATTTCAATCAATTAATTTTTCAATAAAAACAAAGGATAAAAATCGCACAGCTAGGGATACAGTGAGAGAGAACTCACCTACTTGATTAGCTTCGGCGTGTAGTAAAAAATTATAGCGTCTTTTAATCCACTATTAGTATTACTAAGAGTTACTTGTTACGATAAGTTTACGCTTTTACATGTTCTACTATTTTAACCTTTTTTTAATCGGTACATTGAAGCTGTGGTAGTTCAATTATGTAGACCGAATGGCGGGTTAGATTCTTAATGAGTTTGTGGTTCCGAGAAAGTAAAATAATGTTAGGAAACCTACATATTTCAAGAACATCAGCCTTCGAGATCATGTAACATCCACTAATCTGCTCTTAGTGTTGTGGATAAATGGTTTTGACTCTCTCAAGTCCCACAAGTGGGAACGTAATAAAGTTTTTTATTGGCGGTATACTTATTTCAAACTCCGTATCCTAATCTTGGTTTTTGTAAAATAAAAAGATATATTTCTGTTCATATAACAATTGACAATATAATTTCATGTCACCGATTTTAATACGTCCAACTTCGAAGCGGCGCAAAGCAACTGAAGTAATTTACCGGTGCACGGATGCAGAGTCAGGTGGTAGGGTACTGCACCGACGTCAGGAGATAATTGCCAATCGAATCTGGCGTCGCCAGCTCATTCTTAACTAAAGCTCGACGTGTTTAGACAAATATCTAAATAACAACGGTTATCGCTGTATTCTCACTTTACGTTGTCTATGTAGATTTTTTTCAACTGATTTATTAACGTAGGTAAAAAGAAAAATCGGTGATGATATTGTTGATTTAGCAAAAATCTGCTTCATCTTAGTTAAATCGGTATACCGTTGCAGATATATTTAATTACCGGTAATCAAATTTACGATCTTTTTATCCTAACAAGCCATTCACGAAAATTGTAAGCGACACTTTTAAAGTTAGAAGGTAATCAACCAATGGGATGATTTAACAAATAAACTACTATTGACTTTGCAGTAAACATTCGTAGCGACCGTTTAATCGAGTTACTAGACGTTGTTAGAATAATTAGTGTCCAATCCAGGTAATCGTATGAACCATGCAGCAAACTGTCCTCACCGGCTAGGTTTAACTGGGAACCTAATGAATTTACATAGAGAGTACTGTAGATATTTTTTGTTCAAGTTTTTCTATTCTATGGATATCTATTGAAAAGAGGTTTTCTGTAATTGAACGGTGGTAGTGTCGGATGTTAATGAAATTCTCCGTTATTACCTTTGACAGTTATATGGTTAAATAGTTAATAATTTAAGTAACAATAATAATTTATAAGAAAATACTATTTTCATTTCGCTCAGATATATGATGAAGCTAACATTAAATCCTCGACGTCCACGTCAAACTTTGTATGAATCAAATTTAAGCTATGGAGTAAGCCAACTCGTATTATTCTATCTGTTAACTTTTCCAACCATACATATAAATGTGTGTCCGTGTGTGTGTAAGGCCTGCCGCTAACAATCCAGATTAACATAACTCGTCGTCATCCCAGCGCGCGCGAGTCTGGATAATTGTATTGTTAATTCCAATGCAAGTAGTAAGAATGTGGAGAAACATATTTTGATTCTCCCTTTTAATAAAAAAAACCTATTAAGTTCTGTAAATAAAAAAAAAATCTAAAAGGAAATTTATAACTGTTTTGTAGGTAATGTTTCAGTATTACCTTTTTGAATTCAATTAGTAAGTTTCCGCAGTAGATTGCTGAGTATGACTCCAGGACTAAGCAGACTATAAAGGGAGTTATTTCATCCAGATAAGGAGAATTAATATCTTTTTCATTATAAAACCGAAAATGTCGGGTAAAGTGAATACCTAATTGCCATCATAATTTTATGTTTGATAACGTCAATGATTAAAACAGGTAATACTAATTTCATTATGTTTAATAATAAACTAAATATAAATAATGATATATCAATGACAGTGTCTGCTTGAATTTCCTCTATCACAATTCATCACTATCACAACAGCCTAACACAACTCCGATATCCGTTTTTGAATGTCGGTATTTCCGGAGGGTTTATACACTTTTCCCAATGACCGCGAACAGTAAGTCAAGGTCAGTATGTTTTTTTTTATTTTAAAATAGACTTATATGTGAACTTATATTTAATGGTTAGTTTATCATATAGTCTGTTTATGTGATAGATTATTCATCTTAGAACCAGTGGCTTTGTAATTGTTTTCAATATGTCTTTAATTATTAAAGTAATTAATAATAATTTATGTTTTAATTTTTCTGTTTAAAATTGAAGATATACAATGTGTGGAACTAAATGTATTTAAGGATTAAAACTGTTAGACTTACTTATACTTAAACCAAGAGTAAGTATAAAAGGTAATTCCATTTGATTTTCAAAGTTATATTGGTGGTACAAATTCCACCACACATTACAAAATGGGAGTGCATGGGTGTAAAATGATAGAATTGGGTTAAAATCAAACGGGTAAGGCACGACTTGTGTTATGTATTTACAGCGAGGCGACACACTTGATTCAAAGCTACAGGAAACGGAACGAAAATTGTTTTGTTCATTTTGCCGCCATGATAAATTGCTTGTGAAATTTAAAATAACAAAATGGACGTAGCATTGTAGAAATAAAATGATGGTACTGACATGTTGCAGATAATCTCAGTACGATCTCGTTTACTCAAACTCAATGTCGTCTTAGTACAGTGTTTGATTTTTACTGCCTTCGTAACTAACCGCATGCTTTGTCATACGGAGGTTCGTGGTAAGATTCTGCAGCCACATCTTGAATGGTGGTAAAGTTATTCGATTCCATACAGCTACTACTGTTATTTTGTAAATATGCCATTATAGCTAACAATATATGAGAATAGGGGTACAGTAGGCGAATATAATTTACTTCCAATAGCCTCAGTGTTATTAACCCTTAGTAGCCTGATTTACGAAAGTGATTTATTTTTAATATTATTATGTTTACTGAAGGGTCTAGATGAAGGGAAAAATAGCTAAAAAAATCACAATATTTATTTTTTTAATTTCATTGGGAAGAATATTATACAACAGTAAAATACGTACAGCCAACCTATAAAAAAAAACTAATAGTAATGTGAACATTCGGTTTAAAAGATTGGTATCAAAATTGAAACTCTAGGTTATTAAGGGTTAAAAAAAAAATGAAATTATCGACAAGTGTTACCAATATACACAGTGGGAAGAGAAATTATGAAGCAAATAAAAAAAAAATTATAGTAAAATTATCAAAGGAGTGAATAGTATTGTTTTGAATTATAGCTAAGTATGTGTTGATTTACCGAACAAATGCAAAGAGTTTTTAAGAGACCCTTTTACTTAACTAATCCTCTAGGTAAGGAGGACAATGGTCGCGCTTAATCCTAATAACAACATAGTCCTGGCAGGGATAACATAGAAAGATATCGTTCTCATTACCTACCCATTCCAATGTGGCTCCTGGTAAGATGTTATACATTGTACTAGTCTCTTTGAGACAAAAGATGTTTAATCTCGTTACCCCAGTAATTATACTAGCCATAGCGCCCTTCAAATCGAAAATTTACCCTTAAATCTCATTAATGGAGGACTAGTTAAATCAAAAAAAGAAGTTAATGGAAAGTTGTGTATTGAAAAATCGGAATGCGAGATGAAGAGATGAGGATTTTTGGCGTTATTGCTAACAATACATTTCCAAGGTCCATGTCGGTCTGTTTATTGTGAAGACAAGTGGCAAGTTGTTATGCAGCCTGCGATAACGACTGGAACCCTTCGTTTAACTTAACGAAGCGCTCATGTGTTAAACAAGGGACGGTCTATGTCCAACAGAAAATCTCGCAACGAACTTAAATAGAAGCTAAGTTTTTTTAGTTGTTTAAAGTTAATATTTATATCTTGAATAAAATAATATCTTGAGTACCAACATATTCATTAACAAACATTTTCAATGATGGTAGGTCTCTGTTGTTGAAGACTATCTGGGTGGGCGCCACCCAGCCCTGTAGTCTCGGGCTATTAAGAATAGGACTAAAGTATTCCCTGCCTGTCGTACAAGGCGACTAAAATGGACCCCAGGTTCGCGGGATTTGAGGGTGAGAGCTTAATAAGCGAGCCTTAGGAAGACGGTAAATGCATGGTGGTTTTGTATTACCCGCAGCAGCGCGCGGGTGCTAATGAGGGCTTTGCCCGTCTGTGGGAAGTTTTAATCAGAGTGCAGGGAGGCACCGGTGCGTTCTGTAGAAAACCCCGAAGCCTCTCCTACTTCACTGAGGAAGATCACCGAGGAGGTTTTAGTGGGTAGAAGCCCCACATAACCTTGTCTTCTTTCTAGAAGAGAGGTATCTTTTAAAAAGACTGCCACCGCAGATGTATAACAGAAGCTAAGGTGGCGGATGCGAGGGTAATCTATCACCAAATATGAAAGGCCACGAGATTGTGCGTGCGGTACGTCTACCTATTACTTTTATAGGGGGTGGAGCTACTGCTCTCCACCCCGAGATGTCGTGTTATCAAGGCCTCTCGCTGTAGGAATCACGGTTGTGTACGAAAGCAGTCCCGTGTTTCCGGCCAAATGGGATGAGTGAGAAACCGTAGGGGTTTAGCCGGTAAGAGTCCGCTATAACTGTTCTGTTGCCTCGACAGGAGAAGGGTATCCAATGCAGGATATCACCACGAAAAAAAAGATGAGTGTCACCGCAACGCCTATTCTGCCGTGGCACAGTAATGTACAAAAATTACTGTATCTTGGTTTAAAAGGCGCTGTAGCTAGTGTAATTACTGGACCGGCGAAGCTCAACATCTTTTCTATCAAGGTGAAAAGCACAGTGTGGTTCTGTATACTACACCTAATTGCAGGTGTATCCCTTCCCATCGGGTGAATGTCCCACTTGTCTTCTCACTAGGTCGAAGAAAAGAAACAATTATCTTCTCGTCCAAATTATTGCAGTGTTTAAAGACAAAGGTCTTTAATTTGTTTGTGTTAACAGTGATGCCATACAGATCAGATGAAAGAGGACCTCATAAAGAAGGTATTGCTTTGGTTGGTTGGTTCGGATTTTTCCCTGCCTAACTGTGCTACGAATCAGAAATGAGGAGTTCAGTAGGAGGACTAGCGTCACCGAAGTTTAAGTGACAAATGTAGAGCATATGTTGAAGACAGTAACGTCCTCGACTGGCGCGTAACTAGGAATGCCATGTTATCAGGCACCTTAAAGTGAATCAATGATAGGATAGGAAGAACAATAATTAAGAGATTCTTGGGGGAAACCAGTGCTCCGCAGTGGGTGTCTTTCGGCTGATGACGAATACTAAAATCTTGAACTGTTTGTTCCTTTCCTTCCCATACTTTTACTGTTTACTTACTGAACCATCAAGACGATGATATCCTCTCAGTGTATTTGTATGAATATCGTCATCGGAACCTGTCTTACGAAATAATTGTTTAAGTAACCTTGAAATCACACGGATGTTAAAATCCATGAAATCAATATGTTTATACTAATTTTAGCTAAATTCCCATACGGTAGTGTGCATAAATTGTAGTAGTAGTTAGTGAAATTCTGAAGGCTGCGAGGATAATGTGTATAGTGCTTATCTTTCTAACTAGCTCCAGATTGATATTGGTGCGCGTATCATTCTAGGTCTTGTTGTTTCGTCAAATATATAAAGAAATTGACGCTTATTTCTTACTTATGTCTACTTCATTCCTAAATAGATTTGAGTTCTTCTGTATACTCAAGTGGTCGACGGTACAAAATTAACAAGTCCCCAAACTGTATTTATTTCAACTAAGCATTGTTGAATCTCAGTTGTGAGAGGCTGAGAGGGTATTTCTCCCAAGGGCTGGCCGCAGCAGCGTTTACAAGCACCATTACCGTTACAGTTATCTGGTATATTCAAATTGTATCTTTTGCGTAAAGTGATATATTTTCATCGATTTCCCTTTAAATAAGATTATATTTTGGTTTCATGTATTATATAATTTAATAATATTTAAGAAAAGGCCCGGTATATAACTTAAATTTTTAAAAAACTTGAACTTTGAGATGATAACGTGTAGATAAACAAAAACATTATCAAATAATATTATGCGGATGTTTTTAAATTTGCTATATTAGAGAGATATGTTTTTGAATGAAAATATCTAGATGACTGCATACGACTACATATATATAATAATTTTCTATATATTACGAATAAAGAGGTAAAAGCTTTTGCATAATTTTAAGATTGTTTCCCACGTTTTACCCTAAACGCTATTATCGTAGCACGGAGTACTTCTAGTTACTACAGCGCTTCAACCTCATTTGATTAAAGTTTCAAGTAGCTAGCAAGCAGCTGAATAGGGTAGGCTAGGCTTTCACTAACTACTATCATAAGTACACATGGATGTAACGGAATGTCAAATGTGTTATTTATTTGTGCATTTGTCTTGCTTCCATCTTTATTGGATCTTCCACTTACACGCTATAATGGTAAGAGTTAAATACAGACTTCATTCAATCATGTGTTAAAACGTATTTAATTCGAGTTTAAGAGTAAACATCACAGTAACATGCTATCAATGTAAAATGTAACAAAATAAAAAAAAAATATATAAAAGATATTGCAATCTTTTGATTTGAAACTTTTTTTAATATTTAAGAAGACATTTTTCGCTATGTACTTTTTCAACTGATAAAGAATTGTTACAACCGGAAGATATTGTGTAAATGTTTGGTTAAAAGTGTGAGACGCTATATGCGACTAATTGGATCTAAATGTTCAAATAGATCATTGTCATATGATACGATGGTATGGATGCTTTAACAGATTAATCTCGACTCCGTGGCAATGCGGCTCAGGCGTAGCCCGCGCCGGATTGTGTAAGAGCCTGCCGGGCCGCATAATAGTAGCGATGTATGCAAATCGCAGTCGTAAACAGACGAGCTTTGAGGCAATATGCGTGGTTTTTTCGTTTTCATTACGAAAGCCACTGGAAACTGAAACATTGCCGTTGCGAAGCGCTGCCGCCATGCTTTAGTAGGTTTTGTTCGAAGCGCGGCGGAGGCGAGATGAGAATAAATATGGAAACAGAAATGTATCACAGGCAATTTGTTATATATATACACATCAACAAAAATTACTGTTAAATGTGACGAGTTTCATTAGAAGTGTTGAAATAACAAGTAAAACAAAATAGGGTAGTATTGCAAAACATAATGTACCACTTTAAATTTATAACCTTTTAACCCGGGTCTCATCTATCTCCGACAAGGAAATTAAAAAAAACTCTCCTAATGACTAGAACAAATCGTCTCGTTCCCAAACGTTTCGTTTTAAATTTCATCCATTTATTTTATTTATGAAAGCAAATCGTATAGAAACTATTATTTTAATGTAAAAATCTATAATTATCTTATCAACTGCTAGATTTGAATCAGTCTGTTGTATGTAGTATGGTAAATACATATAAACAGTTCTACACGATTAAGTTCAATGAATTATGTAGTCGCTAGGTTCTCGTAGCAGGTGAAGTATTAAATGCAGTGTTTCAGTGAAGCGTGAGTGGCGACGGTAGACTTAGGGGTTAGCAAGATAATCGCGCGTATAATCAAAGGCTCTCCGCTTGCCAGTGTAGCCAAGCATCCTTCACACCCCATCGCTATCAACTCCAATTTAATTTGATAACTTATAAATCTCGATATTTTTATCACAATCATGACTGTGTAATTAAATTATGACTTTTTTAACTTTATTTATGCGACGCTGCAACTAGTCAATAAAAGCATTCCCTTGAAGATAAGCTTGGCGATATCAATGCTGTGCTGAATAGGATTCCGATCGTTTCCAATAACGGATATTAAATTCGGTTTTTATACTTACAGTTCACATTAATATAAAAATAAAGGTTCTTATTTTCTTCCTACAAAAATATCAGTTAAAAAATCAGTAAATCGTGAAGCGTTTACAGATTATTATTGAAATGCTTAAGTACATCTTTAAAGATAAGATTCATTGTAGAAACAGGCATTGTTTTAAGTTTAAAGGTATCTGTATATTTTGTGATGTACTACGTAATTTTAAAAAATACCTTGATGCTTAGCGATGTTCGAAAATTAAGTACGAAGACGTTTGCTTCAATGTTAGCAATTTATAATAAAATTATCATGTAAATAGAAAGAACGGTAAGAGTTGAAAAAGTACTACATTTTTTTTGTGCCCGTGTACAACGTGACAGTTCCACCATTTACTAGGGAATGCTTCGCACGCATTTTATTGTAAAATCTGTTTCTCACGGACGAGAAATGTGTCAGAGAAATAAACCATGCGGAGTTCATCTTCCATATTTTAAATTCGTTCCTGCTGAATATTTATAAGGTTATATTCTTTGCAAAGCTTATTACTTCCAACAGATTTTCCACTTTCTCAATTGACTGTAGGCATTAATCACTCTTTCTATATTTCTTATATCGTGCTTAGAGTAAATTTGACATTTTGATTAAATAATTATAGCTGTTTATTAAAAACTGTAAAATTATTTAATAGTCATGGAAAATCAAAACTATGCAAGGTACGTCAGTCTATTAACATGGGTTTTATGGCTTTATGGTCTAGTTACGGAGAGTTGAGCTTTAGAAACTTATCCTTAGCTTGAATCTCTACAGAAAATACGAAAAATATTAAGAGAAATAAATCTGTTAAACACAAAGCAAGACTTAGTAATTTGAATAAGTAAATATAAGATTATAAAGTAAGTTAACATAGCAATAATATAATGATAGAAGGAAAATGTTTAAAGCATCATTGATGAAATTTTCGTAAGACAAGTTATATAGTTGATAAAGTTTATTAAATTGACTACAAGTTAAAATATTATATATATCTTGAGATGTATCCATTGCACTAGAAGGTAAGAATATGTAAACGGTCCCTTCATTTTATAACTTAGCAATACTGTGTCAGGAAAATATTTTTTATTATTACTAAGAACAAACGTATTTGATGTAAGCTGTTTCTAGTTCTTTAACTCCTTTACTTAAAACATTGCGGTGTCTAACACGACTAACGTTGTTTTATAAAAAATACTTTAAAAAAAATTACTAGATACTACTCTCTTTATTTTATCTTCATAATTTAAAATTTTAATATAGAAAATAAAAGTATAATATAGTAGTTAATTATTACCGCCCCAATTAAAATCAAAATATTGTAATATATTCAAAAATTACTTTTATATACTCTAGAATGTTATAGAAATATAATGTACGATTTATAATAGTTTAGTATAAAGTTGAAACAGAATTTAATTGTCCGAATAGAAAAGTTCGTAATAAAAAAGGAAGATCGTTCCAGAGCAACTTTGCTACGAGTGCCTACGAAAAGCTAATAACTCGGCGCTGCGAAGTTGGGAGGCGAGTTAATATTCTCCGCAGCACTGTGGTGTTCTAGAAAAAAAAAAAAACAAGATAATTATGTTTGGACTTACGCTTCGGTATTGTCGTCTCTGGATTCTGAACGTTCGGTGTTGGCTTGCCCGCGCCGGTGTCTCGCGCGCTGCTCGTCGCCCAGTCCGTAGAGGCCGGCCACTGCCGCCATGGTGCCGCCGCTGCCTTCACACCATCACCCGCGATCACAGTTACTCAATCATCGGGCCGCGAACGCCGCCGGAAACTACCATCTCTTTCGGCGCGAGAGAAGCGCGACCGCTACGGCTAGTACGGCAACTTGCATTACTTCTAGTTAAACTAAGATTTATGTTTATTTAATTCGAAATATTTGGACGCCTTCATTGGTTATTTTATTATTGTATCTCATCATAAGTCAGTTAGGGGTTTAAGTTTTACTTAGCTAATGTCTTAAGTTCGCAATTTTGTACGTTGCGCGTAGGCATATGCCCGTTTGTCGAAACGTTTGTCTCGCGATAACTTCATCTGTACATCTTTGAGAATGTTCGTTCAACTATGGTGGTTCCCGTTCTTAATAAAACTTAACACGAATAATCACTGCTAATGTCGAGAAAGTTACAGTTAAATTGTGAATGTAATTATTATGAAATTAATAACCTCGAGGAATCGCGGTTAAGTGATATTAAAATTATTAATATTCCGCGAGTGTAGCAGCGAACGTTTAATAAAACTCAGCTCAGTTGTAAATAGCTAATTGCTATAAGTTCTTAGCTGCTTACAGAGACAAGTATATTTTTAATTAAAATAATTACCCTTTAGACTGGATCCCGCAGTCAAGTGAAAGAGAACCGAAATAAAGCTTAATTAAACCTGCAGTTGGTGGTGAGAGAACCATGAAAAAAATAATTGTGTTGAATGCAACTTGTAATTGGCTTTCAGCGCTTCCTTCAATGATTTTCGACATTTTATAGCTCGTACATAAAACGATGTAACTCATGGAACTATATTTAGTAGATCATTGTAGAAACGTGTGATTGATGAATATATGACTAAAAAGAGTCACAAAATAATTTGTGATATTAAATATTGGTCAGTTTATTTTTTTTAGTTCATAAACATAAATCTACCTACAGTTAAAGGCTTTTAAAACGTTTCAATATCTTTTCTATTTAAACGAGCTGATCGCTAATTTCTTAAGAGAAGTATGCACGTAGTAAACGTACGTTGAAAAGAGTTTACAACTCTTCATCATGGTTGGCAATCTTCGATTGTTATAGTTCAGAGAACAATTTGTGATTTCTGATGGCCTATACCTAGAGGTAGGCTTTCCATCGAATACTTTCGTCGACTGCTGTGCTACGACTCGGAAACTATTGAAATAAATCTTCCATGAGCTCCGCAGAAGGGAATTGCTTTGCTGTTTCATTTCTGAGGTTCACGTTGAAGTGCAATTAAGAAGTCAAGTTCGTAATGACACCGTGAAAATAATTAGATTCTATTACGTTATGAAAGGAAATTGCAAAATTTTTTTTTAATATGTAACAGAAAATTTTATGAAAATACTAACATGTGTTACAATTTCTGCGGACTATTTTATTTACAGGATCGTATTGCAATAACTTACGTTTACGGCGTTATAACAAAGTGGACTCCTTATTACTCTTGCACGAACATTGATAAATGTAGTAAAGATGTTGATAGATTTTTAACTTGTTCTTATTAAGTAAATGTTATAAAACGAAGACAATGTCCAAATATTCTAAATAAGTAGTAATAATGTCGAGTGCTAAATATTGACTTGAAAAAATTATTTACTAATGAATTTAATATGTTTGTTGTATTCTAGTAATGAATATAAAGGAAAGTATAAAATATGTATTATCAAATATTTGGTAATAGTGCTTGTTTGTCGCCGGCTGTGTGGTTTTTACGCCTGGCAAGCAGCACTGCCCCACTGCCAGTTCATTGACATTCAAACACGAATGGGGATTTCACGTTTGTGGATTCAAGAAAATTTCTAACAGTAAGCGGTAAGCGTTCAACTTAACCGTTTCAACTCTACATAAAGTTATCAATTACAACGTGCAAGTCAAGTAATTCTATATATTAAACGTATGATGATTATTTAAGATTTATATTCTACAGAGCAATGTTACTTAAGTGTTTTAAGGTTAGATTTTTATTACTAACATGTAACAATATTGATTGATAATAAGACTTTAGATGGAAAATATAATGTCCATAATATTGTAGCTTTAATATCTTGACAACCAGAACATAATAATGCTGTTATGAGTTACGAGTAAAACAGTGACACTATGCAAAGTTTTTTTTTGTATATAAAATTATGAACATCATACAATGGATGTTAAGGAGCTACAAATAATGTTTGATGCAGCTGAGGACAGCGATTATTGAATTGGTCGTAGCGATACGTTTACTTAATAGCGAGTGATACGTCTGCCCATAACAACGTGGCGTTAGTTACCATGTTATTCACGGAATCCAAGCAAACCTCACCTGCTCGTGGTGCACCCTGCTAATCAACAAACGAGGCTCTGGCTCCCACCGATCTGCATTGGGCCAGCGTGGTGGGAAATACCCCAAATCCCTCTAATAAGAACAAATGCAGGGATCTTTAGAGGAGGTCTGTGTCCAGAAGTGGACGTCTATCGGCTGATGATGAAACAGCACCATATTATGCTCGTCGCTTTGATACATAACATTATAAGTTTTGTTACTTCAGTAATTTTACTAACTATAATGCCCTACAAAACCGGAACACAACAATGTTCGCACATTATTAATTGGCGTCAGAAATAGGGGCTGCGGTGGTACCTACCTAGACTGTCTCTGGCAAAAAAGACCTACCACTAGTGGTGGAATTAATGAATTTATTTGCAACCCCTATTATATAGAGCGAGTTTCGACTTGCGATTTATAGCTCTAGCATTTGTACGGAATCCACTTACGACGAGCGACTTAACATAAACGAAGAAAACAAACCTGAACTTGTTAAATTACTAATCTTACTTAGGAAACATTAGTTTACTTTTAAATAATAAAAACAATATAGTGTATAAAAATATCCTACAGTTACTTAGCTAAATGAGTTTCTCATCGCTCTAGCAAGGAAAATGAGAGAGATTAATAATATAATTGTTGATCGATGGTTGATGGTGGATCTATTCGATGGTTTAGTTAGTTTGTACAGTATGTTGTAGTATAGTCTGCATATATTTTATACTAACCAAGAAAACGATGTTCACAGAAACAAAAATTTCTCTTTGCTTTAATATAGTTACAACTATGAACTGTGACCATGTAAATCTATTGATAATAGTAAATAAAAAAAATCAAACCAAAATATTATTTCTAGAATGGAAGACTTTAAAAATGTTGGTACTATTAGAATTAACTTCACCCCCAATATTTTTTAAGACTAGGCCATTGTCAGCTTTATCATAATTATTATTAACAGCCTCGTACTGGCAATATATAATAAATAGTAAGATTAGTAAAAAAAAACAGAAGACTAATTTTTAGAAGCAAGGCAATTAAATAAAAAAAAATACTCTTAAGAATATTTAAATCAATTTAGTGACTCATTAAGCTGTGAGGAATTTCAAATTTCGAAGCTTTTAGCTCTTTAATTATGATGCTTTAAAAATTTAGTACTTGTTAATTACGTTAAGAGTTTTAAAGAACATTTCGTTTCATCAGGGGATGTCTTAATTTAAACTTAGCGAAATATTAAAACGTGAACAAATTTGAAATATTTTATAAAAACGTACGAGTTGTGATGATCTGTGAGTTTTCAGATTCATTAAGTTTAAATTAATTTGATGACAATCGATATTTACAGTATAAAATAAAAATTTGTTTAAGCAATTTTATTATTAAGATTCATTAAATGAAGGAAAAGGGACAGTAGGTTTCCCACAAAGTTAACTGACAAATTGGTGAGAATCGCAGGAAGCCGCTGATTGAGAACAGCGTAGGACCGATCGGTGTGGAAATCATTGAGATAGGTCCTTGTTTAGCAAGGAGTATCTTCCGGTTGGTAATGTTACAAAAATAAAATTATTTATCTGACCTTATAGTAGTCGCTAGATGGTCATAAAATTTGCATCGACACTAACGAAAAATTTTAAGTGAGAACGAAAGTTTTGCTATCGCTAGTACTTCGAAAGATTTATGTACGCTTAAATTCGGCATAATTTTGTAATATAAAATATATTGTATATAATAGTTAAAGTTTAGTAGAGTTTATTATTTTAATAAAAAATTAAATAACTAGAAATTTAATATTTTTCACCCGAAGCAATCAAATCAAAATTTTGAATATAATTAAGCTATGAACAGAACTTCTCGATAGTCAAATAAATCAAAGCAAATATTTTAGCGATAACCATGCTTAAGTTATACTTGCAATTAATACGAGGTAAAGATACTTAGTTAAGTAATAAATTAGTTTTCGCTGTCGTATTTTAAAAGGTATTGATGTAGGAAGTTTATTTCCAGATACTATAAATCAATTCACGGTTGCGTTTGCAGCAACGTATTACTTCGCCGAATACTCTTTTGAGGCACGACTATCAATCAACTTAAGCCGAACCCCCCTTGGAGCGGTAGTGAAGATTTCCTTTAGAGAACCCGTTTCACTAGGATTTACGAGTATATGTTAGTAAACACGATCACTTCTGTGCAAGTAGATTATTTAAACGTTGAACAGTTATTATATATCGCACAAATCTATTTACGTTGATAACTCGCTAACTATAGATATAGCATTGAAGAGAATAATGTTACTGATGTATGTTAATAATGAAATATTATTTGAAAAGTCGTATATTGTTTTGAATTTAACAAAACTGAAGTATTGTTAAGAAATTCTATGATGCAGTATTCTAAATATACAGATTTATCTTTTCGCACTACGTCTACGTAGACTGTACTCTAAGTTAGTTCGAACTCAAATAGCTTCGAGAATGCATTTTGAGTGCTCTTGTGTCAAGTTAGTGGCTTTGCAAAAGAAATAAAGCAGGTGTCGCCTCACTTAGCAAGAGGTTTGAGCTGATGTTGATATTATTGATCTTCTATCTATTCTATTATATCGATTGAACATGTTTTAGAATTTAACAAGTAAGATTGAAGCGATGCTACGAACAAGATGTTCACTTGATGGAATATAATACCAATTCATAACAGCGAGGCGCGAATAAGAATGATGCACAGTATCAAATCTTGCTTGTTCTCTTGAGATGTAGTGTTAAGTTTTGTCATCCAATTAATCTCACTAACTCATAGAACGCTGTTCAAACTGGGGTATATACAATAAAACACAGCAACATTTGCACACTACTGCCACCGACAACTGAGATCTACCATCAGTGGTTAAACAGTCGAGATTGGATATTCAAAGTAGATCTATTATGACTTAATGTTAGAACAACTAAAAATAGTATTTTCTGTTTACTTTCTGGTTGTAAGGGAGAGCGGAGAAAATTTTGTCTATTCTGGATGGTAGATTTTAAAACTACTACTTTAATTGTTCAAAGCTTAATTCTAAAACTTTATTTATATTTTTCTAACATTGCTGCCATATGAAAATAAATACGATAATTAAATACATTAACAAAGAAATTGCTTTTACAAACGGGACAGTCAACTGATGATAAATAGTATCAAATGTGCCATCGTGAAAGATCTTTAAAAAAAAATGTTTTAAATTTTCTGATAATAAAAAAAATGCGGAAATGATGTCTATTAGCAGGAAGTCCGATTAATAAAACCGATAAATGTTATAAAGGTGTTGAATGGAGCAAATTTAATATAAAATATAGAGAAGGATTAGAATTTACGAAATCAAAGCTTTGCGGATCTATTCAGTACAAATTGCCGACTTCCGTTGAATTAAATGATTAGTTTGCTACGTTAGGCGACGGTAAATTCGGAACTGCTTGGGGGAGATTTAAATTAAACAAATACTTTGAATTATATGAAATATAAATAAGGCTGTTTGAAAAGTATATTGGAAACTAAGTATGTAATAGTAACGGTCACAGAATGAATAGCTAGATCTTATTTATATTGTTTCATGTATTGTTATTTTTATGCGAGAATGTAGATTCTATTACAAGGGTTTTCATTCAGATTAAATTATATCTTATATAGCTAGTAATTATATATACGTTTATAAATAAATGAATTGTATTATATAAATACATAATCCTTTGTATAGTATATTTAACGAATACGTTGTTGGTTAAAAAAAAAAAATAATATTGTTTAAGTCAAACTCTCTTTTTGTACGATTTTTTAAGGAACGTATTTCTTAGTAGTAGAAGGAACTGTGTAATGCAATTGCAAAGATAATAAGTTTAAGTGTGTTTACTTTAAAACGATTGAAAAAATGCATTGTTATTAGTTGTTATTAATATAAATAAATAAATATTGTTCAACTGTAGAAATTAAACGTCCAGTATTACAATCAGCTACAGTTGCGTTTAGTACTACGGCGTGCACAACTACACTGGTAGTATGTAGCGTTGGTATTTAACGAGACTGAAGTGCTACAAAGTCTCAAGGTTTAACATGAAGTAGGCTAAACCTTGTGACCTTGACTATAGTAAACAGAATTTTATCTATTTATTAACATTCGTTTATATTTAGTATCAACTCATTCATTGTGCCTAGCTAGAACTAATTTCACATTTAAAATACTGTATTTATTATATACATATATAGATTTTTTTTTGTCTGTTGATTGGATATATATAATTTCCAATAGAAAAATAACATAGAAACCTATCGCCAAGATAAATATGGAGGTTTTAATAAGATTTATGTTTCCGGTGTATTTGGTAAGTAATGATAAGGTTTATCTAAATAAGAGGGCAAAAGTCAACACATACCTGTATTGACTTCTATCGATATTGCTTTCGTATTCTTATAATATCGTGTATTTAATATAAAATAGAATGTTTTTAGAATAGAATAAATAAAATAAATAGAATAATAAGGAAGTAATAGTATCAAAGAGTAATCTCTTTCATAAGATACCATTCCGAATAGCCGAGAAAAGGTACACTACAAAATATTTATATAATATACAATAAAAAAAATCGAATCGAATGAATAATTATGAGAACATAATATTTATCTTCTCATATTATTCGAATTTGTGTGTTTTAATGTTAAGATAATCCAAGAGAAAACCTTAAATTGTATGAGAATGATATAACTGCGCTAAGTTTGCCAAGAAAACCGGTTCTACTACTGATAACAGTTATTGATAAAGAGCTAATAAATTTTAACACTATAAAAAACCTTTTTTTTATTTAATTGTAATAGAAATGTGGGGTTGTAAGGGCTCCCGCACGAAACCCAAGCCAACCTCATCTGCTTGTGGAGCAATCTGGTAATCAAACATCAATTAGGCTCTGGCTCTCATCATGCCGCATTGGGCCAGCGTAGTAGGAAATGGCCTAAATCCACCCATTTGAACCCCTAGAAATGAAGGTGTTGGAGGAAGCCCCTAGATGCGGACCGCGTAGGGCCGATCGATGTGGCGATCTTTTGCGGGGGAGGCCTATGTCCAGCGGTGGACGTCTATCGGCTGATGATGATGATAATGATGATGAATAGAAATGTTTTTTAAAGTTTAAATAATGAATTAATATTATTTAATTTATTTTTTTTAATATTTAAAATATAAAGTGACGGGTCAATCTTAATTCAATTCGCTACGTTAAATATTGTAACAGTTAAATGTTTCAATGACGTTAGTGGTCTAGAATACATCTCCAATGTAACCAGAATCTGAAACTGCTGTGCAATGTTACGGATTGCTTTGTTCTCTCGGACAAATTTCCACGGCCCCGGAATTCTGTCCTTTACTCTTGTGTTGGGTCGACAGAATTTAGTATTCAGTTTTAATGAATGAACGGAACTGCCCATATTTATGAGGTACTGAAATAAATAAGGAAGACAGACAATAGAAAATCTTTACTTACACTTAACACGAACTTAACTAAATTTATTAAAATGGACTGTAATGAAAGTTCTATGAAGTTATTCTTATATATTTCATCTCAATACTGCTCAAATTAAAACATTTATTATCAGATTTAAGTTTGATAACATTTTAATGTACAAACAGTAAAATCTTAAAAATTTTGATTATAATTATATATTGAAAAAAAAAAAACAGAGAAGGTTATATGTATGTGAATAATTTTTAAAACATATAGGACCCTTAAAACTACTCTAGAAAGTTCTAACAGTCGATTTTGTATTGGAATTTTAGTGGAAAATATATGCTACATTTAGATATGACATACCTAGGTTTAAAATAATGATTTTAAACTAATATATACTTTATGTGTAAAATGTGAGAGTAGAAGTAATATTCTAATAAAATACTAATGACTTTATATCCTTTTCCAATACCTAACAGTGTGGCTAAACAATAATAATGTTTGTATGTATACAAGGCCGATTGAAATTTATGCATTAGAAGTAGAATGCATTATTTGCTATGATGGCCACGGTCAGTATTTGTCAAAGACATGAAAGTTTGATAAAGTATACTTTGAAAACTGTAAGTTTTCTATTTTTAATATAATTGACGAGACCCGTACGGTTTTCACTCAAAAACACTGTAAGTCAGTCAATAACAATTTTATGATGATTACAATGATAATATGCTTAAACCACAGCATGCAAATTAAAATATTTACATGACAGCACAGCAGCAGCAGCATTAATAAACTTTTGACATGTTAGTAATTAACAGTAATTTTGAACAAACTAATTGAATACAGTTTCATATCTGGACAAACTGGAATTGTGTAAACCGAATGAATCGAATACTATATTATACTATATATATAATGATAAATGTGAACAATACCGAAACACAGTAATATTTGTAAAACAGCAGGAATTTTCGTTGTGATGATGAGTAACTTTATAATTTTCATGAAAGCAATGATCACTAACCAGATGATACCAACTGTTTAATATAAATTTATTTGAAAATCTTTGTACAAGTAATTTAGGTAACTTAGGATGTCGTTAAATAAAACAATTGTGCCGGTGCGGTTTAAAAAATAAGTTGAAGCTCCACAGTCTCTTACTTACTATAACCGTGGTTTATATTTGCATATAAATAACGTGAAATAACCTAATTTCGTTTAGACAGTAGTATTATATCGCGTAACCTCGGGCCGTGTTCTTTAAAGGCAAAGTTTGCATGTGAAACTGATGTGGCAGTCATCGATCTGGTTAATCTGCTACTTTAAAGGTTTCCCTACTTTTCTAGAGACTCCGCAAAGAAAATCAATCTAACAGTCTTTAGCCAAAAGTTTCGTTTAAGAATTATTCATATACATTCAGTTTTCTTACTGCATCGACGTAAAAATATTTATTTATAACGTTTTTCTTCTGTTAGGATTTATTCCATTAAAACTCTAAGATCTTCCGTATCCATACTTTGCGAATTATTGTTAAAAAAAATTTTAAGCATTTTAAAGATCATTAATACCTAAGAAAAAATATTGAGCAAACATATTAACTGTTTTCCGCGCGCTTTGGTGGTCGTAACACCCCTGTAATTCCTTTGGGGGAAGAAATTTCATAAAATCGGTTCTTAGCTGATCTATACTCGACAAAAGGAATATTACAACTAAATTTGAAAAGCCCAGGCATTATGGTTTTAGAGATATCCTGACTAGTCTCTACATAGGTAGAAATCTCTAATAAATATATAAATAAAATTCTATTACAGTAAGTCTACTTTGAAAGGGTTAATCGCGACTATTTAATTAGAATAATATCGTTCATGTTTAATATTCTAACAATATTTTATAGTTTTGCTGTTTTATGTAAATATAATAACCTGGCGCTATTACTCAACTGTTACGTTTAACTTATGAAGCGGTCAATAAGGGGCGTGTTTGAAATGTAACGTTGTGTATTCGTATGTTATATTACTCGTACCACAATTGTTAATGTCTTTATTATATAACAATAAGTGAAATTTTAAAAAGTATTGTTTAAGAAGTATATTTGCAGTTACTTCCGTGAATATTCAATCATTGAACGTTATAATTTAATTGGTTTAACTAGTTCATTCCGATAGCTAAGACTGAACTGCTAAAAAATGATAGGTAGTATTACGAACGCGTTTTATTACCTTTTTTCTATAAATATAACAAATATAAATTATAACAAACATAATAATATTAATATAAAAATTACGTCGTATTAATGGTATGAAAAATTTTGCTTAACTAAAGCACTCAACTATTAAATGTTCACAATGGTTTACATACAGTATATAACTTTGAGCATAAGCATTGAAAAATGTAGGGGTAGTGTAAGGGGTCCCGCACAGCAACTCACGGGAACCAAGCCAACCTCACCTGTTCGTGGTGCACCCTGTTAATCAACGATTCTCTGGTTCCCATCAACCCACATTGGGCCAGCGTGGTGGGAAATGGATCGATATGAGAAACTGGGGAAGGCCTATGTCCAACAGTGGACGTCTATTGGCGGATGATGATGATGATTGAAAAATATATAATGATTTTTATTTTACTATGAATCGAACAATTAAGAAAACTGTAGCAAGTTCTCCTCCGTAATAAAGATAACCATAATTGCAGTGACGTTATTTATACTGGTTGTCCATCGTCGATGTATATATGAGACAAAAATATAGAACGCAACGTAATCGCTACTCATAACAAGTGTCGAAAAGAGATAAATTGTTATAAAATTCATCATTTAGATACTTAAATGTGTAGTAGATAGTTTTTACATATCTATATCTCTGAAACCATAAGGTGTGGGACTTGAAATTTCGCAGGAATATTCCCTTTACCGAGTATAGATCAGTTAAACGGATTTTGCAAAATGTTACCCTCAAAAGGTGTTAGAGCTAGCAAAGCGAGGAGGGAGCAGTTAATAAAACTGTACACAATATTGATGTATAGAAGGGTAACTATGAGTTGACTAGCAAGGTCTAAAACGAAAATATTTTATAGAAGGGAAAAAATATCGGTTATTTAACCAAACATTTATTACCCTATTAAAACTTGGAAAGCGTTTGATGGTATCCGATTGACAATGACGATATCATCACTGTCATCATCTCCAAAAGAATTATTAAGTACTAGATAGTACTGTTAGTAAAATTTTAAAACCTAAAAAAAATTATATTAAGATACTGTTTGCATTGAATGATAGAAATGTTAATAATGTGATCGCAAGTACAAATATACGACCGTGATTAAGTTAAAATAAGAGAGCTTAGCCAAGTGTAGGCAATATCTAATTATTAAAAGTTTATTAAGGAGTAACGAGAAGAAATTAATTTCACGCTGAGTTTGTTAACATAATATTAGAATGCCTCTTATTTGTAGAATAACCTTTGTCGTAAACTTTTTCCGATTATTTAGTTATTACATTTATTAATAGTATGTATACACAAAAACATTACAACCAAAAAACTATTATGGTACTTTTTTCAATGATGAACTTATATATCTCAGTTTTAAAATCTTTGATGACAAAAAGACGAAAGATGGTAATTCGTGATCCCCAAATGTTCATAGTTCCAGTACAGAAATGGTATTTGATAGTTTTATATATACAATATGAGTACAGTAGCAACATATACCGTACAAAAAATATCATACCTTAATCGGAAGTAATTCTTCTTCCGCTTCAAATCGATTTAGTCGAGAACCTTATAACGCTTCGGTGTAGTTACATTTAATATATATGAAAATTTTAATATAATTTATAACAAATTGTTTAATAATCATAATATATATTATCATTTGCTATTTAGATAAGTTAAATCGCGAAAGCATGTAACAGAGTTTAGAACAGAAGTTAAGACTTTATATGAGCATCCGCAAGATTATTAAAAGAATAGACAACAAAAGAAAGTATTAAGGTTTCGCGACATGAAATCAGAACTTCCTCATCGTTGTTGACGAAGTTAAATAGATTAAAGATTTAAAAGTTATTTACGGGATGATAACTTATAAAACTTCGTCAAAATACTTGCGGCAAAAATATATGATATTATAAATTTTACCTGCTTTTAGATAAAATATGATAATGCTATTACGAACATGCATATGATTTCTGAAACACCTTTATTTAATATACTTTACGATATATTACCTTCAATGAATTAGTTTAATCATTCGAACAATAAACATATAAAAAAAAAATTAAGATTGCTATTAGTGTTTTAAATCATATCTGCAGTATCACACTGATAATATTTTCGGTATCAACCCCTTCATTTTAAGTAATAATTAATAATTAATAAATGCTTTATATTAGTATTGTAAAACATTTTGTGTCAATTTCAATTAAAATTATTAATTATTTTTTTTGTTATTGTGTAATAATTAGTAAAGCGTGTAACGAATATAACGAGAATCGGCACTATTTACCCAAACGCAACCGGGGTGTGCGAGTTACCGGAAGCTCGCCCGTCCTACGACTGACTGGACTAAGAAGCTTACTGCCTGCTAGCGCATGGCCGTTTCACGACGTAAACTGGAGGGTGTCCTTGATTGTCTAAACATAAAACATTCGTATATGTTGGCAGAGACCTAACTAGGCGCCAGCTTGCAACTTCCTTCAATACGCAACTTACTGCTTTTGACACATGGACGAACTTCCTTAGACATTTTAAAAGAGAATAATCTTACGAAATGCTTTTGAAGTTCTTCGTCATGACCTGACGCCGTCGCCGTTTGTCGGAAGATTTATGTTCGCTTGAAACTCAAATTTAAATTACACTTTCCACAGATATTTGCAAAAATATATTGGACTGGCGAAAACTGGAGTTTTTATTTAATTAGCAATAAAGATCATGATCAATAAAGATTTTACTTATAGTACATCTCTGTTACCTGTGACCGTCTAGATATATACCACCGCAGCTCCTATTTATGCCGCCAAACAGTAGAGTGCATGTTTCGGTTTAAAGGGGTTTGTAAATGGTGTAATTACTGGGGTAACGAGATTTAAACTCTTACGTCTCAAGGCGATGAACACAATGTGGTGCAATGTACAATATCCTAAGTAACATCACGTTGTTATGGGCAGGCGTATCACTGAAAGTCCCGTTCCTATCGTCGCTACGTTAAATAAAAAATACTATGAAATATTATTCAAACGTAAAAAATATATTTATCCGTAACATTATATTTCCATTTACGAAAAACTGCCTTGATGCGCCTCAATCATATGTGTTTATCATATTATCTGATTTTGGCACAGCCGGCATGTCAGCTTAGTGTTGAACTTAGACTTCGATTGATGCCGATCTCACTTTAAAATATATTTGTCATTGTAATAAATTTTTTATTTATTCTTTAAAAATACATGAAAATCCGAATAAACTTGCGTATTTCCCTAGTACTATACATAAATAATAACAGATATCATTGTATAAACCAAAAAACAGAATACGTAGTAATGTAATGAGACAATAGTTGAAATTGTTCATATAATTAATATTAATTTATTAGTTATCTTAACAGTTAAAATTTATATCAGTTGGCTGATAACTTTTAACCAACATTTGAAACTATTACTTTAATTATATGAAAAATGAGGAAGCTGTATGGAGTTAAATATGTCATGGTCGAATGTAGACTTTAAAAACAATAACTGAGTTACTTCAGCTACAATATATTGGACATATCTCAAGGCTCTGGACGAATGCCCTTCGGTTTGCGCACTATTGGCACACTTCCAGATTCACTAAGAATTCCTCAGAGAAAAATACTGCACCATTGTAGAAGGAGTACACTAAATATAAGGCTTTTAATGACGATGAAGGCGTTGCAATTGTATATCATTCAATTGCACCATTTGAATGGTAAGTACTTGTATTATATTGTGTACAATATACTTATTTACCATTCACGCGTCACATCTCTAAACACTCAGCGGTTAAACGTAACAGTTAGTTACAGTTTGAATCCCGTTAAAATAATCTGCAATGAAATTTAAGACATACACAAACTTTATGAAGTTGTACTAAGACTCGAACTGGGCTATATAATCTGATAGAAATGATGCGTGTTTGTAAACTGATTATTCTGTTCTGACGAACTAAGTTTATAGAAGTTGAAACATTTACGAACATAAGTAATTGGTGTCAAATCACCCGATTCAACTTCAATTATACGAAACAGTTATGTTCTGGCGCAGTGTTAGCATGAGATTTACAACAAGATAAAATTTTACGACGACAGTCACTGTACGTAATTTTGTTTTAGTAGAACCGAAAATGATGACATTCGCATATATAACATAAAAACAATAACTTTTCTTTTACATATAATCTCATATGGTTTGGATTAGTTATAAACTATATACATTAAGAACTATGCATCTATATAGAGACTCATCATGATATCTCAAGAACTATAACGCCTAGAAACTTGAAATTTGGTAGAAATATTTCTTTGGCCGAGTATATGTCAGCTAAGAACCGATTTTACAAAATTCCTTCCTCAATAGGGGTTGCGGGGGTGTCACGTTCATCAAAACGGGCGGGGAACAGCTAGGCTTTTGTATTAGGAGATAGACTAAAGTAGATTTAAATTGCATATGAAGGTAAATTTTAAGGCAATGATTTATCTGGTGTTTCGATCTGATGCATCAAAAGCCTTTAATGGATTTATATGCAAATCAATCATGATTAGGATATCAATATTAAATTTGAACTTTGTAATTGAAAACCGCGCTGGTAATAAGTTAAACAAATTTTGCGAATTTGTACAATTATATATTTATGAGGTATTTGTTTAAACTCTCTATGGCTTTAGAGTTATATATTTAAGTTACCGCTAAGCTTTTGTTAAGTAAGCCTCGATAATGCTGTATGTAATTTTAAGTGAAATAAAACCGCTTAGGCGGCCGTTTAGCATAAATACCAATTTACTTTTCCACTTTTACAAACAAGAAAGGTTCAGCGCGGAATAAATACACCCCAATGTTAAGCTTTACAATCTTTTGTAAAGATTTCATTTTTCTAAAAATTTTTTACTGATGTATAAAATATAATCCATAAATTATCATAGTTATTATTAGTTTTTGCTTATGTTACATCAGGTTGCTATAAGATCGGATGTAACTTTGAATCCATTACATAGTAAATTAAGAAAATATAAAATTTCATTACTACATTCAACGCATCATGTGATGTATACAGCATCCTTTAATTCCATTTTATTATTATATGTAAAATGAAACATAGTTTAATAACTCAACTTATTAAAAGTTGGTCTTAACATGTCCTAACGTAGAAAGTCATTGTTTTATCTCTTCATCTTTTCCACTACGTAGTACGACACCGCTTGCATAACTCAACGAGAACACTGCAGCTTGCCGGCTTTAAGTTATCTTTTAAAACTAATCAAGATATCCCCGGCTTCTGCAAACTTGTACCTTGATCGTCTAGAGCTTGGATTTATCTCATTTTTCATTAATGATCATTTCAATTAATCAATACAGGAATAGGAGAAAAAAGTATAGTTTCGAAATGTATTTTAAATAGTAATGATACTGTAGATATAAGTAATCGGTTTAGAGTTTTCCCTCTTTAATATAATTATAACTTAAACGTGATAAAATTATTATAGATATTTATCATTATGGGGTGAGAATCTTCATTATTATATATAATAATATCAATGGTTAAATTCAATTGTAACTGTAGACTTTTAATTTGGACCGATAAATAAAATTCTTTTCGAAGTAGCGCAAATAGAAAACTGAGACAGTTCTAGTTTTAAACTTAGAGTAACTTAGACACTATAAGCGACGTCGTATAAATTGGTACTGCTGCAGACAGATAAAAGCGGTAAGTAAATCCGGGATAGTTAAAATGTTTCAACTTTAGCGCATTAATTTAATTTTCTTAAGTAAATTGTGATAGACAATAATATCAATAAAAAACTGAGTTAATACAAATTTATTATTTTATAGTCGTATTCTGAACCTTTCGTGTTGGAGACGGATTAGAGCATCCTAACCGCTACTCAGGGCTTATATTAAAAAGTGACTACGAGGGAATCATTTCTGGAAAAATGCGGCAGATTTTCCCGTTACTGTTACCAACTTATTACGCTCACCAACCCTCATGCCGAGCGGGGCGAGTACGGCAATTACCCCCGAATTGAGGAGGCCTGTTTTAAGCAGTGGATATTTACAAGCGGATATAAAAAAAAATGTTTTGATTCAAGTATGCATGCTCTGTCGAGACATTTAAGTAAAGTCTTATAGATTCAGTTTAGTTTTATCCCATTGTTTATTTATTTGTTTCCTTTCTTTGTTTATATCTGATACTGTTGCGATAAATTATGGATAGATGGAGATAAAAAATCTTTGACGAGAACTGACCATAATGCAAAGATCTGCGAAGAAAGTTACCAAAGACTACCATTCTATCTAATCACAGACTTATGCTTTTCATTCTTTAGAATTAATAATGTTAATGGTCAGTTTTAGGTGAAGTTATCAGCTTTAAAATCTAATTTCTGCCTTTAAACTACTCCTTTTATGTTAGACATAATAATGTCACACTATGTCCAAGAATTAAACAGTTGCCTAGTAACAATTCCAAAATTTACCGATGTGCAATTCCTTTTAGAGAATTCCGCGATGATGAGATGATTACCAGTAAACACTGGCATTGTGTAAATATCGTTATGGGTGGGTTATCCTATTCATTTGTAAGGAACAGGTGTTCGGCTAACGTAATCTTAATTGGTCATGGTAGCTTATAAAAATTAGTAACATCAAGGGTATCGCATGCCTGATACCGATTACAAAAAAATTCACGCTCTGAAGACGATTTTCATATTAGATCTTAAGAAACTTCCTAAGTGTTCTAGAAGGGACCGCAATAGATCACTACAACATCAGCGTATGAACCAGCTATAACTGTAAAAAGACAGAGGTCTTCATGTTGAATAGTTCATCAATAAAAGGAAACAGTCTCTCTCCACATTGAGTTCAGTATAGGACGTTAAAGGAATTGTTGATATTCCTTTCAATTACTTTTGATTTTGTGCTCGTTTCAACACATAAAGGTTTCATTATGATTTTTAAGAAACGCTTTATATTTGAATATTTCTATACCTCCAATTTTAATTAATTTAAAAATACCTACAAGTGTAAATTAAGGGATGATGTGATACCGACATAATTACAATGGGTTGTTATTAATAAAAATTTACATTTGGTCATGAAATAATTAACTTTTTATTATCATTCCATTTATTTATATTAATTTTCGACTGAGGCCTGTTGTCTAAGCATTTTGAGTTTTAAAAATATGTTTTCTCCATATTCTCAAACATTTTCATGATAAACGATCGAGTTCAATGTACAAACAAAATTAACCAATACTTTAATAAATTTGTCCTTTACTATTGAAAATTATTGTAAATCTTATATCAAATCAATCTTATAGTCCAAATGTTTGCATAAATAATTACAATGATTCTTTACAACAAAGGATATTTTACCGATGTTGGTATTAAAAAATAACTTGAACTTCTCGAGCATTAAGCTGTATGTCATAAAACTATTTGTCCAAGAATAATATTGGCTTCAAACATCTAAATGGGACGGATAGTAAAAGAATTTAAAAGTGAATTAAAACTAACCGTAATTAATATTACGAAAACTTTACATTACTTTAATATGAAGCCGTACATTTATTTACATTTATAAAGCCACCTCTAAGCTCACTAATAGCAAGTGACCTTATTTCATTTAAAGTTGAATAAAACTGTTCTATTTAAAAATGTTGTATTATTGCATGAAGTAATTTACACTTAGATTAATGTTAACACTATAATGACATATATACAACAACAAAAAATACTATATAGCCGCATTATCGCTATGTATTTTATATTAATTAGATGTATCAATATAGATAAAAAAAAAACGTTATGTTTACCAGATATATAAAATGGTCGGTGTAACATGCCGACTTATTAATGGGATCGGTAACGTATCGCATGCGGGGTGATAAAGTACACCAATAAATAAAATGTACGGCGTCGTGGCGTATAGTTGCAAATTTGATCACCGTGAACGTTACGTACAGTTGGACCAGATGGCACAATATATGGTAGGCAATTAGGGCCGTGCAACACCTTGGCCGTTGACTATTAGTGACCGCATGACCAACACCGCAGGAGACAGCTTAGGGGCTGATTAAGTTCGATTCACGAGAACAACCAAGTACTGCTTGAACATATATTGTTTTGCATGCCTTGAACACTTATGCTGCTGTAGGGGAGTGCTTTACATGTAGGTAAATAGGCACTGTATTAATTTTTTTTCTAATCAAGGAGAGATGGGTATCTTCTAAATCTACTCCACTAAAAAGGATTTTATAACCATTAAAACCACACGATTGTCTCCTTCAGTGCGTTATAAGGGGCTATATCTTGCCCTTCTGCATCTCTGAATAAACACTTCCCAAGGAAGTCTGAAGCCCTTTTTAACCCCCTCATTGTGCTATGGCAAATATAAGATCATCTTGCACTTGCCGTCCTCCTAGCACATACCTTAGTTCCCTACATGTAAATATAATCTCTCAAGTAACTCAAAAAGTACGTAATTTTCCTGAAGTGACAAAATTAAGTTTATTTTAAGTAAGGATAGGCACAGAGTTTTGGAGTAACTCTAAGCACACCCCTGTCTTTATATATGTAATTAGCGTCATCTAAATAATCTCATCGATTATCCAGAATCACAAATATATTATTTAAACTAACGTAAATTCGATTAATGACATAAAATTTATGCAAAGATTAATTTAACAAGTCGATGTAAAGTGCTGAAGTCGAAAATGTTGTAACAAACTTTAAGAAAGTTTTGATAGTTAAACTTACTGATCAAGATTTATTGGTACGTTTGTTACTTATTAAGTAACCGCTGCAACGTCTATTTCTACCGCTAAACAGTTAAGTGTGTTCTATGATACGATTAGTTTAAGTAATGAGATTTAACACTGTCTCAATACGTTGAACATTATATGTATCTTAATTTATCACAAAATCAATTATAGTTTGTTTTAAATATTTACAATGTTAAAGTACTAAGTGATTTCAATCAGATCGCTGTTTATCTTTATGATTCCGCAAGTTAATCTAATCCCAAGAGGACCACGTTACTATTGAGGCGCGCTGTCAGCTGACTGGAAATACAGATAAAATCTGTTTAGCCTCGGTTAACTCCAACTTGCTGGCATCATGCTAAATTGAATATTATCTGCAAGTGATATTAGATTATCATTTCTAGCAATTATTTCCTGAATAAATCTAAGTTTCTATTTATAACCTATGCTTACTACTGTTGTTAAAACCCTAATATAATATATTCATATATCGTATGTTGTTTATTGTTTAATTAAATCTTACGATTCGAGAGAGCTTATAAGATGCTGCTTAATAATCAAGATTGCTGACTATTAGGGGTTTAACACTAATTGTTGAATTTAATATGCCTTACCCTATGATATTTAAATAGTACAGTGGAAATAGATAATAAACACTGATATCTTAAGGAAACACGCATAATGTGATATTTTAAATAGTCTATATTCGGGCTCGTTACTTATCACCAGGGAGATGTTCTACTTGCATCGTCGCTCTTAATTATAAAAAGAATATTTATTGCCTTATATAACTTTAAAGATTAATTCAATTTGTGTTACTTCGAGTGAACTGTAAATCGATAGGTCTCGTTTGCTCGGATTGCTGAAAGTATCATCTTTATGTTTAGAGATTATTGTCTCAATATAAGAGTTTCATTTTTAGAGCGTGCCGTATCGATATAAACTTTAGCAACAGTTCTGTTTCGGAGGCAGCTGATAAACTACAGATAAGTAAAAGTTTACATTAACAGGGAGTTTATTGAAAATATCCAAATACACAACTAATTAATAATTTTATCTCTATATATATAAGAGATTTCCACCTATGTAAAGATTCGTCACGATAATTATCTAGAGCCATAAGGCCGTCTAGGTAGTTACCACCGCCGGTTTGAAGAGCGCTGTAGCTAGTGATATTACTCTGATAATATAAATATATCTCAAAGCGACGAGCACAATGTGGTGCAGTGTATATCATCCTACCTGGCGTTACATTGTTATAAAACATTGTATGTTATTATTTTAAGACGAACTAAGTTTTTAATTATACGGATCCGTTTTCAACTACAACTACCTCGATGTAAAATTTCGAGTTTACTTTTCGAGTTTTGTTGTTACAATGAATTTATAACAAAAATATATTTTTTTTATACATGATAAAGAAAAATAATGCGTATGTGGTTTTATTAACTTTTTTTTATTATTATTAAACATATTCATATTTTATTTGCAAACAAATAAGTAACGATTATCGCTTTAGCTCCCAGTACGGAATGATTTTATTATATCTATATATAACATATAACTGTAACTATACATATAACTAAAACTTATGTGTAATCATATTAAATAAATTGATGAGCAGTGAGAAGGTGGTTCGGAGAATGTTTACATAGATGGCGTTAATTAGATTGTTTACATCACATTGCTTTAGCTCTCTTCGCATCGGAAGCTGGCGGTATAATCCTAATCAATATGTTAATAACATTTTCCGATCGTAAATCAATTTCGTTATATATCTAAAGCCATTAGTTTAAAGGAAATATTCATTTTCTTTATGCTCTATTTATATGTAAACTAAACTGAAGTTTTTCAACTAACGTAACAACGTTATATATACTGTATTTTATGCTGTTCATCATCCTAATAATGTAGGAGGGATTTACAACTTTCTAGCACTATGACGTTGTTAGTGTATCAGTGGTCCTCGTAAACTGACGTCGAGTTTAAATAGCTTAAAGTGAAGCGCAGGTGTGGAATAGATTTTATTCAGTAATACTGAGAAGCCGTATAGAGAAATCTGGTAACTTAATATTCACAACGATATTTACTGAAATAACTGATAAAAACAATTATTTATTATATGAAAAATATGAATTTTAATTAACAAACTGTAATAAATAAATAAAAATAATAAATTACAGAAGAAAACTTAAAGAGAGGATATAACTCTAACCTATGAACAGATACAACCTGCACTACACTCAAACTTTTGCGTATATATTTGGTGATATAATATTACTTATAAACAATAAAAAACCGATATTACTGTTCCTAAACTGGATAACTAATTGTCGAAGTATATTTTTAAGTAAACATTGATATTGAAATTCTTATTATGTGTGTATAAACACTAATGTGTGTAATAACACAACTGAACAACTTAGAACAACTGAGGAACTTTATGTACTTCTGATTATATCAAGAAATTTTGATGCTAATACAAGATACCATTGCTTGTATTGTTACTGTAGTAGTACATAATTAAATAAAAAAAATACTGCCAGCGAAATTGTTAATCTAGTTTTTGTTTCATTTGTTCTAGACAGCACCTACATTGAGTATGTCAAAATAAAAGCTTTATTATTTAATTTGGTTCAGAAGCTCCATAATATTCAGACGTAAAAATCTGTTATCATTTCAACTGTCCCTTTTTTAAGCTGTATGTTGGTATAGAAGATGAAAATTCATCATGCCGTGCTTACGCCCTACGGAACCATGGAAGACGTGGCGAATAGTTTGTGGATGTACAAATCGATATAAAAATATATTGTTGACAACATATATTAAGTTAGAATAGATTGCAAATATTATCTTTAGTATATTCAAATGATAACATATACAACCGAATAAATTTTGTGATTCACCTTAAAGAGAATCATAACGTCTAACATTTTAACGCAAGAAAATATAACACAGACAAATTGGAATGAAATTCATCAGATAAAGCATAGGAATTTTTCAAATTGTATTTTTTAAAATTGCTTTTCATAAGAGACGACTTTTAAAAATAATCCAACCCCTGGGCGTTAATAAAACACAAACGATTCAAAGAAAAACTAGCGCGCTATCGCTATCGAATTGAAAATTCAATCAGCGTTACCCAACTCCTCAAATTATTTTCCGGAATGATTTTATACAACAAGCAAGTCTTCGTGTCCAGTTGTTCTTGTTTTAATTTACTCTGATTTAATTATACTCAAGTAAAGTGTCTCCTCTTATCCAACTCTAAGAAATAGCAACACAAAGTGATCCGTTAGAGTTGACATACCTAAAAACCTATAAAATCTTATTAGCATTGCTGGTGGTAGATATCCGTTGTTGGAGACTGTCTAGCTATTTACATTACTGTGTTCCGCTTTAAAGGGAGCTGTAGCTAGTGTAATTGCTGGGGTGACGAGACTCAAGGTCTTGTCTCAAGACGACGAGCGCAATGTGATGCAGTATACCACTCTAACTAGCACCATGTTATTACGGACACGCGTAACACTTACCATCAGATGAAAATCCCGCTTATTTCGTCGCTTAGTAAATTAAAAAAAAATATATATTTTCATGAATATCTATTGAAGGTTTTAATTTATATTGTGGATTTAATTTATTAGCAATAATTTGAACTTTAGTAAAGAAACTTTATCAAAGTCCATTGTTTGTTAGATGTTATGTCGATTGCTTGATAATTTCAGCGGTAACTATGCGTGAATTTCATTTACAGCATCCAAAAAGTTATCAGGGTACGTGACAGTGTTTTTGTAAAGCAATTTAATTTTAAACACGCCCGTGTTAAATTCTATTCATTGTTCGTGCATTGTCTAGTTAATGAGTTGATAGCACATGTGAGAGATAATTTCGTTTAAAATAGACAATTTACACATTAACAAGGTATGTGTTTAAACCATTCGCATGCAATGTCAATAACAGCAATTTTTTTTTCAATTAAATAATAATATAATAAAAACTTTTTTACATAGGGCTATATAAAAATGTTTAAACCTTAAACGGGATTTTATTAATACGGGGGTGGTTAAAGATCCCAAAGGATCAGAAATTCTGTACTACAATCCAAACTATATATATGGTCCTCGTATTTCAAATTTGATGCTGTCATGAAGACAATAGAACATATTAAGTTAGTTAGTTATTAACAATTAATGAAGCTTATTACAAAGTTAAAATCTTTTTCACTGCTTTACATTTTAAGATGAAAAACATAAACCGACAAAATAAAACTATAATTTGTACTGTTTTTTACAGACAAGCGCTAGTTAGGATAATACACACTGCGCCACATTAAGCCCCGTCGCCTTGAGACATAAGATATAAAGTCTCATTATCCAGTCGTTTCACTAGCTACGACGTCCTTAAAATCGGAATACAGTACTGTTCGTCAGCAATAGGTGCTGCGGTGCTACTTATCTCGACCTAGAGAGAGAGCTAAGAGCCTAATGTGATATTGTACTACCTGGCAGAATTAGGGGCTTCGGTGGATGGTTAAAATTGTAAGTATTAAGTTTTCGCGGCGATCTCTATGTAAAGTTTTTTTCGAAATAGCCCTAACACATAACAACAAAATTTAATGACTTCTTCATTGAGATTATAATTATGCAAAGTAAGAAGATCATGATGAGCTGCAAGCTCTGTTTACATAATCTTATTTTTAATAGTAATTTTAATACATAGAGTAACTATGTGTAAAACTAAGCCGAGTAAGTTATTTTTAATTAAACTAAGCGATGAGACGAACGAGACCTGTTGATAAATAACTCCACTGCCTATAACAATGTGGCGCTGGGTAGGATGGTATGCACAGCACCAAATTGTTACTGGTCGCCTTGAGACGTAAGATGTTAAGTCTCGTTACTCCATTAATTTCATTAGCTACAACACCCATCGAACCGGAACACAGTAATATTGGCACACTACTGTTTGGTACATATCTAGAGAGTCATAGTTAACTAACTTACCACCAGTTTAATACCGTAATACATACTAAAATCGGTGCGAATACAAGTTATTCGCCTATTTTGTTATTGTTTACTAATATGCTCGTTGTAATAAGGTTAAATAATTTACTGAATGTAGACTGAAGTTGGCTGCGCCGCTTCTAAATTTTCAAAAAGTTATACGACTAACATTTTCATATGGTAAATCATCAATTTAGTTTTGTATCATTTTAAAGCCTTTCTTTGTATCCACATTAAGAGAAGATGAGGTCAATGAGTTGCATCGGTCAGTAGTTATCTCGTTAAGTGTCATTTCCGATCACCCTATGTCACCAACGTTGTAAATAATATAAAGTTCTCCTCGTTTCCTATCATAATGGAAGCTTAAAACAATAATAAATGCATATATAATTAATAATAATTAATTATAAACTTGAGCAAACGAAATGTCTTACAATTATGGATTATAAGAATCAATTATAAAAAGCTCTCATTAACAATATCATGAAGGTTTTTAGCTTTGAAATATATTAAAGCTTCAATGTAGAGCTAATGTACGTGAAGTGAAGATCCATATCTATGGAAAGAGTTCACCGTCGTTTTTTTTATACTTTACCATACTACATATCTGTAAAGTTGTAATGCTGGCTATGATTTATGTATGCATAAATGGGACCTTTTAATTATAACGTTAGTGTAGCTTATTTCCAATTTTACTTGAAGTTGAGTGATTATTGCGGTCTTTATGATTTCTACGTGAAATTTTAATGAAGCTTGTTGAAATTTTTCTATTTTATCATTTTCAATAATTTTCTCCTTTTATCGTTAATTTAAAAATGCAATACAAATGATGTAATTGATTATCACTTGTTGTTTTAAGTTTATGTTTAAAAACCAGTCTTTAATTAATCTACTGTAATATGATGGTACGAAGATGAAGCAGTTTTTAAATAGAATTAAGAACTATCTAGATAGTTCATGTAATGACAGAAATGTTAACTAGATTGGAATTGTATTATCTTCCTTATTATTGCTTTATGTGTCATTTTGAAATAACGGTAAAGTTAATAAAATAAATATTGTAAGGTAAGTAAATACAATTTGTTCTCTATAGCAACACCACTAAAACGCCGCTGGTGTTTGCTTTGGGCGCTTCTGACTTGATGCCGATATCGGTGTGGCATTTGACCCCCGGATTGTAATATGAGAACATTCATCGCTCACGGCTTACCTTCCGAAATTTTTGGTGACAAGGAAATAGATGATAGTGCAAATGATGCTTAAGTTAAAAAAAAAATGGTAATGGTTTATTTAACAAATACAAAATAAGCACAATGTTACGTATGCGAATTAAACAAATAAAAATCTTTATCGAGGACCTTGGTGTTATCATTCAAACATTAATCTCATCCAGCACATAATAGTGTGAATAATAGGATAATAATTAATATAGAAATGATGCGTAAATGGTATTTAATAAGCACTAGTTATAAAAAGTAGTATGATGAAAATAGGTAAGAAGAAAAAGCAGCATATAATGGAGTTAAGGATGAGGCGTATGAATATTTTTCAAAACAAATTTTAATGATAATGATAGCAAAATTATTAATAGACAGCTTTAAGTTTTTGTTAACCATATGATCTAAGCTTTGTCTAAGCAGTATTATTTAATAATGAAACAAAAATATGTTTTCAATGGTTATCTTTTTCAAATAGTTTTACATGACATGAGCGGTTCACAAATGTGTTGGTAAAATTATAATTATAACTTTATGAAGTAAATATCTATACAATGAAAAACATATTTTTATTATTAGATATAAGTGGTCGTGTGAAACAATACGATTGAAATTTTTTCATGTATAGTTTTAAATATTAAAAAAAAAACACAGACAACAAAATTGCGAAAGTATGTGTTTAATTCATTGAATCAATAAGGAATGCAGAATTCAGCGGATGTACATATAAAAGTAGCCCTTAAGTAACTCTTAAGTAGATTAAAAGTTAAAAAATAATGTAATTATTTTATTGTAGATACATGCTATGGCGAAATTAACCGTCAGCGCAAGTTTTGCAGTTTTTTCCTTTTGCTCATTGAAATATATTACACCGAGTGTTTTATGTTCTGTTAATACTTATATAGTAAACTTTATTTTCATACGAATTTTTAGTTCGGTTCTTGTCTTTTTCAAAATAAAATTATTACTTTTTTTTAATTTAGTAACTTCTACGGACAGCTACGCTAGTCCTAGGGAGTAATTCAAATATAATGGATAACATGTATAAAATATTGTCTGTTATGTGACGCAGGTGCTATCTTTGTTTAATAGCGTTTTTAATAACATTAATAGGTGGGTAGATAGATGCTCCTCGCCGATATCTTGGCGGCAATTCAAATACTACCGCAAACTAAATTTGATAATGTATCAAATTGAATCTATAGTTTATTATTGGGGGTGTGCCTTTTTCCATAAGATGAATGAGTGCTATAACAAATTTCTAGTTCGGAAAATATTAAAAGGAATCAGTCATAGAGGGTTGAATATTTTATAATTTTTTTTTTATTAACAACAATTTTCGCGACATTTTGTGTCCTTCCTTATGGCTAATGATTTGTTTAAAGGCAAATGAGCAATACAACATAAGATATAGAGTTTCGTAACAATGAACGGGAGGCGGGAGGCGCAACAATGATTGCCGGCCTCCTAAAATTCCGCCCCGCGCTTTGTCCCTGAAACTCGGAACGCGGAAAGATGCACTAAAGTTGTAAACCTGGCAAAGTATGAGTTGGTATCATCGGCAGTGCCGGCAATCGATTCCTCGAGGACGGGAACCACCGCAGGAGTTGCACTAGCCTTCGCGGCGAGCGAGTGTCGGCGGGAGCGCGGCGTGAAGCGGTAACGAGAAGGCCGGGCTGTGGCGTCGGCGAGCGGCCCCGGCGGCGCCTCCACGCTACTGCGGCACGCGCCCGGCCCGCGCCGCCCCGCACCACGACGCATCCCCCACCCGGCCCCGCGCGACGCGCACCCTGCCGCACCGCCGCCCGCACCCGCGCCCGTGCCCGCGCCCGCTCCCGCGCCCGCACCAGCACACGCGCCCGCGCCCGCACCCGCACGCACACCGCATTCTTGTGTTCCGCCCGCCCTGAGCCGCGGAAACAATCCGCACAAAGAGCTTAGGGCTCTCGCAGCGACCCTGCACGCCGCACGCCGCACGCTGCACGCCGCACGCCGCACGCTGCACGCCACATGTTGCTGCGGCGGCGCATTGAACGGCACTTTTCTATTAGTACTCGCATATGTTGCCTGCTAGTTACTTAATACAACTAGGTTTCAAGTTGTCTTCACTTGAGAAAGAAGAAAGAAATAAAAAAAAATAGGGTAAAGATTAGGACCTCTTGATGTTTGTAGGAAAACAATTTTAATAAATTGAATTATTCAATTTATTAAATAATTAAATTGTAAATCGTTGAATAAAAAAAATCTTACTTCTCTTCTTTTAGGGATACATCAGCCCTAAATAGTAAACATGCCTACAGATAACAAATATCTAAGTTGATATTGCGGAATAGGAAAGGAAATTTTCTCTTAAGCTTAAGTCACAAGAAACTATATCGGTGCGCGTATGTTCAATTTGACGTCTCCCGAAGATTTCTTAAGTTTGAAACTTAGCTACTGAAGACAAGTAACATGAAGTTGATAAAGACGCAATTAGCATATTGCAGATATTTGGATAATGATTGAATGTACTGCGTTCAGATATATAGGCAAGTACTGAATATAGATTCGAGAGAGAAACTTACAGTGGTAGGAATAGTAATACTTCACCAGCTGTATAAATATACAATTGATCATTAATGTCATAATTGTAACAGTCTATTATAAGAGACATATATCTTTTTACTATACAAATATATACATGTTAACCTTATTGTTTATCTTATTAATAATATTCATTAATTTTTTCATTGTCTTTACAAAAGATTTTGTTTGATACATCACAGCTTTATTTCGTTTAACATTATCTTATTGCTACACTTAAAGGACTTAAATAACGTTACTGTATTTAACATGCGGAATATTTAAAAAAAAAAATATCTCCGTCCCAGTATAGTTTCTAATTGATCTTGAAGTATTTAAAAGAATATCATGACAAAATATTTCCGTCGTAAATTTTAAGGCTCACTTGCATACTGCAATTTTTCACCACTGTAAACTAATCGTATGCCATTTTTACTTGTTTACATGAAAACCACTATTTAATTTTACGGACGCTTATTACGTAGTTTATATTATTAATATTTATATACGTACTACCGCTACTGTCCTACTCGTCTATATTCGTTCAGATTATTTTTATTCTTTTCTCTTTGGATTATTTTCGTTGTCAATGTCAATTTGTGTAGCGTACGTAAAAGCGTCCTCGTTGTATTTCTCACCATCTAGAATTACAAATTACTTCTTTAATAATCGGTATTAGATTAATGTAAAACATGTATGTACCAACGTTTTTTTTTATTATCGCATCGAGAGCTGATATTACAAGAATTTACCGTGGGAGGTGATATTGTATCCGAATAACCCATTTTCGATCCGAATAACCAATTAACATATTAAGGAAAGTATGCATATCTAAGATAAGATCTGTTGCTGGAGATCGTCTAGATAGTTACCACAGCAGCGTGTATTTTTGCCGCCGAACGGTACTACACAAACATTACTATGTTGAGGGGCGTTGTAGCTAGTGAAATTACTGAGAAAACTAGAACACCATAAGGTGTTTGAGGCATAAGCCTCAAAGCGACGAGTACGATGTTGTGCTGTGTACATCATTCTGATTAGCGCCGCGTTGTTATGGGCTCGTATCAATTACCATCAGGTGAACGTCCAGCTGATCTCGTTGCTTTGTAGAATAAAAAGAAATTGTAATTAACCTGTTTAAAATTATCTCATGGCGTAAGAATATACCAACGACCTGTTTGAAGACGGTTTCTATAGGTCACTATGTATAGAATGTTGTTTACAATCCACTGTGTCTAGAAGTTGTCTTATAAAAAAATATGCAATAAGCAGCTCATTGGGAGACAACAGGTTGGAGTTCTATAGACAGCAGTTAAAAGAAACATCCGATTTGGTTTATAGTTCCTCTTCATTTATTAATAACGGATCATTGTAATTATATGACAGGTGTATTTTTATCATCATCCTCTAAACCAATAGACGTTTAATTCTGGACGTAGTTCTCTGTGTATTCAACAAAACACGATCCGGCTGTGTTTTAGTCCAACGGTATCCAGAGATTCTTGTAAGATCGTCTGTCCACTTATATTTTTATAAAATACAGGGAATATTTGCGGGGTTAATACTTAAGGTCATTAGCTCCGAATACATAATTAAAACGGGGTAACGCGTACTCGTGTGTCGCTAGATGGCTTCTAATGCGTGTTAGTTAAACACATCTACAGTACACAAGACGCTCAACATAGTGTTGATTGCACAAACAATAGGCTGGGCGGCATTATGTTGAAAAGCAAATATTTGCTGGAGAACTTTACTGTTCATCAGCTATAGAAGTATTTAGCAAAATTTAAACTGAAACCTACAATTTTTGTTTAAGAAAGCGGTTTAGTGAACGTTTCCCACTTTATATCTTACATCACTCATTTATCTTAGGTAAGTTTATTATGTACTTTAGTACCTAATATATAATACAAAATACTACCATATATAACACAAAGATGTAGATTTTGCAAAAAAACGGTAATGCTGAATAATATTGTATATGGATGGGATGCCGCAGCAGAATCTTTTGGGAATGAAATAAGGATTCTGCAGGAATCCATCGTTGGGTATTAAAATATGTTATTAACCGCATTTGTAAGTTAAGCCAATCATCCACCAATATTAGCGCAAAAAAAAGATTCTAATCAATGTAGATAAAGTTTATGTTTAGCAGGGGATGTGAAGGGTTGCGCACAACAGCTCACGGATCCTTTTATTTTCCGTGGGGGAAATGCCTGCGCATACTTGTCCTCGCGGGGGCAAAGACAGGTTATGTCGGACTTGCACCGACTAAAACCCCCACGATTTTCCACTTCGTCGCTTAATGGCAGGGTCACGGGAACTCTTTCGCTCACCTCTGCGACCCCGCCAGCGCCGGCTGCACCATGCACCCAAACCTCGGGAGGGAGGGAAGATTTTCACCTCTGTAGAGACACGGCAGAACACACAGCGCGCTCCCGCATTGGCCTTTTGCACTCATCTGGGTAACGAATTCCCCAGAATTCGTCACCTACAGGCCATGGGAGCCTACAGAGAAAACTCTCCCGACTCCTCGCGGTGGATCCGATGTTGGGCTCCGCCGCATAACGAGACTGGCGGAAAGCAATACCGACACTCCTCTTCCCCTGTGGCCCCACCGCCGCCGTACAGCGGAGCGGCACCGCTCAACTCAAGCCACTACAAGGCGGGAACCTGTTCGGGGGAAGAACTCATGGATTCAAGCCAACGTCACATGTTCGTGTTGCACCGTACTAATCAACAAATGAAGCTCTAGCTTCACCAACGTACCGCATTGGGCCAGCATAGTGGGAAATGGCTCAAATCCCCAAATATGAACTCCTATAAAAGGCGGCCTTTAGTGCCCGGCTATGCGGGCAACGCATGACCGACCGATGTGGGGATCTTTGGAGGAGGCCTATATCCAGCAGCGTACGTCTATCGGCTGATGATGTTCTGCACAATAATTAAGACTTGGTATGCATTCAAATAATGTTTGAAAAGGTATTAATATGAGTTTTAGTAATGAATAAATATTTGTACAGTATAAAGCAGTCAATACGATGTGCGAAAGTATCGGGTAAAAATAGAAGAACAAAGCTTTCGGCTAACTTGAAAGCAAAACGTTGTTGGTGCCAAAAGCATATTTTTCACTATACGGGAAAAATTAAACCACACGTTGTGGACAATGCCAACCGTACCTCTAGGTCATCAAAAATTCATCCGACGATTCAATAACTACACGAGTTTATATTAATGATCAAATATAAGTCAATGTGTCTATATGGTTCTATGTCAGTTCTTATGTTAAATGTAAACAAACTAGCAATTTATTTTAATGCGTATATAAATAGATTATTAATAGGATATATCCAGAGATTCTTTGAATCATCAATTTATCTCTGAAACTATTAGATGTAAACACTCAAAGTTTGGTAGAGATATTGCTTCTGCCAATTAGAGGTCAGCTAAAAATGGATTTTACAAAATTATTTCTCTCCAAAGGGAGTTGAGAGGAACAGCTAGCATATGATACAACAAAGTTCGCATGGTTAAGATATACGCAAGGCGTGAGGGTAAGAAGGAAGCGTTGGTTGTTGTACCTCTATTGTGAATTAGATAAATCTTCAGATTTCAACTATATAATGAATTCGTTAAAATTCCAGCGCAAAAACTCCGGCGCACAGGCTTAAGAGGAGTTTAGGAACACACACACACTCTTGTTTGTTGTTGGTATGAAGTTTGATTAGTTTCCCAGAGTTGTAGTGTCTCTGCTGTCAACATGCAAGAGCCAGAGTATTCTGATTGGACCCGCTCCACTTTCTACGCTCCTTAATACCGTGTGAAAATGAGGTCGATAATTATTAATTTAACGGTAATTTAAAACAACAATTTACACTTAAACAAGAATTTCATTTATATTTTTAATATAACCACTACTTGCCGACTCTAGTCGGAGTTAGAACAGAAGCATCGGGCAGTTAATTTTAAACGCCCGGTTGGCTAGCTGGTTTCCTCTTTTTGAATATCCATTCCTTCTGGGCTAAATTTTATTACATCTACTCCTAAGTTTCGAGTAAATTTTATTACACCTATTCATTATACGAGAAAATGCCTTCTGTATAACTGACAATAAACCTCTACTTGGATTTATGCTGTTAAGCTTGAGAGATATAGAAGAAAAGAATGTGACAATCAGTGTAAACAATTCTTTCGGGGTGAATAGATATTTTATCCATAAAGACTAAAGAATGTTTTAACGATCAATATGTTCAGGAAAGTTGACTGTTGATATTTACAATATCAGTTTTTTCAAAAATATAGGCATGTAAACAATATAGAATATATAGATTCTATTAAAACATTTTTAGTTAGAAATAATTAAAACCGTAAAACAAATATTGTAGTGATTACAAACTTAAAAAAATCATCTAAAATTTTTACACTTCTCCAGCAAAGCTTGAGTTTTTTTTTTTCATCTCGTTTAAATTCTTGGATATAGTCTCTTAAATGAGACCCGTTCTCAGATGCTCAAAATAAAATACAAGCAGAAATAACAGTTTCCTTTGGCTATATCTTAATGCATACAAATTAAATGCATTTTAAGAGACATTATCTTTTTCATAATTTTAATCGTTTTAATTCCTGTTAATGATATGAGTAATCGTATTAATTCATATAAAGGATGCAAATGGATAATTATATTGGTATCAACTGAGATAATGTTCAACTGATATTTAACCAAGTATATTTGATATTGATCGACAAATTAACTTGTTGATAACGTTTTTAACGGAGCGTTAACTTGTAAAATATTAGCAGGCTTCACATGTTAGTTGGGCATGATTTGTTATCCATCGCTGCGTGATAAATAGATCGTCTACTTATGACCTCTGACGCTTTGCTTCGAATCAGTGATATTCAGAAGTAGCCCTTCGCTTTCGAGGAAGGTCTGCTTTCTTACGCGAATTCATTTAGTTAATACGCAACAGAGTATTATATATAAGTACACATGTCTCTTAAATCTGTTCTCCCACATTGCGTTTAAGTTTGTCTGTTTTACAAATTCTTCATTGTTATTCTAACAGACGTGTTAGATTATCCCAACCCCCACACCGTCTTTGACCCTTTGACTTGTGTCGTAAAAGACGACCAAGGAAAGAATAATTTCAGGAAAAGGTCAACAGTTTTTCTTGTATGCCAAGATTAGATAGTACAACAAGAAACAAAATTATCTCTTTTTTACTGTTAATAGGCACTAGACCACTGTCTCGCATGGTGTTAAGTGACCACTTAGCCAATAGAAATCTAATGAAGTACCTCCGCATTTCAAAGCAAGAGTTAGCGTCTGAGTCATGAAGGCAGTCGATGTGACAGTCGAAAATTCTGAATTGTACTAAAACGGTCGCTTTAATGTGTTTGATTGATATTTTAATTGGATACTACATAAATTAACAATAAGAGTAGAAATATCTAACGGCTTACCAGGTCCACACCAGCCTTGATCTCGTTTTGACCTATTTAAATAAATGTTACGTAATGTAATTGGATTAGTTACTGGTGTTGTAATCGGTTAGGGTACAACGTCTCAGGTGGAATTTCGCCCCAACGAAATGAAGACAGACGGCAAAACATTTTGAATTCCTAGTCGCCTTCCATGACACAAAGGTCGGTGTTATTTGAAAGAGCGAAATAGTTTTTTTTTTCTATTCATTGTATATTTTCTATCTTTTTTCACAATGATATAAATTAGTATGATGAATCAAAACGCAAGCGTCCCGAACACTTAATGAAACATTTTAAATGTTGTAGCCATTAACAACTTAAAGGAAACTTTATTTTCTCTACGTACAAATTTAAAAGTTTAAGTGAAATTAGGGCTGGTCTCTCTGAAATAAATCAGTCAGCTACTCGTTATTATTTGTGTTTTAGTAAGTTATTGGTTTTCAGTTTTCCGCCACATTTTCAAGCGAATATACATAGGGGAAGTCTTGCTCGGCAATGTTGACTCGATTCCATACTATATCAACTTAGCAATCGAAGTTCAGAATTTAAACATTCTTTCGCTAGTACTTGAATGAAATTGTATGCCTTTTTTAAATTAATGATAGTAATATGATTAAAAACAAGAGTTTCATAATAACCCCTCTTTTTACATGAAAAACGGTTTTCGTGTAATATTTTTTAATTTATTAAACAAAATGCGTACAATGTTTAGCCCTGGGGTGAATATCATTCGAGCTTGCCAATTTGTTGCGATCGATAAGACACAGATCCTAGTAATTCGTTGCCAAATAACCGAGGAAACCTTTTGACTGTGCTATTGTAAACTGTCGAGAAAACAGTTATAAAATTTTATGTTTTCAAACGATCCGACACACTATCATTGGACAGTTCCGTTTTGTTACGACAAAATATTAGCACAAATACATTTACACTTTATGCCACATGAGATTACTTAAACTAATCATTAAAATATTAAGTAATTTTAAAAATTAAATTTAGATTCTGCCGTTCCGAATTGTATTCGTGATAAATTTCAAGTTATACTTTTACTATGAAAATACTAGAACACCTGAATGTATTTCTCGGTGACCTCAGTAGAGTCTCTCAACCGGTAGGCCTTCATATATATGAGCAAGACGAAAATCATGTCCAATACTCATGTTCAGCGCCACTCAGTGATAATTGAGAACTCAGCACTCGAAATTGTTAACGAATACGTATACCTGGGGCATACGGTCCAATTACGTAGATCTAATTTCGAGAAAGAGGTAAACCGCCGAATCCAACAAGGATGGGCAGCGTTCGGGAAACTTCGCAAGGTTTTTTCGTACAAAACCTCTCAGTGCTTCAAGACCAAAGTCTTCGATCAGTGCGTGTTGCCAGTAATGACCTACGGCTCCGAAATTTAGTCGCTAACTAAGAGGCTTATAAGAAAGCTCTGAGACACAGCGGGCGATGGAGAGGCCGATGCTTGGAGTATCTCTGCGTGATCGAATAAAAAATCAGGAGATCCGCAGAAGAACTAGAGTCATCAACATAGCCCTACGAGTCGCGAAGCGAAAATGGCAATGAGCGAGGGTCATAGCTCGTAGAACTAACTAATGGACGTTGGGGTCTTAAAGTGCTGAAATGTCGACCACAGTGGCAGACCCCCCACTGGACACACGACATAAAAAAAATTCGCTGGGAGCCACTGGATTCAAACAGCGCAAGACCGTGGTTGGTGGAACACGTTATAAAAGACCTATGTCCCGCAGTGAACATCCACCGGTTAAAATGATGATGATGATGAAAATACTGGTAAAATAATCGCTATAAAAAGTTATATATATCTTGTATTAAAAAGATAAAGAACAGTTTATCTGTTGAATTAGAACCTCGTTTCTGCCGTCGGTAAAATTTGAAATTTTTTTAGTTCAAGTAATCAGTAAAAGGTGGAGTAGCTACTCGGTGATGACTATTATATCTGGAAATCTGATATGTTAGTCCTCTTCTGACTATGGTGCTTCAAAACTTCAGGCAAAACTACTCTTTTGTCTATTAGAAAGTGGGGAGCGACGCGCTTGACGTTTACATGATTGTTAGTGAAACGTTTGCACGTAACAATGTAACGCTAGTTAGGATGATATATACTGTACCATATTGTGCTCGTCGTTTTGAAACATTAGATCTTAAATATTGTTATTAAAGTATTTTCACCAGCTACCACACTTGCTACAATGGTGTTAGATCTCTGTTGCAGGGACGTTGAGGTAGGTATCACCACAGCTCCCCCTGAAAAATCTGTCCTTGTCGTGGCGGTGGGGCTCTGTAGCCGTCGCTTGGTCACCCACGGTGAAGCTAAGAGGAACCTTCCTGGTCGGCCCGACGTGATCGCTCCAGGTGAGCTCCGTGAGCTCACCTCGGAAGTGTGCCGGTAGGCTGCAGGGGTAGGTTTATGTTGCCATTTGCAGCCTAGGAGGAGTCGCGGAGGGAGAGGAGTGTCGATATTGCAATTCGCCACTTTCCTTATCTCCGTATAACGGTTGGCGGTGGAACCCAAGACTAGATCCGTCGGAGAGAGTCGTGAGAGTTTTCTCTCTTGGCTTCCATGGCGTCTGGGTGACTGATTCGGCGGGATCCGTTGCCCAGGTGACTGTGAGAGGTCAAGAAGAGGACACGCTATGTGTTGCGGTATGACCTTACAGAGGTGGAAAGGGGGGTTGGTCCCTCCCGAGGTAAGGCTGCATGGTGCAGCCGGCGCTGGCGGTATCGCGGCGGTGTGCGAGAGCATTCCCGTGACCCTGCCATAAGGTGACGAGGTGGAATATCGTGGAGATTTTAGTCGATGCATGTCCGACATAACCCGTCTTTGCCCTTGCGAAAGCATGCGAAGTATGCGAACGCATTTCCTCCATGTAAAACAAAAATAAATAAATAAAAAGGTACCACAACAGCTGGTCTGGGCGGGGTTACGAGACAACATCTTATGCCTCAAGGCAACGAGCACAATGTGGTGTATACTACCTCAGCTGACCTTCTATTGGTAGGCCTATCTAGTGATAAGATGATAGGCATCTCGTCGGCTCGTTGAATAAAGAAATAAATGCTACATGGCAAAAACCGGAACAAAGCAAAGTTTTCATACAATTATTTGTGGTGGTAACTACCAATAGATTAATATAGTTAAACGTTTCTGATTTGTAAAGTATTACTTTATTGAAAAAAAAAATTCAAACAGTTTTAATTTCTATTAGTTCATTTGAGAGGAGTTTTACAGTAAAATTTCATTAGTTCTATCATCACTTTACAAACTGTAGGTGTAGTTGGAAAATTTGAAAGGAACAGTTTAAATGTGAACAGTTTAATAATAGGTCGAGATTTGAGAGATTGCATTCCTTTTGTTTGAACACTATCAAGAGTTGGTCGATATTAATAACGGCCGGTCTCCCGTCTGCTGACGGAAGAGATGTCAATTCATAATGAGGCTGCCCGGGCACGTTACGTTCGTTACGCTGGAAATGTCTCAATATTTCAGTGGAACGATCGTCTATTAGTGTCGATTTAAGAAACTAATGAGATGTTTATCAAAAATAATTATTCTCATCGTTCTATTTCGTATAGTCTATTTATATTCTCGCAAAACAAAAGCGTCGAAGTAGCATTTGTTCTATAATTTGGCATTAAAGAAGTAAAATATTAGATAATTAACACCGATATCACTTATATTTCCGTTGACAATCACGGAGTAATGAAAATAAACATGGTATCTCCCAAGGAGACAAGGATAATGTAGTATTGTGTATTTCGTCCTATTTAGTGTCACGTTATGGGTAAGCGGATACGGATGTGATCGTCACGTGCACGTCTCACCCGTGCCGTCAAATAAAAAAAAGCTTTGATATTTATCATTGTCAAACGATAGACGACCTCAAATCCCCACCTACAGCTTGTTTAGCAGAAGCAGATAGAAAAAATAACTTTTTTACCAAGAAATCTTTATGGAGATTTTCTCGAAACGAACTATATACGAACGGAGGAAAATCTAAGAATGAGTGCTTTATTCAGAATTTTTTTATATATTTTTCTTGTTTGAAGCCCTAAAAATGAACATATTTTAACGGCGAAAATATACGAACGATTTCATAAAAATATAATACAAAGGGTTCCTAGAAAATTCTCGCAAGAAAATATATCGCAAAGGGGGAGCAAAAAACACGATTCAATAGATGTCTAGACTGTTCAAAAATATCAATGCCACATATATAAAAAAATCGTCGCTCAGAAATAGATATGGATCCTTTGAAATGGATCTCTTTCTTGACAGATATCAACAAGTTCACATTGAAGTATAATAAAAAAAAAGAATGTCTCTCCTTCAAGACTAAAAGTGGAGGTGCTTTACAAATGCCCGGTTTTTACGAAAAATTATTTAGTTTAGGAAACACGCAAAAAATTCTTGTGATAATGCTGTCTAACTTAAATAGGGTTGCGAGATGTATAAGTTGATTTTAATATTATAGTGATAGTGCTCGAATTTAATTTCACAGTTAAGAACATCACGTATTCAGGATTTAAGTTGAAGTTTAAAGCACAAAGTTTTATCAAAACAATCTGCCGAACTTTATCGGGCTCTATGTATTTTGGATTAGAGAGCAAGCAAACATAAGGGCCATGCGCAGTATGCCTTGCAGCCGACTACCAGTGTTTGTATTCCACAACACATCATGCTGCAGTGCATTTCTAGGAGTTAATTAACAGCATACTAAATACTCTACACAATGTAAAAAAAATTTTTTTTTTGTTTACTTGGGATTAAGCCAACTCAAGACTCAAAGTTAACTGGAAATATATTAATTATGGAGGCGGACCGATCGCCTTAAAGATCCTTAGGAAGTCCATCTGTGGGCATTTATCGGTTTATAATGTTGATTACCAATGTTCTAGATAAAAATTGAAACTATTCCGAAAACAATGAGATTTAATTAAATGTTGTACAATAATACTGGATAAGGGTATTGTGATAGAAACTGACTATAACTTTCATAAAATTATTTTCAGAAGAGATTTTCATTTAACTTGTGGTAGTAACACTGGACGTTGACAATTATGAAATTAAGTTGGGAAACTTTCGAAATTAAGCTCTGGTTCTCGCTAATAATTAGTACAATAATAGAATAAATGCGCACAGGCTTTGACGGTTAACGTGACGAACGTGGTAGAAGAAAAAAAATTATACGTGTGGATTGGGAAACTTTCCAAGTTGTTTTTAATTCGTCGGAGGGTGGTAAGTACTTTAGCAACTTTTAACCCATTGTAAACTATGTTTACCAATATCCGAAGCCAGTTTCTTACTTTTTTTTGTTTCCTCCGAACGAATATTTCTTGAAATTTGATTGTAACTTGTTTTAGCAATACTTAACAAACTACGATTCTTACAAGTTGTTACTTAGAGTTTTAGGGGTTTCTCTTAAAAGTTTGACTGTTATATAAAATCAACCATAATTTTTTTTAATTAGAGGGAGTTCATGGAAAATTTTAATATACACTGTATATTGAATAAATTTTATACTTAAAACTTTAAACTTTTAAATATTTTATATCAAAATAAAAGCAGCGGGAGGTCACATAAACATTTTACTTATTTTGTCTTTATGTAACATGAGCACATAAGTAATATTATGTTGATATTTTTACTATGTTGTGTTATTAACCTCTAAGTGCAAACACAAAAAAACTGCCTAAAAATATAGGATCACTATTGTGGGAGATAACTATAATTATAAATCAAATTGCACATCAAATTTAAAGCCATCCGTTGCTAAGATCAAATTTGGACCATGGCTTATTAAAGTACTGAAACGGCGCCTACAAAACTTAAGCTTAAGTATCAGCTTGAAACTTCGACCGACCATGGAAACGAGCCGTAGTCTTCTTTTTAACAATGCTTTTTTAATACACGTTTTATTTTATTTATTTATTTATGTAAATATAACTGTTTGAAGACCATAAAAAGCTTAAAAAATATTCTAGTTTTTTTTTTATTTATTATTTTATTTTTAACGAATGTTATCTTCTACGTTTCAAATGAGTGATAACATTAAATTCCCAGTTTTCAATTAGATCGTGCCGATGCAGCCACCGTGTTCAATAAATGGCATACAGTTATATATGAGTTTGCATCGCAACACGATAGATTACACATCTGTGGTGGGAGTATTGTTTAAGTACTGCCATCAGAATGCAATTCCAGTGCGATTGTGGCAAAATCTTTAACTTCTAACTCCGAGACCTGTTCCTATTGAAAACGTTGTAAACGTAAAACGTAACGATTCAACAGTGACACAGTTTTACAAACCTCACTAAAATCCATGACGAGGTTGCGAAGTTTAATCTACGATCAAACAGTTTTTTTTTTTTTTGGCGAATAAAACCATTTTGACGTATCGTTAGGGTGGTCGTTGGAAATCCAATTAAAATTTTGTAACAATATTCGTTAGAAAAATTCTCGTCAAAGCTTTATATCACGCTATAAATTAATTTATATGTTATTTTTGGAAACACACATATATATATATATATGTGTGTATCCAATATATATATATATATATAATATGCACACAGCTTTGCGTGGACTGCGTTGTTAAATTTAATTAAATGCGGATTCACGTCAGTTGCTATAATTCCCTTTGGAGCGTGATAAATCTTACTATCTAATATCGATGTATTTTTTTTTATAGGAAGCATGAGCAAATGAGCGAACAGTTCACTTGGTGGTCAGTGATCACTGACGCCCATGGACAATCGCAACACCAGACAGCACGTCTGCATTGTCGGCGTTTGAATGCATTGTATGTTCGAAATATATATTGGTCTATAAAAGTTACAAAAAGAGAACTATCGTGCAGTTTGTTTGGTCGATAGCTATGGTGCTCATTTGGAAAATCAGCTGCTATAACAGCATTGTCGTGCTGGCAACGTTTAAGAACCGGCATATTCTGTGCGACCATATTCCAACGTCCAAAACCTCATTATCACTTAACATCAAGTCAAATTAAAGTTAATTATAAATAAGGTGAAGAGTCGGTAAAAAAGTGTTTTATCACAGAGAAATATTTTTAACAATTCACTTATGGCTCTCTTTTATTTATATATATATTTTATTCACTAACAATGAGTCCTTCATTTCCGGGCGAGCGTGGTAATTAATCATACTCGTATAGTATATTCGTTTAATCTGACTACAACACGAAGAAAAAGGAATTAAATGTTGCATATAAATAAACATATATTAAATACTTAATTGGTTGAAGCTATTATTAAGAGATATGACCTGTGAATAAATTATTTGTATATTGTAATATTTCTTTATACCTTGAAAGGCAGAAGGCAACATCATTATTTCAGACACTGAATCCAGTATATCAAAAGAACCATATTGGAGGTGCCTTGATGTTGACGGAGATCATTTATTAGGTACAAGTGTACTAAGTGTGACTTTTCCTTATAAAGTGTGACTTTTCCCTAAAAAGTAGTGTTCTGCTATTACTGTGTATCAGTTCGAATGCCAATTATTAGGGCAAGGAAAAAAAAGAGAGAGATTTATTTGTCTCTACGCAAGGAGTGTAATGTGGTGGTATATAAATATATATAGGTAATATTTGTCATCAGCAAAATGATCTTTTTATCGTATCGTATTGTTGAGAAAACAATAAATATTAATAAAATTGAAGGCAACAGCAGCAGTGTGTAATAATTTTGATGAATCTGAACATCCGTAAAGTTGTCGCGTTTCCGTAGAGTGCATTGTATAAAATCAAGGAGTATGGACTAACGGCACTATAAACTTAGCAAAAGTTCTCGGACGAGTTGAGGGAGGCTAGAGCGAAATAAATCTAAGTAAACTAATGGAATATGCTCAGTTGTATTGACTTAATGTGACCTGTTTGATTAACTTAATCGTTGATTTCTTTTGACTTTTTATTAAGCACGTTTATGTGTATTATATGTATATACGCTATCGTTCACAGAATACAATGTTTCATACAATGACACAAAACTTGGTCGTTTTTGTAATCAGACACTATGTTTTTTTTTTAATAAGGTAATTATTACAAAAATGCATTTATGTAGCGTTTTTGCAGCGGGTAGGTTAAGTTGGAAATAATTTTTAAATAAATGTTGTGCGTTATTGAAAATAAGTATAATGTAGAAATCTAAGTATCTAGACATTCAGTAATTACGTTTTCTAAATATGTTGAATGAATGTTAAAATTATTTTGAATTTGTATTATATATTGATTAAGAGGTCGTAATGTGATAAATAAAAATGATCATCAAATTTGTATGAATAGTATGAAATATTTAATATTAATAGTGCTTGTAAATTTATGATTGGCGGCATTGAAAGTGTACGCAAATAAAAACGACAGTTAGTAAAATTTTACGACAACAGTTAAGAATCGCAACCGCCCCGGACATATCGGAAAGATTTATTGCGGGACAGTCCCGGGCCCGTTTTATTTCCTGTTGATGTGTGTAAGTGGCCGGTCTATAAATAGTTAACTCTAATACACTGATAGTTTAAAGTGATACAGAAATACACCAGGGACTTTTGATGACGTTAGATATGTTACAGGTGACTGCCAGACGTGCCAGATGCGTTGTAAAAATATTTTTTTTTTTTCACCAGAGTATTATCAAAAATATATATTTTTTTCTTATACACATCTACGTTATAGAAGATAAACATTGATGTGATTTTGTACTAATCTTATCTGCGTAATCATTTCAAGACAGTAGTACCTATAGTTATTTAAAAAAAATAATTTGCAGCTTTAATCGAGCGACTAGCTAGTAATACGGCATATTGAATATTAACAAGTTAATAATAATTAATTTCTCTCCAGATCTGATAAAATAAGTGTTCTTATATGCGGGCGTCTTAAGATCGGTCGGTGTGCTAATCTTCAGGGAATAGCCATGTCTATCGGCTTATGATGATGATAGTTATCAATTACATTTCTCTGTATAATTATCGCGTTCGTAGCTTTATGAAGATGGTACGCCAAAGCACAAATTATTATAGTTATATCATTTACAATATTAAAGCTTTGGCAATATTAGCGCGTATGCAACTTTGCAACAAGTTATCAATGTAACGACGTGAATGTCCTAATTCAATTTTCCACTACACCGGTGGTGGAATAAATATAATTGTAAAATTTTGACGTGGGCATGCGAAAGTACTTACCTACTGGCTAAAGGCTGGCTTTGTAACAGAACATGAAGGGTGTTTATTTAATCTCATCATGTTACCTCTTCGTTTACAATAATAAAAAAGTAAATAAATCTATATAAAAAGGGGAAAAGCTACATGTAACACAAGTAGTTTAATCTATGAAACGCTAACAGGTTTTTGACTAAAGGTTAAATATCTGCGGCGAAATAAATCACTGTAACGGCTAGATATAAATGACAAACGCGTAAATCTATAGACAAACGATATATAAACAGGACTTCCGTTCCTGTCGCGGTGTAACTCGGACCGATGCTATACATTATAGTGCTAACTCAGTAACTGTCTGCCAACTCCGTTCGAGACCGCTTGGCGCCGGAGGGGTCGACAAGTGCTTGCTTTATAAGATAGCTCGGAACACTTCTTCGCTCTATCCACTTTCCGGTACAGCTTTCGTTTTTATTTAAATTTCCTTTCATGACGTTTGTAATAAAAATTGACTACGCATAAATTACAAATATTATTTTTCTTTATTTATTTAATTACTTTGATTACATAATTTTGTCCATGTTAAATTACCACAATGAATTGTGTACCAGTAGTAGAAATATTAAATAACTATGAATTGAGATTAACGGCACCACATTTGTATATTAAACCAGCATTGAGAATTTCAATCAATCGGAATAGTAAATAAAAGGACGAAAATTTTATTAATTTCTTCCCCTATTAACGATAGTGATTATTTGCTTCGGGGGAATTAAGTTATAGATATGTAATGGTTTAGCGGAACATTAGTCACTGAATATGAGCGGCGTGGCGAGACAAGATGACGCCGTGTCGCCGCTCAGTTTGAACTGTCGCTATTATTTACATATAAAAAAAAAATTTAAAGCATAAATTATTTATATACCTTAACGATCCGCAAACTTGTATAACGATTTTAAAATAAACATGCCATAAAATAACAACACAATATTGTGGCGTGTATCTATTATAGTTTCACTAAGTAATTTTTAAGAGCGCTTAAGGTGCACTACAGCAACATTTGCTTTAAGCTTTAAGTTTATAGTATAATGGAAGTTCTTCGATACACGAGTCTGCACTATGGCTTCTTTAATGTTTTAGCGGAAGAATCGACGTGCCTCCATTATCAAGCGTAGGAAATATCCCACAATGTTTACAAATTTAAAACTTTGCAGAAAAAAAAAAACATTTGTACATTGTTATTGAAATCATCATCTGCAGATTAAACATTTTGATTTAGTTCAATGATTAATAAATTAATATTGATCTTGTTGACTATTGTTTGGTTGACAAGAATGTAGAGCGTTGAAAATATGTCTTTAGTAAAAAACAATAAGAGATTACCAACTTAAAGAGTTAGTGTACAGTGTACAGAATCTTGGTTTAATCTTTTCCATGATTAAACTGTATATAACATCACAGAAAGTATACTGTAAAGAAATTTAAACATAATGTTACTATAATATAATAAAGTTCAAAAGATTTTTCTCAATTCGAAATTGAATTTCGTAATCATAGCTGGCTGCAATCAAAGAGTTCTAACTCTTTCGTTTATATCATACAAAGATTAACTCTATCATTCATCATAATCAGCTGATAAATGTCCACTGCTGAACCTAGGCCTCCCCTAAATATCTCCACATCGATCAGTTCTGTGCTGCATGCATCCAGCGGCTTCCCGCAATTTTCGTTTGTAGAGGCTCGTATGGGGGATTTGGGCCATTTCCCACCACGCTAACCCAGTGCGGGTTGATGGGAGATAGAGCCCCGTTTGTTATAACAACAAATTCATTATATATATGTATTTATTTATACGTATGTATTTGCAAGTACATATGTTATATATATATATATATATATATAACAACACACACACATATATATATGTGTTGTTATATAGTTTAAGTTAATAATTATCACCTTCCACAAATATTTTACCTCACCGAAGGTTGGCTGGCTGGTAGAGAATGCCAACAGGCATTAACCCGCGTTTTGTATACCTCGCAGTAAGGTTTTACAATAAAGAAAAAAAAAACAGAGTTAAACAATTTTATATAGAAAAAATTTGAAAGCATCTCTAAAGATGTAATAATAATAATTTCTCTTTGTATGTATACAAGAGCTTTATTTTATTTGAAAGAAATATTAGTTATTACTGTTACTATATTTTAAACTGTAGTAATACTATCTCTCTTTTTGTTTATTCAATGAAGCGACGAGAAGAGTGGGAGAGCAGAGTACGTTCACCTGATAGTAAATGATAAGCCTGCCTATAACAACGTGGTGCTTGTTGGGATGGTTTGCACTGCACCACCACATTATACTCGTCGCCTTGATATATAGGATGTTGTCTCGTTAGGCCAGTAACTTCACTAGCTATAACACCTTTCAAATCGAAATACAGTAATGTCTACATGCGACATACCCAGCAGTCTCCGGTAATACATCTTTTGTTTTTAATCGTGGGGGAAATCTTCTTAAAAGATACCCTGCTTCTGAGGGGAAGACTCTGACGTAGGGCATCTGCGAGCCTATGCTGAGCGGAATCCGGGTTCCCGCCACAATGGTAGCATAGCGTGGTCGATTCGCGTCCGATCCTACTCATATACTCACCAAATCACCCATGTCCGGTGAGTACCTCAGTCAGTCTGAAGGTGACATGCACCACTCCGCCGTATTAAGCAAGACTTAGAAATTTGCCGACAACACTTACCACCCCCTTCAAAACACTACTATTTTTTGATAAACATATTCACATTGGCAATAACATCTGGTCTAAAATATGTTTACATGATAACTACTCTTGCCATAAAGAAATAGATATATAAATATTATCCATTACGTGCTCTTTTGCAGAGAAAGAAGAAATTAAAAAAAATATCATTTCCAGTTTCCAGCTTCTAGGGCATTACGGCTAACAAGCGAGACCTAACAGTTCAAGTTTTAAGACGATTATTTCAATAAGTATTTTTCATGGCAAATAACTATTTAGGATCGTTTTACTTCTTTAAAATAATTGATGTTCTTTTGCAAGGGTTTGGAAAAGAGAAACATTTCGAATTGTGCTATCAATATAAAAGTTACTAAGTATATAAAAATTTTAATAAAGTTAGTAGCTTAGACAGAGCCCGATCGACAGTTGACTGTTAAGCAGTTATTTGTTTTAATTAAACGTTTTCGGAACATTTCATTAGTTTCAGTCCTGGGCGTGGTGTCCGGTATTGATAATTTTCTTTGGGACGGAATATTTTTAAAAAGCAACAGAAAACCTTTTTTTCATGACGCTATATATAAAACTTGTTTTTAGTTAAATAATTGTGTACTAAATTTCAGTACACATTCCGTGTTTGTTACACAAAGCTATATATAATATACCTACCTAGGTAGGCTTCATCACATGTCTGGAACAATAAGGCCTAGAGACTCAAAATTGGGTAGGAATATTAATTTTACCGAGTATAGTTCATATTAGAACGGATATTCGAAATTTCACGCCCTAAAATGGTTGGAGGGTGTTAATAACAGGAAGTTAGCAGGGGGCCGGCAGCTCGCCACCGAGCGAGATTATTTCCGCAAAATTTCAAGTCTAAATTTCAAATCTAACTTTGTATACCGCCCGTAAAGCGGGCCAGTAATAGCTAGTTTAATTGAATGAAGTAAGTTAATATGTTGTAAGTATGGACTTAAGAATTAACCTTGCCATACATGGGTATGGCGGGGTTAATTCTTTCATACGAGCTCGATAAAAGCTCGGCGCCGGAAGCAGCTTCCGTGGCTATGTCGTTTGCCGCATCGTCCGTCCGCACAGATGTTACCAGCTATGCGACATTGCATCCTCTGTCGTCTGTGAAACGAATGAGGATAATATAAAGAGTTTTTAACGTCGTCGCCTACATTACGGAGTAGATAATGAAAGACTCCTCACCACCCTTTCTAAAATCTCCAGCATATGTTGTGATTAAACATAGATTTCTTTGTTGAAAATTTACAAGATATACAGCGTTTATTGTATGATTTCGTTTTGATTATTACAACGATGATAAGTGAGGCTAGATTTATCATAACTTTAATTGAGAAGATAGTTGAGTATTACCAGAGCCTTGGGATCCTATTATTAATAAAATTAAAGCACATATTAAGCATACCACCAAGTTAATTTAAGACAGTGAGCTTATTCTAGAAACACTGAATAAAAACTGTGTTTCCTCAGTCCTACCATGTCTGTAGGTGTTGTGAAGCATTCGAAACTTCGTAGTAATAAGTAATGAAAAATAAAGCTATAAAATAAGTAAAATTTTGTATATTTAATTTTACACTTAATAGTTTCATGTAATAATGTTTTAATTTTAAACTGTTTAGTTAAAAAATATTTACCTTTTTTAATTAGTAAAATAATTATACCTTTGAAAAGCTACTGGAATCTGTCGAGTATGTCCCACATAAATCTTTAACAATGGGAATATTTTCACGTTTGTACACAATTGGTATTGGAAAAAAAAAACCAAAGAAACAAATGGTAATTTCTGTTATCAATTTTAATAGTACTTTTAATATAACTTCGTATAATGTCACAACTTTTGAATTAATAACGAGTTAGAGTACTTGTAGCAGCAACACTCGCATTTGTCACGAACGGTCTAAGGAATGTAATATACGTTTAGGAGTCCGTAACAGTTGAATTAAAACGCTTAATTAGAGATAAAACATTCAACCTTATTATTGTATATATGTATAATATAAATGAATATAATATAGTAAATAATGAAATCCTTTTGAAATTTCTCGTAAAAGATAATGTTTGGTAAGTTTCGTAATATCGTAGTAACAAATAATTTTTTTTTTTTCGGATATCTACGACCACTACATTGTAAAATATGCGAGCAGTTTTAATATTATTCCAGCGAGCTAAATGTTACGGCTTCACCTTTTAACAGTGCAATAAGGTCTGAGCGACATTTAATCTGATTACTTTAGATGTTTTATCCCCTGGCGTACTTAATGAAGAGGTGGATTTTAATCATCTTTAATTTAGCTTTGCCTACGCTACGTTATCACTTAATTTCGTTAATAAACAACGTCTGTTTGTTATAGATAGAGAAACTTTTACTTGGATATAAACTTTATCGCAGGGATCACATGTAAATACATCATATTGCAGTGCAAACTTGTGTGCAGTAAGGCAATGTATTTTATAATATCAGTAAAGAATCTATAAACTTAATGATAATAGTATTAGCCTCAACAGGACACATGGCCTATGCTTTAATGTAGATAAATTTATTAAAACAAAATAGACTATATTATAAACATCATCATCAGCCGATAGACGTCCACTGCTGAAAATAGGCCTCCCTAAAGATCTCCAAATACAATCATCATGGCATTCAGTATCACTGGGCACTAGAAGATGTCGTATGTAGGTGTTCGTATGAAAGATTTGGGCCATTTCCCACCACGCTGGCCTTATGCGAGTTGGCATAAGTCAGAGCCTCGTTTGTTGATTAGTAGGGTGCACCACGAGCAGATGAGGTTAGCTCGGGTCCTGTGAGTTGTCCCCCCAGGGGCTGCCACCTTGTCGTGGTGGGGGAACTCGCGTCCCCAATGATCCTCTAGGCTATAGCGGCAGAGTCGCTCACACCGGAAGGCTCGAGGGGAGGGGCAGACTAAGAGTAGCCGACAGAGGAGCTCACCCCTGGAAAAAAAAGAGACGACGAAGTGGAGCATCGACGAAGAACATGGAAAAGGCCAGTTGTAAAAGTGTTCTGCAGGCAGGTACCCGAAAGGGAGAATTCTGCCCTCCTGCTGCACCAGCGTCTGCAGATGATGCTGCAGCAGGAGGCCGCCCTCCGTACTCTGCAGTGGGCGACAACTGCCTCGTAGGTCGGCCTCGCGCCGGCCTTCGTAAACACGATCCAAGCATATCCATACCGGACGATAATTTATTTAGTGAAACGGAAATAAGGCAAATGTCAACAGACAAAAAGCAGATTTTGGAATTGTTGAGGACCTCAACGGAAGAAGACTCGGATTGCCCTCTGAGGTTGGCAATGTCGGAGCGGTCGAGGGCATCATTGGCTGTTTCGCGAAAGCGAGCACCGCAAACGGAAAGCAGAAGCAGTGACGGTGGTCGGCCCACAGCAAAAACCTCGAGGACTCAGGATGCGTGTGTCGTGGCACCTCTCGACCTTCTTAAACCAACACGGGCAAAGGCGACGCTTCCTAGAGTCGAGGAGCTCGTGAGTGAAATGGCTGAGCAGCCAATTGGCGACCTCGGTTCTCGACTCGCAGAGAACCTAGCCACTATTAAGAGCGTTGCAGACAGGTCCAGAAACCTGAACGGAGAGTTCGTGCGCGCCTTGAGACTGTCGGTGCGTCATATACAGGCCATCGCAACGAAACTGGTGCAGCGAAGCTCTCCGAGTCAACTCGAGCAAGAAATTGCTCTGCTTCAAAATCAACTTGCCGAGATGAGAGGGCAAATTGAGGCACTGACGAAGGAAGTCAGTCAGTTACGCCGACAGAATAAAGAGGGACCCAGAACAATAACACATCTCAGTGGAGATGATCCCAAAGCGGAAGAAGGCCAACTTATGTCAAGGTTGGGAGCTATGATCGATAGAAAGTTGAATGCTTTCAAAGCCGAATTGTTCCCCGACACGGTTCTGAGGCCGCCTTTAGGGAGTAAAACTGTCCCAGTCGACAAGACGCCTGCACGGCTGCCAGGACCAAGCTGGAGCGAAGTGACCAGGGGTAAAGGTAAGGCAAAGCGAGTCGGCACTCAAAAGGAACCCATACAAAAACAAGGGCATGGAGCACATCACAAGGTACAAACGGCACAAAACAGGCCCCCACAAGGGAAGAAAAAGAAGCAAAACAAGAAGGCCAAACTTCCTAAAGTTCCGAAAACTGCAGCGGTGACGGTCACAGTCCGCGAGGAAGCCACTATGTTGTACGCTCAAGCTATGGCGGTGGCTAAACAAAAGGTGAACCTGACCGAACTAGGAATCTCTGGGGTCAAGCAAAAGAAGGCCCTAAACGGTGGTGTACTGCTGGAGGTGGAAGGCGAGCAGTGTGCTGATGAATCAAACGCGCTCGCAGCTAAGTTGCAGGAAGCCCTGTTCGAAACGGGGGTCAGGGTAATGCGGCCCCATAAAACGGGTGAGATCCGGGTCATGGTCTTGGACGACTCTATCACTGAGGAGGATGTCGCCGAGGCCATCGCTGAAGCCGGCGGTTGCTCAGTGGACACTGTGAAAGTTGGTTAAATCCACAGGTGGTCCACGAGACTGGGGACTGCATTGGTTCGATGCCCGCTCATGGCCGTACATAGACTTGCCGTGGAGAAGCGGGTCAAAGTGGGATGGGTGGTCGCCACAGTTCAAGTACTCAGTGCCCGACCATTGCAGTGCTTCCGGTGTCTGGAAACCGGACATTCCAGGTACCAGTGCACGAGCACCAAAGACAGGAGCACACTGTGCTACATATGCGGGGATCCTGGCCATAAAGCCAGAGAATGCCAAGGGAAGGCACCGAAATGTGTCCTTTGCGTGGACCGTAGTCAAAACTCTGACCACCGCCTTGGCAGTAGAAAGTGCTTCCCTCCAAACACAAAGAGGAGTCGCAGAGGATAGGAAAGGTCGACATCGGGCGCCCGTGTGAAAAGAGTAGATAGGCCTGCGCAACCTTCGGTATGCGCTTCGTCCTATCACCCTTCCGAGGAAAAAATGCAGATTAGTCATGGCTAGGTCTCTGTACAGGATGGTACAGAGGAACCTGAACCACACCCGGACAGCACAAGATCTGCTCTTGAAGAGTCTGCCCGAGTGTTCTGCATCGCTGGCAGTGGTGGCGGAGCCCTACTCCATCTCAAACCATCCAGGGTGGTTCGGTGACAAAGTTGGCTTGGTCGCTGTCTACTGGGGAGGAAATAGTGGAGACCCTCTGTGCTCCAGAATTTGTTCCGGACGGGGTATCGTCGCGGTGGAATGGGGTCCATTAGCCGTTATAGGCTGCTACGTCTCACCCAACTCCTGCCTGGCTGAATTCGAAAGGTTTCTGGATAGGGTTACCAGCTGCGTTCGCAGGTGCCTTCCACACCCAGTGCTCGTGCTAGGCGACTTCAATGCCCACTCTAGGGCTTGGGGAAGCAGCCGAGACAGCGTAAGGGGTGACACAGTTCTCGAATGTTCGGCGGGCTTGGACATGAGACTACTTAATAGAAGTCTGCCGTCTTTATGCAGGCGTGGTGCGCTCTGTCGCACTCTACGGATCTTCTGTATGGGCCGACATACTCTCGCGTAGACCGCATCGGGCGGCGAAGCTTAACGCTACGCAACGCGATTAGAGTCGCCCGAGGATACAGGACGATTTAGTACGAAGCGGCCACACTCTTGGCGCGGTTCCCACCACTGGACATCCTGGCGGATATGGACGCAGAGATCTTTCATAAGATCCGCATCCTCCGCCAAACCGATGATCCAGAAGAGACGGTTAAAGAGCTTCGACGAGGAGCCAGAAGGCACGCACTGGGACGCTGGCGAGAAAGGCTAATGGAACCTCACAATAGTCGTCAGCGCGCGGTTAGTTCGATTCTGCCCAGCTTAACGGCTTGGCTCAAGAATAGTGGACGGGTGACGTACCATTTAACGCAGATAGTTACCAGACATCGCTGCTTCGGGTAGTATCTGCATAGGATAGGCAAGGAGGAGTAGGCGCAATGCCATCATTGTGGGGCGGACGAGGATTCCTCGCAGCACACGCTCGAACACTGCCCTGCTTAGGACTCGGAGCGACGGATCCTCGTCCAAAACATTGGACAAGACCTTTCCCCGGTGTCCGTAGTAGCGGTGATGACGAGAAGCCGAGAAGCGTGGCACAGTGTCCTTTCCTTTTGCGACACAGTAATGCTCGCAAAGGAAGATGCTGAGCGAGCCAGGGAACGCGCAGATCCCGCTCGTCGGAGGAGCCGTAGAGGCAGACCAAGATAGCCGGCGCATTATGGGAGGCCGGGGCCGCGCTGGAGGACACTGGTGCGTTCTTTTAGAGTTTCCCGAGTCCTTCACAAGCGCTGAGGACGGGGTCGATGTGGTTTTAGTGGGTATTCCGGTAGAGCGCCGGCGAGTCCCACATACCCACCCGTTACGCGGCGGGATGCCTAAATGCATTTCCCATCGTTAAAAAAAGAGGGTCCTGTGAGTTGTATTGCGAGACTTCTTACACCCTTTTTTATTATGAACATGGTAATGATAAATATAAGGGCTATAGAAACGCCGCATTAATTTTTTTTTTTTACCGACAAAATTGTATGTCTGCTTCGATAAAAATGAAACTGGTCAAAATATTTACAGCGACAGTGCTTATTGCCTTTAGGACTTTAGACATTAAGTAAGTAAGTTTTTTACTGTAGTAATTTTACCAATTTCAACGTTCCTTATACTCCCACCATAATAAGGTTATACTTGTAGGAGAGAAAAGCTTTGCAGCGATGATCTCAAGAGACACCTACTACCAGTTAATAAAATGTTAGTATAAATTATTCAATAACTTAACTTTGAAAATCTATAGACATTCTTAAACTTTAGGCTTAAAATTCTTTTCATTATAAAGTATATGGTCAAACACTAACACTACATCGACTATAAATCAGTGTTTACCATTTATATTCAGATGCAAAGAGACAGGATGATAATATTCTAGCATTATCAAACTCTGTGGGGTTTAACTATATAAAAATATGTTATGGTAGTAATAATATTAAATATAACACTATATAATAGAAATATTAATTTCGATATTATGAGTGTTAATGTATTTAAAAACAATTTAAATAAAAAAGCAGGATCGCATATGCCGTCGGGTCCCAGTATGTGACATTTTGGGAAGCCCCCTCAGGCGCTTGGTGTATAACCATGACACGGGTCATAAGCCGGACTAATCTTGATGTATATTTTTTTTGTGGTTTGCAGTTATAATTCCAACACATCTTTCTTTACCACACTATCACCTATTGTACTTTCAGAATTTATTACTCTTAATTCCTTTTATAACTATTGCTGGTCGTAGCTCTGTGTTGTCGGAGACAGTCTAGGTTAGGTTACCTTGCTGTCGTCAAACAGTAGTTTGCAAATATTACCGTGTTTCGGTTTGAAGGGCGCTGTAGCTAGTGGTAATTACGGTGGTAATGAGAGCCAACATCCTATGATTCAGGCGACAACCGCAATGTAGTGTTGTATGTACCATCCTAACTAGCGCCATATTATTATGAACAGGCGAGATTATTTAACACCTGGTGAACGTCGCGCTCGTCTCTTCGTCTGACTGAATAAAAAAAAAGTTTGATAAATTAAAAAGGTCTAAACACATGAAATAAAAAAATGTGAGAATAAAGAGTCTCTGGTTCAAGATGGCATTTAAAACATAGGATTTGTTAAGTGTTTACAGTCGATGCTAGATGTCCTCTGGTATATGTTAGTGTACATTAAAAAAAATCTTAAAGAGCTATTTACAAATATAAAGTAATCAATGGTAATGTTTAATTAATACGGTTTTTCCAAAATAAGATAAACATAGTAAGGCAAACAAAGTGATACAGAGTAGCCACTCTCGATGTGTCTCATCACTTGGTCGACTCGATTTCGGCATTATTTGGCCATATAAACAAAATTCGTAATAAAAGTTATATATATGATATATTCAGAGATTTATTGACTCATCACCAGATATCCGAAACTATTAGAAGTAAACACTAAAAATTTGGTAGAGATATTGCTTCTGCCATTAAGAAGTCAGCTAAGAACGGATTTTACAAAACTCCTTCCCCAAAAGGAGTAACGAGGTTGTTACAGCTAGCAAAGCGGGCGAGGAAGATTTAGTTAATTTATAAATTGTATGTAGAAAATGTTCACGTTAAAGCAATATAATATAACCAGGTCTCGTGTGCTATTTGTAGGGTTGGATCAAACGATCCGATTTTAAACGTAAATCGTGAACAAATAGGGACGCAATCATATGGTACGTTTAGAGAAAAATTGCATTCAAATTGAACGATTTATTCCGGTTGCAGCACCTAATGGTTACAATGTGGACCGCTCGTGAATGTAAAGGAATAAAAAATCGGAGGAGACTTATTTTTAAAGTAAAGTGGATAAATGGATGAACATTTCACGTAATAGGATGTGATCATGGCCGCCCATAGGCGTATGCAACATCTAAGAGGTCGCAGCTGCATTACCGGTCCTTAAGTAAGTGGTATGTTAGTATATAGTGTATATATATAAGAGCCCTCAGAGTATGTTATATGCTTTTATATATAGTAGCATATCCATAGACAATTATTATTAAATAATTTAACAAATTATAAAAGCACTAACCTTATCTTATTAATTATTTTATAATCCTTACGTTTCGACTGCTTTGCAACAGCGATGATCACACCTACAGCATCTAAATTTATTAATTGCAATTCGCATAGGCCTGCCCCAAAGTTCTCCACGTCGACTGATCTTCCGTTCCGCATCCAGCAGCTTATCGCGACCTCCAACAATCAACGTGACCTATTGTACCGCCGAGCACAAGGAGTCGTTTTTTGCGGGAGACCTATATTCATCAGTGGACGTCTATCGGCTGACCATGATGATGATTTTCAATTCTTGTCAGATCAGTAACATTTAACCGAACTGTATAGTTTGCTAATAAAGATGCTATGAATCAACTTATGCATATGCGGAACTATGATAAATGCTATAAATTTCATATTTCTTTATATATATACATATATGTATAATAAATATTTGTTTCTGTATATCTATAATAGTATAATAATTATTTCAGACATTTACGCAAATATTATATATTTGAGAAAATTTTAGTTTAGAGAATTTAATGTTTTTTTTTTTATTTAAAATCTGACTGAGGTGACATATGTCCTGATCTCATAATTAGCATGGTTTTGATTATTCCGCCTCGCAGTACGCGCTCACTGTACCTTTAAGTCTTTCACTGATATGCTGTGTGTTTGATTTCATTATATTTACTTTGCGAGGCGAGTCGTTCACCGGATGGTAAGTAATACGCCTGCTCATCACAACGTGGCTGCACTGCATCATATTGTGCTCGTTGCTTTGAGGCATAAGACGTTAAACATCGTTGTCCCCATAATTTTACTAGGTACAGCGCTTTTCAAACCGGAACACAGTAATATTTGCATCACACTATTTGACGGCATAAATAGGCGTTGCGGTTGTACCTATCCAAACTGTCACCGGCAACGGTAACTTACCACCGATAATAGGATTTCAAATTAGCATTAAAAGCCAAACATGTACTGAAATCAGGATGTGTGCAAATATTTTAAAAGATGCGGTTTAAACGTGTAACAGATACGTCCGGTTCATTTAATTGCGATGTCATATAGGTAAACGTTATGACAATGCTCCCGTACAAACGCTCCGGCCAACAAACCGCGGACGTAATCACCTGTATATGCTCGCGTTTAAGCTACCGCCACCGGTCGCATGCTCTGGAGCTCCCTTGCATATATTGTAAATTGAAAACCCTGGCTCCGCTCCCTCCGGCACGGTACCACAATACAAACAAAGGCGTAATTAAACTACCCACAATTATTTACAATGTGTGTATTAACAAGTTTGTGAAAACTGTATAACGTCTTATGCAAGTTTGGATCAATATTTATTCTATACTATTTAAAAAAAAAAAAACAAATATTTAAGACATACATATAAATCATCTTAAATAGTGACGTCATTAAAAATGTATATATAAAACTTTTCAAAATTAATTACTAATTAAAACTGTACTCTACATAGCTTCAAGTAGATTGCAGGGAATTGATTTTTTCTTGTTATAACTTCAATTATAAAATATAAGTTGAATATTTTTTTTTTTATATTAAGCAGACCATTCTTTTAATATCAGCGAAGCACTGCTTTAATGAGCTTAAAAATAACAAGCACTATGAAACGTCTATTCATTCCCCCATGATGAATGCCTACTAGAAACTGAACGTAATGAGGTTAAAAACTTGTCAACCAAATTTTTCATTTTCAAACGAGCTCACTGCAGATGTTCTGATGATATCCGCTGCAGGAGTGTCACTTTTGATTAAACAGAGTATTATGAAAAATTCAAACCGTAATACACTTTTGTTTTAAAGATACATTTCCGTTTTGCCATTCGTTATTTTAAAGCTTTATTTCGTTTTAATTACATGAAGTAGGCGTACACTTTGACTGATTACCGGATTTTGTTTTTTTTTACTCATTTTATTTTATGCAAAATGTACTGCCGATGCTGGTAAAACTGTCGACTAACAAAGGTGACCTGATCATTCATTGTGCAGAATTAAGAGAACGTACGGCCGTTTGTTTAGTATTCTCCAACCATTTCCATAAAGACCATGTCATTCAGCTATAAATTAAGCTAGCAGGTGATATAATTTTATACAAAATTCATCATGCTGGTTCATAAATAGAAAGCACCTACAAAAATAAATGCCCTCATTATGCCGTTATGATAAATTGGTAACAACTAGAAAAAGATTATTAATATGAAAAAGGATTTGTTTACACAAACAGTTTTCTAGAGCGCTGTATTGTGTTTGAAATATATGATAATCATAAAAAAATTAGATTACAAAGCTATTAAAAATAACACAACATCTAATTGCGGCCCCAGTTGCCGCGACGACATCAAATCGATCAGTGACCACCCGCCTATATAGTAATATCGATCGTGGTGACCACCACTAATTAAAGGCCGTTCACTGTCCTTTTATATAAGGGCATTGGAACTTGTCTTGTTTACTATTTATAAGTACGAACGTCAATAATTAACAATATGGTTAGACATTCATATTTTTATAACTACCGTTCGTGGAATAGAGTAAGAAATGAGAGGTAAGTTTTTACGTTCATGATATATATAGATTTTCATAGTATTTTAGTATAGCCATATTCTCAATTTTTTAATTTAGTGCTTTATATCAAGTTTAATAAATACTGACTTTTTTTTTTGTTTGGAACATTTCCATTGAGAATGTCGAGAAGAAAGTCGAGTTGCCTTTCCGATCTATATTGATAGATTTGTGCACTTTATTATCCAAGGTGTTTATAAGATACTCATTCAGCATCACTTCGCTTAAACGACTGCATATTCTGATGGTAGGTCTCTATTGTCGGAGATTGTCTAAGTAAGTACGACCGCAGGTCTTGTTTCTACCGGCAAACAGTAGTGTGCAAACATTACAGTGTTCCGGTTTGAAGAGAGTTGTAGCTAGTGAAATTACTGGGCTACTAAGTCTTATCTTCCTATGTCTTAATGCGACGAGCGCGATGTGATGCTGTCTATATCATCCTAACTAGTGCCACTTTGTTATGAGCAGGCGTATCATTTACCTTCATGTGAAAGTCTCCTTCGCCTCGGCTCTTCGTTGAATAAAAAAAAATACTCTTTAGTTTGATAGTTTATTTACTCTGATGTTAAGGCGCTTATATCATCATAGACGTGTTTAAATCTTCAAATATCAAATCTTCATAGTTCTACAGCCCATAGACAGGCGTGAAAAAAATTTATTTATATTAATTTTCTCTGGAATGTGAAGATATTATTTTTTATCGTTAAACAATAAGAGGATTTTGTTAGATATCATTTTTGGATTATTACTAAACATTTCCCAGTTTATTTCACGTTCCCAAAGAAACACAGCAAGTTCCCCAGTAATGGCTCCCAGCTTCAAACTAGATTACTTTGAATTATTACAAGGAACTTCTACTTTGTTAACTTTGCGGGAAGCCGTCTGAAAATTAAGTAAGCAATTGTAAGCTATAATAGAAACAGGCTTTTCTTTGTTAACCCTTTCTACTAAAGTAACAATAATAAATAATAAAACAAAACTTTTTCAACTCCTGCATTAGTTATATTATCTTTTTAAACAATTACAAAAAGAAATAAAAAAAAAATCTAAACTATATTGGGTGTATGGGAGGTGTATATTACATACAATATTTTTGTTTAATAATATTATTTATGAAAAATAATATATAATGGAGTAAACTAAATAATTTTGAAAATATGTAATATACTTCTCACAGGATCATCATCATCATTTCAACCGACGGACGTCCGTGTATATAACATATGAATATATATTAAGAATCCCCGTCACCATGACGTGCAAGTAAGTATATTCAGAATAGCTTAACGGCTTTTTTTTCGGACTCCCTTAGGAATATATGAGGATTTCCCCGCATTGTCGGTACACAGGAAGTTGGGTTGGTGTGATACGAAAATACTTGAATGACTTAAACCATCCAAAATATAATATATCAAAGGAGGTGAGAATATAAAGATAATGAAAAATTTCTAAGAATTATGATATAACGAGAAAAATTGTTAAGTTATTTTATAAAGGATAAAAAATATATCAGGTAAACTTTAATGAGTGGTTTGTCGTGTTGTCCATAAACAGTTGATAAAGTATCTTAGGACAAAAGCTGTATGGCATATTAATCATCCCATTACTTACCGAGTAAAAAATGAGAGAAAAGTATCAATAGACAGATTTTGTAAAATCAGAATCAGTATATGCATCATTTCAAAGTTTTAAATATTGTAAAAATGCCTCAAACTTTCGACATTTTCGCTATTTCATGTTCTAGCTTTGAAGGAGTAAATAAGCTATTTTTCTTAAGCTTAGCGTCGGGCTCCTGCGATCAGGGCCTACCTTAACGGTCAGATTGCGTGCTCCGACTAGTCGGGAAGTGTAAGGGAAGTGACGATTAGATTTTCAAAGCTATTTCCTCCGATATCAGCTGACGACAGGCGTTTAACAACCAAATTCAGCTAATAGTCGCGCAGTTGGTACAACCCTCTATATAATATAATATTTAAACGCGATCCGTAATTTTTTTATTTGTTTGTTTTAATGAATGTTTTTTAGTTACTTTTAGTCGATGCGATGCACCGCACCATACGAACTTTGACCATTAGAAAATTATTCGTCTTCTTGGTTTGTTAAATCTCTTAAGACCTTTAGTATTATAGTATTTGGTATTGGTTATATTTAAATAACTCTATTATTATATTATTATAATTGAAGCACCAAATGGCGAAATTTGAAACCTGGATAACATGAAAATATGTCTTTAGCTACGGACAGCACTCATAGTTCAACAAATTGTATGATATTTTATACACGTGATTTCTATTTCTCACCTTACCACCGTATAAGTGTATTCATATCCAAGCACGTGTTCCCTTCAATAAAATACCTTCTTAAGAAAACGAAGGTTGAGACCACGTGAGCTCCTGAAATCGAGTCGCCGGCGTTTACACAATTTCCATATATTATTTCAATAGATTAACGCCAATTGATTTCAAATTCTTAAATCTATTTTAACTAGTACATAATTTCTTTTAAAAGCCTTTCATTTAATATTTATAGGTTAGTGTTTTAATATCTATTACAACCTAGCATCTATTTTCGAGAGTTACTTGCCCGAAGAAATGATTATGGCAAGTAGGGGTGCATCTCAACTGATAGTTAACAGTCACCATAGTCTGTAATATTGATATAAATAAAAATATTCACCCAAATATCCTCTATCGATATTTTTTTTAAGTAGTCGTTAAAGTAGATTAATAACGTAACCTAAGATAAAATTAATATGGAAGATAAGTATTTTAAACTATAATTTTAATGGTTATACTAACTGGTACAAAGACGTCACTTACAGTGGGCCTTGTGAAAAGGCTTCAAGTCGCACAGAGAGCAATGAAAGGGTCATGCTCGGAGTTTCCCTGCGTGATCTAATCAGAAATGAAGAGATCCGCAGGAGAATTAAGGTCACCGACATGGTCGAAAAGATTGCTAGCCTCAAGAGGCAATAGGCAGGACACAGCCCGAAAGACTGACAACCAGGGTACTAAGATCCTCCAATGGCGACTGCATACCGGAAGACGAAGTATTGGCAGGCCCCCCACAAGGTGGTCCGACTATCTGGTGAAGTTTGCAGGAAGCAGCTAGACGCGGGCAGCGCAGCATCGATCGATGTCAAGATCTTTGGGAGAGGCCTATGTCAAGCAGTGGATGTCTATCGGCTGATGTTGATACTATATGTTAATTTAAAATATATAAAGGTATTATAATGAGTTATGTTAAACGTTTGAAACGACGGTGGAACGTTTGTTAACAGAGGGATCTATTTTCCAATATTGCAAGGCATAAAGGACGACTACAGCAATATCCTTGACGATAAAATATAAATTATTTCGCATGCATCAGCTCTAATCTTTTCCTGTGGATACATTACAATAAGATATTGTCAACGACAGTTTATTTTTGTTTTTATTATATATTTTTTTTATTATATTATTATATTTATTTAATTATTGATATTGTTATAGCTATTTGTTGATGAACAAGTTTTATCTTATACAGGCATTATGTTAAACACTATATTATTGTAACCTTAAAAGGTAATGAGTACATAGTTATTGAATATACTGTAAGTAAATACTTGTGAAAAAAAAAATTAAATTACCAAAGATTTTTAAATGTTCATATAAGCTTATTTATTTGACAATATAATAATTTCATTATTATTAATTGATAGGTATTTCATAATTTCGCACCCTGTTAAAATAAAATTCATGCGATTGTAGGGTGTTATTATGATGGAAATTAATCGATTAATCAAAACATGATTTGAATCTAAATCGGAGCTGTCCAAACAAGAATTGACTTTGGCACAAAACAAATATTTGTATTTCAAATATTAGAGAGGTGGTTAAACAAATAACTACCTTGATTTATTGTAGAGAAAATGGCGTTATCATCCTTTTAGCCTTTTGTCCTCCTGAACATGGGCCTCCCTAATCGATTACCAGCGCGACCGATTTTATGTCACCTACATCCAACGATTCCCAGAATTACGATCTTCATCAGAAAATGATAATATTATTGTTATGTTAAAATTTGTTGTCTATTCATCATTTTATATTTTACTTGTTTTTTACGAGATAAAAATAATGCTCTATTAGAATGGTGACGGAAAATTTATGTTTGTGGTAGATTACAACACGTTGGCCACATCAGCGTAAGCCGCAGGCAGTGTTTGGACAATTCTGATCCAAATGATCCCAAAGCTGCGGGCTCCTGATAAAGCGTGATGCATTGGACGAACCCCGCCTGCTCACGGCACCACTAACAATCAAATGATATCATACATCAATCTATTTTAATATTGAAGGTATTGCGGTACGTTTGATCATCGCTGGTTTAAATCATAATTATATTTTCACAGTATACCCTACACTTTAGATGGAGCTAATGAAGCTTCGATAAACTTTTAAATGTATCAAAAGCTATCAAAATTTACATTACTTTTCTGTTATATACAAATTTGCAATAATGTGAAATAATATTTTAGTTATTTAACCAGAGTAAAATCAATATTATAATAACATGTAACATTTATTACAAAGGTGATTTATTAAGATTAACTGAGCATTTATCCTTTATCGATCGAAAACCACATCCTTGATAATAAACAATTGATTAATTATCTATATCCTGTTTAAAGGCTAAAAAAAAAAACAGTGATTTTACTTGAATATTTATTCTTTGAGTCGCGGTTTATAACACGCGTATACCACGTAAATAATCGCCGGTATCTGTTAAGCGGCAACAGTGAAGATTTTTATAAGAAATAGGGAAAAAATCTTTTGTGCTAACATTCATAATAGACGCTTTTCGAGATTTTACAAAATAAATTTTCGCTTTAAAATTTCAACAGAGTATACTGTTGTCATTGCTCTCTTTACAGAGATTATTTTAAACTTCAAGAGAGCTTAAAGTTAAGAACAGAAGACCGTTCTTAGCAACAATTATTCAGCTCTGGAAATGTATTATAACATATAATCCAATTAAAGTTATCTCTGTGTTATAGTTCCATAGCGGAGGTAGCTGAAAAACTGATGATCATAGAAAAATAATTAAAAATACTTTACAACTTACCTTAATAGCAGAGGGTATGTTAAATATTTTCTTATAACTTCTACTCTTACCTTTCCGGCATAACGAGCATGGATTTTTGGAAAACACTTACCTGAAAAAAAAAATATATATATTAATAAATAAATAAATAAAAATAAAATATAAAAAGTTAAGAAATTATAAAAGAAAGTTATATAGTAACAGTAAAACCATAACATATAATAAAAAAAAAACAACATATTCATAGTTTAATTAGGGCTTCCTTTAACATACATTAATAAATTCAATATTCAATTTATTATTACATACATAAATGAACATTATATTATTATATAAGCTACAAGCTAATAAACATATATATATATATATATATATATATATAAATAAATGCATATATATATATTATATATTAGTTATATGTTGGTTAGATGTTAAATATATTGATTAAAAATTTATAATAATAATGAAAAATTTTTTACTAATTCAATGAAACCAATTAATATAATTAAAATAACCTGTAAAATTATTAATAATAGCTATATGATATAAATTAAAACATTAATAAAACAAGGGTCTTAAAGTATGAGTACATATCATAAAGGGAGATATATGTCCGAAACTAACTTCCTAATAATTACGGGCTCATATTAATATACATATAACGATATATATAAGCTAGAGTAGCTCGCTGGCTTAATGGTAAGAGCTTGCGGCCTTCAGTTCGAAGGTCGCGGGTTCGAATCTCGGCATGTACCGATCACTTTAATATTTAAGTTATGTACATTTGTGAACTTTAGTTACAACAGCGAAATACAAACGGTGAAGGAGAATATCGCGAGGAAACCTGCACATGAATTAGAATTTATTCCAAGGTGGTGTGAAGTCACCAATCCGCATTGGGTCCGTGTGGTGACTAAGGCCTATTACCCTCATATTGAGGGCAGTCCTGAGCCCCAACAGTGGGGACGTAAATTGGCTGTTACGGTTATGGATATACATAAGTAAAAGCAATATCTATTAAGTTACTAATTGTTTTAATAGGTAATCAAGATTTCATAATTATTCTTCTATGTTATGAAAAAAGAAACGCGGAATGTTACACGAACATCTTTTATCACAATTCATACAAATACAAATTAATACGGAAAGGCTATCATTTTAAAGTCCATTGAAAGCATTGATCCAATAGGCACATTAAATATTTTTGCGGTGCTATATAGGATGATATACACAGCATCACATTCGGCTGGTGGTCTTAACACGGAGATATCAACACCAGTTACTTCAGCTGTTACTCTTATGGGAGAACGTTCTGATAGGTACTACTGTAGCTACTATTTCTGCCGCCGAACAATAGTGTGCAAATATTACTGTGTACTGGTTTGAAGGGCGCTATAGCCAGTGAAATTATTGGAGTAATAAGACTGCATATGTTTCAAGGCGTCAAGCACAGTGTACAGTTTATATTATCCTAACAAGCGCCACGACATGGGCAGGCGTGTCAATTACTATCTGGTGAACGTCGCTACAGCGCTCTTCCAACCAAAACGCACTAATGCTTGCAAACTACTGTTTGGCGGAAGATATAGAAGCTGCGGTGGTAGCTAACTAGACAGCCCCTGACAACAGAGACCTACCACCAGTATATAACATATTCTTTACATACGTGTGTTAAAATATTGGGAATAGGATATGAGCGACTTATCGTTCAGGAAAAGGTTGACGGTACCAGGCCACGTGGAAGAACGAATATAAGATGGACTGACCAGATAAAGGCAGCAATAAATGGCTCATCATCGTTACCACTATATGAATGCACTAGGAAGGGGACCATCAAACAAGAATGGCGACGTGTCGTTAAACTTGCGACCAACACCTGAGACCATTTTGTCATACATATATGATACAGACGAAGAAGAATATATATATATATGTATAAGAAATAATTATAATACATTAACTATTACATTATGAAATTCATGATACTGTACCTACTCAGAATACTAAACAAATAACTGTAACTATCTCATGTTAATATAGAATTTCTAATTATTTACATTATGTAGATATTCTATTTTTATATAGTTAACTTCGTAGATGAGATAGATTGTTGGCAAAAATTTGATTACCTATATACATATATATATATATATATATATATATATATATATAGGATCCATTCATGTAGAGACTCATCACGATATCTTTGGAACCATGAGGCCTACAGACTTATAATTTAGTAGGAATATTCTTTTTACTAAGTATAGTTTAGCTAAGAACGGACTACATAAAATTCTTCCCCCAAAGGGAATTGTTGGGGTGTTACAGGCAGCAACTCTGGTAGGGAACAGCTAGTACAACACATGATATTTCTATCTATCTAGAGACTCGTCACGATGTCTCTGGGACCATAAGACCTAGAGATTTGATATTTGGTAGGAATATTCCTATCACCGAGGTTAGGTTAGCTAAGAATGGATTTTACAAAATTCTTCTCCCACAGAGAGTAGCTTTGGGCGTACCCCAGCTGTAGATGGCTATTGGATGATAAAGTATATAAAAAGTGATTAAGTGACTTCTCTCATACCTTCATAATCCGAATTGATCGATAGGTATCAATATTGTGTACTTTTTTTTTAACCTCGTTTCCCAACATTCGTTTCATGAAACAGCGTATATCAAATTCGTAGAGAAAACTACAATTTGAAGACACATCTACGTATACATTTTCCGTTCGACCATTGTTCTCCGCTACAGAAAAAGTTGTTTTCAGCTTGTTTTTGCAGCATCTATTTGTCATTTTTCCCATCCACGGGATTTTTTTTTTAACAAAAAGACTATTTCAAACTTATGATTTAAAAGTATAGTAGTAACATGCATTTATCATAGAAGCGGACGTAAATGAAACTATGATAGAGTATCGACTGACTTTATTACAGCTCTCTCAGATAAATGAATGATTTAAATGGTCGACAATGCAATAAGTTATTATAAACATATGGTCACATGACCACATGATAGGTAGTTAAATCTGTTTAAAATTATATAGCCAGAGCTGCCTAATTGTGAATGGTATTTGGAGCACGTTATTGGTAAACATTTCCAAAGACCCCACTAGTGGAGGTCCGTGGCAGCTTTGTTGTGCGAAATTGATCTTCAGGTGGTGAAAACGTGCAACTCTATTATAAGGGTTCGAAGTTTTAAACAAAAAATCATAATAGAATTGGACCTCTGCAATACCCCGAGGCAGCAAAACAACGTGTAAATTTGAAGGTATCCGTTATTAGTCGAAACTTGTTAATAAATCACAATACCGTCGAGGAGCAAGGCTCTGATTTGATTCTTTTATAATTTTCTTGTTAAAAACTCTCTTTATAATAACAAAATTGTATTAGCGTGAAGCTTTTATGTAAATACGCAATCCAAAGATTCACGAAGTACCCGCACACGTATTTAGTAGAAAGAGAGTCAAGCTTTTTGTTATTTAAATGAGAAAAAGTAAAACGGTCCAGTTGAGGTTCCCATTTCGCCCTCTTCTTCTTTTAATTTTTTTTTATTTCTAGTTATGAGTATTATGTACTTGTGGTTTGTTAATTTTCTTACTATCTTTTTCCTTCTGCCCTTTTCCCAGCTACGCGGGGTCGGCATAGTATTTACTTCCCCTCCATACTTCTCTATCAGCCGTCATATCTGAATTCACACTCTTTTTACCCATGTCTTCTTTCACACAATCCGTCCACACTTTCTTCGGTCTTTTTCTACCCTTATAACCATCCACGTTCATTCTCATTACTTTCTTTGTTATATGTCCTTCATCCCTCCGCATAATATGCCCGTACCACTTCTACTTTACTGGAACTGGAGCAACTTTCAAACTTTCTCTAATGTTGTCATTCTTTTCTTACTATGAACAATTTAGATCAAAATTATATAATTTTACAATAAGTATGTATAAAACCGTGACACATAAAATGAAAATAAATAGTCAAAAACATGGGAAGAAGAGACACTAGAAGAAAAAGAAGAAAGCAAGGAACATAGAACAAAAGTCACAGACACATATTTAAAACATATAAATCAGATTGGATGAAGCAGGCGAGACACACCGAGGAGGTGAGTACTATATAAAAAAAAAACCAATATGATAATGTGCATTTGAGGTTTTTGATTTGTATTTGTAATAAAAGTTTATTTGTTTATCAACTATCAACTCCATTCAATCAAGATCAATCAAAGCTTTTTATATATGATTGTATGTATGGTTTAGATATTACATATTTTAGTTTGCACCATTAAAAATGTTGTACAGTAAGCATTTAGATGAGATATATTTGGAAATTATAATATGTATTTAGTGCAATATTAGTTATAAAAATAACTGGGAACCGGATTACGATACACAACCAAGAACGCACCTTACGGTAAACAAACCGATCAAGTTAAATAATAAGTTTTCTTCATTTATAATAAAGATTCAACTTTAATCCTGTGATATTTCAAATATTTAAATGTTCATCAAATATTTTAATGCTATAAACAGAGTATTATATCGATTATAGAGACTTCACTTTTCACTTTAGAAAATGTAAAAATCTATTAGGATTTCATCAATATTTCTACTGCATTCGAACTAGGACATCTAGCGGTGAGTAGCAAAACTGTAGTTTATAGAAATATACGTTAAGAAGTATTGGCGTTAGTAACGGACATTTGTGTCAGCGCTTCCTGTTTTTGAATGCTGATAGTGACATAAATCCTTGCATTTTACAGCGCCATCTAGTTTAATTTATCTTAACTGGTAAGGACGGTTTCCGCCTGGAAAACTCCCGGACAGTTTTGATACCGTATAGTTTTCCTAAATTCTGCTAGGTGTCGCTAATAAGAGAATCGTGAAAATTCCGATTAAAATGATATAAAACTTGTTGATCTATGCGATAATACAGAAAAAATATTTAAAACAATAATAATGATATTGTGATTATAAAATTACTCTAAATAATACGAATGTATAAATGGCGTGATTTTCATTTACCGTGGCTGCTTTGAATAACTTTTTTTTCTTTCATGACGCAAAAGCCGCTGGATGTTGACAGCTGGGAACCGAACAGTGTGTTCAAATATCTTTGGAAGAGGTCTATGTCCAGCTGTAGACGTCTAACGGTTGATGGTAGTAATGATGGAAACTAATTTACATATGTCGCAGTTTAGTGACAAAGCCCTTTAAAAAATTACACATTTGTGTAATTTTTTTTAGAGGGCTTTAACTTTTGGGATAATATAGATTCTTCTTCTTTGTCGTAACCTCATGACTGAGGGACGTCACTATGGTGCGTTGCCCTGGCCACCATTTCTTTCCAGATATATAGAGAGAGAATATAGATTCATATAATCGTAAAATCTCATTAATACAATAATATTGGTGGCTAATGAATGTTTTCGAATGAAAAACATTGCATTATTTTTACAAGTTTTTGATGAACGATTTACTATTACGTTCCTGTACTGCAAAAATAATTGGCAAACTTCTTCTCTTTTCAAATCCTTAACGAGTTGTGTAAAGCAATATGTGCTCAAATTGCACTGCCTAAATCGATATTGTTTCAACGGATACAAGCGGTATGCATTTAAAGACACGGCAACCAGTCCAATACTCTTCTACTGTGTTATTATTCTAATTAAAGTTAAAAATAGTAACGTTCAGGTTAACCGGTCATTTTATTAATGACTATATGAAAACAATTATAACACTTGCTTGATCAAAGCTTCAATGATATTGTATACTTCCAAGAGATGAATCCATTAAGATTTTTTAGACTGTATATTAAGATGTAAATTTTAATTAAAATAACCAAAATTCAGTTGTTATAAATTTAACATTTGAATTTGTGTATGCCTGTGGGGCTGTTTCTAAAGGACTGAACCGGGTCGGAGCCAAATCCGTACGGTCAACAAGCATACAGCCGTTTGATTGTAAGCGGTCACCGTATCAAATGCAATTGCAGTCTGGTATTTATCTGTGAGCCTTACCAGGAAGAACCAATCATGCATCTGATTGTAGTGCCGAGTTCTCAGAAGTGAGATAGTAGAATCTAGAACATCTAGACATAGGTATCGATAAGTTAAATTGTTATAATCATCAATAAGAATATTAGAAGTAAGTTTTTAAGTTTTGTAAATATATTGCTCGGAGTACTGGGAATGAAATTTGTTAAGTAAAAAAGTGCTTCTTTGTGTAATTTATACCTATTTCCCATTTAAGGATAATGTATGTGGTCTTCATTATCCATCTTTGTATGCAATAACGTCATAAATTCAAGCTATTTTTTTTTTGGTAAAATATATATCCATTATCGAAAAATTTATACTTAAAAAAGCGTAAATATTTATTAATAATTGTAGGTATTCGTCTAAATAAAAACTTTATCCTGTCGGTAGAAAAAGCGAGTTAACTAATAAAAAAAAACAGTTACCGTAGTCTACGGACACTGAAAGCAACAAAAGCGCCCTCCTTTAATAGGATAATCGAGAATATTCTTAGGTATACTTTAAAAAAAAAAGAATGTAGCCATTCTTATATAATTCATATTTTTCTATTCGATACGTGCATTAAAATTTTTATTTAATATTTCAATACTGAACTCACTTAAGGCACTATTGTTAATAATGGAGTTTTTGTTTGGAAATGAGAGAAAAGTAAAATTTGTATGAGTTGTGAATGGTAAGAGAAAATGAAAATTTTCTAATTGTAAATTATTTTTATAAATTAGTTGTATTTTTGTTAACTATAAATCAACAACGGTTCTGTAACATCATCATCATCGGATGCTATCTTCAAATTGAAACTGGACAATAGGACGAGCGCGACGTTCACCTGATGGTATACATAATATAATGCTGCCTATATAACGTGACGCTAGTTAAGACGATATACTCGCTCTGTAACATGTTAGATCTCGTTACCCCAATAGGTTCACTGGCTACAGCGCCCATTAAACCGGAACGCAATATTGTTTGTCGGCTGCAATAGAAATTGAACCCACCCAGACGGTCTCTAGACGTACCACCTTGTTCGTAAAGCGGAAGTTAAAAACAATTATTTCATAAATTCTTTACTAAAACCTCATTAAATTTATTTTATATATATACATATACATATATATATATTAATAAATTTAATGAGGTTTTAGTAAAGAATTTATGAAATAATTGTTTTTAACTTCCGCTTTACAAACAAGGTGGTACGTCTAGAGACCGTCTGGGTGGGTTATATATATATATATAATTAAATATAATACTTAAATCTTATATATATATATATATATATTATTTATATATATATTACTTGTCGCTTTAAATATTTTGATACGGTCGTAAGGCAGTTGAACTACGGCCTTAGTCTAGACCCAATTTGTACGCATAAATAAGGGTCAATAACTTTATTGGCAAAGACGACACTTGGCAATGTACACTATGGGTCTAGACAATAACATAAAACTATATTAGGTCTGTGAGCTGAAGCACTAAGGTAAAGATTCTTTTTCATATCAGATATGTTATTTACGTTAAGTTGTCTAAATATTTGTTGCTGTTTTAAATATAACGAAATAATTTTCTTTCTACAACACTTTACAAAAAGAATTGTTATATAAAGTACTAGTAAATATGCCGTTATTACTCATCTTGTGTCGTATTGTCTGTTCTCGTTATCCAAGCAATTATTCAAGCTACAGCATCCTTTAAACCGAAGACCGTTATCAGAAATAAGTACAGTGAGCAAGAGAAATCTTCTGCAATATCTCCAATCATTTCATATATTAAACAATATTAGTTAGTGTCTCATGGATATGTAAATATATATATTTTTTTAAAATATATTTGCAATATTAAAATAGATTTTGACCTTAGAGAGACCCTATATTAAATGTACCATGTGTTAAATTGAACATGTGTTAGGAAAAATATGGCAGCTGTACAGCTTATGATCGGTTGCCAAATATCGCTTGTTGCTTCTGAAAACTTTAAAACGATAACTATAGTGAAAATTTAATATTACGATATTAAATTATATTAATTAAATAATGTATATATATAAGTAATTGCTAAAAATCTACGTTACAAGTACATTGTCAGGTTAGGATAAATTTAAGAAGTATTTTTCATACAAACTTATTTCAATGTAAAAAAAAAAAATATTTTATTAAATTCCTAATATCGCGTGATGTGATCCTTCTTTATCCTTTTGATTATAGTCATCGAAATTATAAACTATATATACTTTGGAGTTCATGTAAATTTTAACGGTAGCTTTCCATTAAGTTACAATCGATGTTAATGATGTAATATCATTGATTTTTCGTTATATTTTATTAATATATATTAATTCAATTATTGTTGACTGTAACGCGCTTAGTATACTTAAATCTTACATTTACATATTAGTAAATGGATATCGATTAATTTTCAAGTTAATACATTCCCACCAAGGGCTTTGTTCATGACAAATAACAATGATTAATTACAAACCGTGGGAATCTTTATCGTGAACCCGTGTCGATCAACCAATTTATTCACTTCAAAGGAATATATGTAAGTGATTCTATTCAAGTTACTTATAATTAATGCTACGTAAGTTATTTTGGTTAGCTGACATTAAAAGAAATGATGGAACTGGACTAAAGCAGCGCACTACTGTCCTTTGTGGAACATGTTAGAAGAGAACTATGTACCGCAATGGATGTCCATCGTTAGTAATGATGATGATGAAGTTCTGTTGGGGCTGTAAAGTCATATACAATTAGTTAATATTATAACTTCAAGTTTTATTTACTACGCATATGCTTGTCTCTTCAACTGCGAACCGCCAAAGAGACTAATGTAAAATTTTTATATATATAACCAATGCTAAGAAAGTTATCAAAATACTCACCCCCCAGCGACCAATATCATCTGCATGTTTGAATATGTCCCGACTAGAATGCCTGGATCCGGGAAATTTCCTTCTCAATTCGCAATCCGAGAGGTATTGCATTCAAAAGGAGTAATCTAAAACCTCTAACCAGACATTTCATTTCACAGGATTCCTTTGTACGATGATTGCACCTTTTCTAAGTTAACCACTTGAAAAATCACTCCCCGACGGAAATGAAAGATTTCAATGTATAACGACATACAATATTATATTAGGGTTAGTTTTCGAAATAAATTTCGTATAATATTCAACATCTCATATCTTTTACAAAGCTGCCTACGTTCCGAAGTAAATATGTGTAAAGAGACAAATTGAATTGTTATTTACTTAGTTTTGTGATTGTGAAAGGTTAAACTGAAATTTTATTACACTTTTTTTCATTATCAATATTATTAATGTGAAAAGAATGTATTTTTTTCTGTGTTTTTATAATTTAATGATTCATCCTTATAAATTTACGTACTTATAGCTTCAATATTTTTAAGAGACCCTATGATAAGTTTTGTCTTTTTACCTTTGGTTGTATATATATTTAAATTTTCAGCGATTAGAAATGTGACGGTTTGTTTATATTAAAGATGAAGAAGATAAAGTCAAGATCAAGTGTTGGTAAGTTTTTACCGGCTTTTGTCAAGAAGCGTAGATTTGATTTCTTTTATTCAGTATTGATCTGATGATATGTACGTGTTATCGTTACTCGATATACAAAGCTATACCCATAATAAAAAGCAGTTTAGGCACTCTACATAAAGGTTCTCAAACCCTCTTTCGAAGTCTAAACGATGAGTCTCGCGATACGTTCCTGACGGGAAGTACTTGTTACGGGCAAATGATATGCACATCCTGTTGGTAGCCTTGAGACTTAAGATGTCGTCTCGTTATTCTAATAATTTCCCTAACTATAATATCTTTGAAATCGGAGCACAGTAATAGTACACTACAATATGATTCCGGATATAGGAGCTCCGGTGATGTACATATAGACAATCTCCAGCAAGAGCGACCTATATAGTAAAAAGTTAATTTCCAGAGAGACATAAATATATTGATATGAATATACACGCAAGTTGTTCAAGTTTATTATTATAAAACGAAAGTAATTAATCGCATTAAGAAGGGTGAAATGTAAACTTAATTATTTTTTATTCTCCTTTATCTATTGTCCTGTATAGTTCACACAAGTCTCGTAGCAGAAAGCGCTCATAATGACTACATTTAAATGTAGTTCCCCCGACGTAGTACATTTGCGGGACTAACACTGCTTATCTCCACACCGCTACGCTTTGTACCCTCCTATGGGACAACCGAAATTTGAAGGCTGGGGGTTAATAAAGTAACATAGCTAGAAGTCTTCCTTCTTTAACCAACAACACCAAAGGGGGTTCTCAATTAAAAGCGTGTCATTAGTGCCTTTTTCATTTAATCATGAGATTCTTGCTTTGTAAGTGCGTGAAAGTTTTAGATTCACTTAAAACTTGAAAATATTATTGAAATGTGGTAATTTTTTATTTTATCTGTAATTATTATCCTCTGCTATTGCAGATTTGAAAAATCACTATAATAAAGATAATGTATTGATATTTTTCTGTATTATATAGTAATATAGTTTTTTTATAACTTTGTCGTATTATAAAAATCTAGAATTTTCAATTTGTGTATATAATCTTGATCTGTTAAAATTTTTATCCGGGAATCTTATTTATTTATTTAGCTATAATCTTATTTAATATTATAAAGACTTGTATAAGTTTATTGTTTCATTTGAGTTCACAGAAAAAAGGTTTCTTACTAAATAGTATAATGTAATACAATTGTTTGTATAAACATCTTTATGACGTTTTATAAGTGATAACCTGTATCCTTTTACTCCTTGCGTTATCGATTCGGAATGTATTTTTAGAACTGTATAACAGTTTTGAAGTATAACCGCAAGTAATAAGGCAATATGTATCGAGTAATAAGAAAGGGACGATAAGTGATAGCAGTCGCGACGGCTGAGAGGCCAGACAGGCCGACTCCTCAGTTTATCAACGACAATAAACACTTTGATAACGATCGTTTGACATTAATCGTTTATCAATGAAAAGGTAGTATTGATTTAAAATTTTCACTCCTGAATTTTTCAGCATTTAGATTTGTAAATCAATCGTATTGAAATATTTGATAATAGACGAATAAACGCCTTACTGGAATTATTTGGTTTCATTAATAAGAACCTTAGCTGTTTATCGTCTAATCTACACTAGTGTTAGGTCTTTGTTGCCGGAGACTGTCTAGGTAGGTATTACCGCAGTGCCTATTTCTACCGTCACACAGTAATGTGCAAACATTACTGTGTTCCGAATTAAACGGAGTTGTAGCTAGTGAAATTACTGAGGTAACTTGTTACTTACTTAACATCCTATGTCTCAAGGCGACGAGCGCAATGTAGTGCTTTAAATATCATTCTAACTAACACCACTGTGTTATGGGCAGTAGGAGGTAGTGGGAGTATCACTTACCATCAGGTGAACATCCCGCTAGTCTAATCGCTTCGTTGAACAAAAAAAAATGGTTTTAACGAGTATGTTACGTAACCTATTTTTTTTTTTTAAAAAAATCGCATACCCTTTTCACAGTTTCATTGCACTATCTAGTGAATCGCTTCGCCAATTAAAACCTTCGAATCTAAAAGCGACGCAGCATTGCAAAATTGTAACAGAAAATAAAAAAAAAAGAAATACACCAGCTTAACTGTAACAGTGGAACAGTTAAATCTTTTTGACGGATGAAAGTTAAAGCTCTCAGTTGTTTGAGAGGCACTGTTACACGTGTGCTTCGTATTAAATACTTAGTTGCGCAAGAGATTTGTGAGTCGACATATGTATGTGTTGCACATAGTATTTTAATTTTACATAACAAGGAGGATTTTCATCTGATGGTTAGTTATATGCCAGCCTATAACAGCGCGGCACTGGTTACGATGATATACACTGCACTAAATTGAGCTCAACGCCTTGACATATAAAGTAAAACATTTTACTAGTTACAACGCCTTTCAAACCTGAACACGGTTGTTTATACTCATAACTAAGGCTATCATAAACAATTTTTTTGCGATACTATGCTTATGTACATATAATGTATATACTCATAAATATAAGAGAATTATTAAGTAGTTTTAAAACATTCGATGACCTTTTGATTGTTTTGTATCGTTTTTACAAGAAAAGCAACGTCATATAATGATTCCCAGTAATTAGCTGTTATCTATAGTTAAAGGGTATTTAATTTCAACAAGTACTAGTAGATTGATGTGAAGGTGGCTGTAGCTAAATTACTATCGTGAGCACATTGTAGTTCGATCTGAACAAAACGCACTCAAATATTACTACTAATAACAAGATGGTCTGCAAAGTATTATAAGCAGATGATCTATGAATAATTTGTATGTGAATTAATAAATTTGTAAAGACCATTTTAAACTATATGAATATTTCATACAAATACATTTTTCATGTAATTTTAATTAAGCCTAGTTTTAATAAAGGCATAGACTCCTACATATTACTCTGTTGGCTTACTCCCAAGTATTACAATGAAGGACTGAGATTTATGGCTGCAAAATGAGAATGTTCTCTAATAGAAAACATCAATCCTCACATGTTTTTCTTTGTAACTGTGAACTTAGGAAAAAAAAAATTACAATGGTGCCTTGTAAGTACAGAATTTACATTGAAATAAATATATTTATCAGAACTGTATAGCAGGAGCTGTAGCGTATTTACATATGTTTTTTTTTTAATGAAGAGACGAGACGAGCATTACGTTCGAGATGGTAAGAGATACGCCTGCTCATAACACAGTGGTGCTAGTTAGGATGGTGTCCACAGCACCAAATCGTGCTCGTCACTTTGGGACATAAGGTGTTAAGTTACATTACCTCAATAATTTCAATAGTTAAAAAGCCCTTTAATCCGGAACTGTAATGTTTACTACTTTACTCTTTGACGGTAGAAATACTTGCTGCGGTGGTACCTAGATGATCTCTGGAAACAGAGATCTATCACCAATATTTTTTTTTTTAGAAGCTCATATACATACACCCCGAAGAGCCGAGATTTGATCTTCACTGAGCTATAACTTCCGAAGGTAGAGTGTTCCAAAAACATGTTCTCTCACATATAACGTATAGATCATAGAATTCCTCTTCTGAAGAAAGTCCTTCAATTCTCAGGGTTAACATCATTAAGGGAGCTATTCAAAAAAATACAGCTTACATAGATTTTTCAAAGACCTGGAATTAAAAATAAACTTTCATCGAATTTTAATATATTTTCAGATATTCTGTGTAAATTTACGTACTTTTTATGCGCTAATTGGGTGACGTTATCCGTTAGTAACTCAAAATGTTTACTCACTCTTAATTAAGTATGAACAAGTTATTTTGATAGTTAAGCTAATGTTGTTGTTAATAAATTAAAGAAATATATAATAATTTCTATAAAAAACAACAAGCGGAAACGATTATTACTGTTTACTCTGTGATGTGCTCTGTGCTTTATTGAATCTTCATAGTTAAAAAACATCCTTTTCCCAATTATCAATATCAAAAAGGTTTCACCTGTTTTTATGTATCGACGAAACAAATTTTTAACACCCCATTCAAGTTTTTATATCTACAGTTATTATTCATTAAAATTGACAAGTTTCAAGATTTATTTTCTCTTATGAAGACCAGGTAAGGCTACATACTGATCATTTATCGCAGTTTCATTCTTTTATAAATATTGATAAGTAGTTTATCTTAATAAAGATTTGTGTAGTGAAGTTGCTATTTAAATTCATATAGAAGTCAACAATTATTATGATCGATTGTAGTATAATTTTAAATGATTTATCATATCTAATATTATAATACTTTCAAGTACATATGTAATGGATTTTGAAACCACGCGGTAATTTAAATGTATCTATGAGTAATGAAGATAGTTCTATTTACGTATAGCTTCGATTCCGTTCCGAATACTAATAATGATAATTAGTATTATCATATAAAAAAAAAAATTATTATTGTTATTACCATGGTTTGAAAGTATCCAGTTCGCAAGTAAACTGTTATATTTGAAACGTTTACCACCACCAAATTACACTTATCTCTGATAGCCAAAATAACACTAGGTATTAGTCCATTAATTAGGTACCCTAGCGATAGCGATCTACTTTAAATTCCAACTAAGCAAAGAAAGGAGAATACTTAATCCATATATATTCTTACAGAAAGTGATGTGTGATAAATTATAATTTTTTATCCTACTATTTAAATTATTAACTTTATTCGATATCAATCGAATCTCTGGTGATGTCTCTGTTATCGGAGACACTCTAGATAATTACCACCGCAGCAGCTATTGGAGCCGATAAACAGTAGTTTGCAATCATTACTCTGTTGTTTGAAGAGCTGTGTAGCTAGTGTAATTACTGGGGGAGGGAGACTCAAGATTTTATATCTCAACGTGACGCCCACAATGTGGTACTGTGTATGACATCCTGACTAGGACCACCTTGTTTTGGGCCGGCGTAACGCTTAACATCAGGTGGTAGTCCCGTTAATCTCGTCGCATCGATTAATAATAATAAAAAAAAGATATTATACAAACAAAACTATTATAAAGACATAAATCTTAGAGATAAATGATTTCACTAAACTTAGAAATTTTGAAATCGAGTTAAGATTGAAAATTTTTATAAACAATAAGATTAAGATAAACTCCAGTGTTACGATGAATGTTAGAGTGCCTATGTACCGCAGCGGGCTACTATTGGTTCATGATGTTTCTAGTAAATACTTTTGTAAACATTCTTTTTAAAATCGTTTGCACAACTCTCTACGATCGCTGTTTGTTCAACAACGAGCGGGTTTCATTTAAATAGCTTTGAAAACATTTCAAAAGCTTTTTATCTTTAATTGAAAAGATACAGTACCATCTACAGTAGTAATTAAACGATACAAGAACAAATCAGGTAAGCCACAAGCTATTTCTAAATTGAAAGTTAATTTGTGATTATATAAGATACGTTTACAATTTGTTAATAACTGTTATATTTATTAACAGTTTAATTAAGTAAAAGCCATTTCAAACGCTTTTTATGATCACCGTAGCTTAGGAGTAACTAAGTCTTCAGAACGAAGTTTAACGTTATAAAATATTTTAATAATATTAAAATGCTGGTAAAAATCATGTATATACATATATATAATATATATATATATATATATATATATATATATATATATATATGTATATATATCTACTAGCTGTTCTCTTTCCGCTTTGCTGGCTATAATATGTAAATCAATGTGTTTAAGTCTAAAGTAGTTTCTAGTACTTCACAAGTAGTTCCTGTTATCCTACCCTGACCTATAAAACAGGATTTCATTAGTTTAGAGGAAGCAAAATAATATTTTTTATTTATTTTTCACTTTATAATCTACATACTTTTAGATTTTTTAATAAACAATCATGATTTAAACTTGCAATAGATGAGGCTACGTTCATATATGCACACTGGGTTATAACGATAATACGAATCATATTCAGTAGAAAAGGAATAAGAGAAACCAAATTAATGATTATTCCTATTTGCTAATTAGGAGCTAAAACTGTCTCTAATACTAATAAAAGTAAACATAAATTTGTTTCATTATAAATGATTCATTATTATCATCATCATTAGCCGCATGCTGTATATACGCTTTCCTTAAAGTCTTCTACCAAATGCAGTCCTAAACTTAAAAGATTATTTAGTATGGAATTCTTGTTCTACTGCTTCAGTATCTTTGAAAAAAATAAGTTAAGTGAAATTATTAACTTACGCTTTAATTAAAAGCTATTTACCATATCCTTTAAGGTAGTATTTATTTAATTTGATCAATAATATGAAAGTTATTAATAGCCTTGCATACTGCATATCGAACGTTTGTATAACATTCTCTGTTTATTACTTGGGACCGAACCTAGACAGAAACTGAAGTACTTATGATTTTAGTTTCAAGATTGACTTAGCGTACACAGCTTCCCGTGTTCAATAAGCGAAATTAAATTTGCTCAAACTTTGATGAACTTACCCTAGGCAAGCAAATAAGTGAATAGTTGTTGATCCTGCTATGTTTATTAAAATGCATAACCGATATTTCATAATATTATTTTGAGGTAATTAATATTTCAAGTTAATCATAAGTCCGATTTAAGTTATAATGTAAGCATATCATTTTTAATATTTTTCTTCCGCTGTATTAAGCAGTAATAAATTTTTAGTTGTCTACGAGCGGGATTTAATTAAAAAAAATTATGATAATCCAAGTGTGATAGATCCAAGTGAACCGAAAGAATCTTTTACGCTAATTAAAACTAGCACCCGGAATCGTACTGAGAACCTTCAATTTAAGAACAAGGGTTGAGCTATTTCTCGACGGAAGTAGCTTTATTCCTCTTTCTATATAATAACACATACTCGTAATTGTTTACGTGGTGGTACAATTTTGATGATTGTCTTTTTGTTATAAACTTCCGCCCAAATATTTTTAAATAACCAACTTATCAACCCTTGAAGTTAGAAAGTAGAAAATATTTATACCTTTTACATTCACGTCACTAAGAAACCAATGAAGTGAAAAAAAAAGTTTTCTGTAGAGGAACATTCGATGTAAACAAAACATTTAAGTAATTCACGTTTAGTGCACGGGTGAAAGATTAACTGATTATAAACAATTTTTATCATCGTAAACATTCTTTAGATAAACACTAAATGCGATCTTTAAGTAAAGTATCTAATGTATAAATCATAGCGATTGTTTATAAACAAAGTTCCGAATCAATTTCTCGTGTAAAAAAAAAAAAACCACATCGCTTTAATTTGAAACATCTGTAGTAATCTTAGCATCTCAATCGTCGATTGTGAATCTGTTATTTGTAAACATAAAAGAGATTTGCTCAAGATTTCAAACAGCAATGTTTAAATAAGTACAACACGTTATTATTGATAAAAAGAAAGGTTTACTCAAAATGCAATAACTAAAAAAAGGTTAAATTATTTCAGAACCTTTCATAGATCAGATGGCTGATACCTGTTTGTAGTGATTGGGATGAAGTAACAGTGGTAGAATGTTAATGACTAATTATTTATATTGAAAGAGCTCATTAGACTAACTAGCCTAACACTAATTAGTCACGCTAATCAATGTTTGTGTCCAATAAACAGCCTAATCACACGATATATTTTATGGTAATAGTTTGATACGAAAATGCAAAAGATAAGGATAATTGTGGATGGATGGAAACCCTGGTCGTGACTGTACAATTATCATCAAGAGGACCTCAATCGATAAACTTTTTGTTTAAAAATTTTAAACCTGGCATACTATGCTAAATTCGTGATGATGATAACGCGGCAAGCCAAATCGACTCTTACAGCTTATCTGATACTGAGCTCGTGGACCAGGATCCACGGCCTTTTTCCAAAAAAAAGTGTAGTACGTGGATTACGCCGTCGGATAACTATTACTATAACTACTTATCCAAACTCAAAATGAATCTATATAGAGTTGTCTCCGTAGCTTAGCACTTACCCTAGCTAACAAGGAGATACTTGATTCAATTCTGATGCTAGTAGTAGTAGAGTTTGAAACTTAGTTCAATCTTTCGAACTCTCCTGGCCTTGTTACCACTTTCATACATACTTCCATAATTGAAAATATATACTTCCGATTCAGATCCGGATCAATACTAAGTTATTGTTCAAAACTACTGATTAAACTTTGTAATGATAATGATGTTTTTTTTTATTCAGCGAAGCGACGAGATGAGCGGTCAGATGTTAATTCTCCTTACTTCAGTAATTTGACTAGATAAAACTGGCTTTAATACGGAACACAGTAGAGTATGCTCACTACCATTTGACGGCAAAAATAGGATCAGCGGTGATGCCTATTTAGACGGTCTCCGGCAACACAGATCCACCACTAGTAAGAAAGTAGAGTATCATCTACAGCATCCATTGAAATATTAAACAAAGGTAAACAGTATGTATTCAAATTTATTTTGACAATAACCTCACCTACTTTTTTTTTAATTATACAAAAGAAATACTGTAACAAAGATTGTATTGTTAATAAAAAAAAATAGTTAGATCAAGTAACTATGATTGGAGTGATTTTTAATACATGCATAAATCTAGCGTTGCATAACTATTCGTTCTTCTTAACCGCACTGGTCATCCTTATGCAAACTAAAAGATATGTCGTTGATCAAATTCCAGGGTCGTAGTCAAAACGCTAGTTTTTTTTTATATTCGGATCGTAGAAAAGAATGAAAAGGTCTATTATTTATAAATCAATAGCAAAGAAGGTCTTTCAAGACTTTTGCTTAAATCTATAAAGGTCACTTCAATTTCTGTCATACAGTGTGTAAACTTCATTCGCCTCTGAATTATGAATTATAGATTAGATTATGAGGAGATATCTAAAATTTTACAAATAAGATGAATAAATAATACTAATGTTCACTGGTGGCAGGTCTCTGTTGCCGGAGACCGTCTAGGCAAACATTGCTGTGTTCCGGTTTGAAGGGTAGCCAGTGAAATTACTGGGATAATGAGACAATATCTTATGTTTATGTGTATCATCCCCACAATCGTCACGTTGTTATGGGCAAGCGTATCGCTTACCATCAGGTAATAAAAAAAAATGTTTGTGTTGTTAATACAATTAGAGTCCTTCCTTATCTTCGGACATGAGATAATTTTTATATCGTTACAGTGGACTTAGAAATGGACGTAACTTTGTAATCAAAAGCCTTGATTAATAACGAAATATAAAAATTAATTAACTTATTTTTTATATATCCCTTTTTAAGAAACTATATATGATTATTTATTTTTATGTATTGAAATATATTTTTTTTTCAAATTGTTTCAGAGTAAGGAAAGGATTTCATAATTCCTTAGCCGTACGCTTACTTAGCTTACGCTAGCCATAATTATTGCGCGAAAACCTTAGCCTGTTTTATTATAATAAACATATGTTACAGCATCCCACACAGAGAAAATTGTATCGTTTATTTTTAGTTTTTATCCGTTTAGATACAAAGGATTTCAGACATATGTTTTGAAGTAATACCGAACACCGCAGCAAGCCAAAAGCAACAGGATGAATTAATTAATATAGCCACAACGATGAAATAACGAATGAATGAATATTTCGATACTGTTGCTTCTTTTGAAATAATCCTTAACTATTTATTTATATCATACTTTTTTTTATATCCACAAATGACACGGTTCATTGTTTTCACTGATTTAGTAATGAAAACTAAATATAAAAAAGTCTATATATAAAACACAAAAGCTTTTTATAAAATATATATTTTTTTTATTAAATAACAGGATTCATGCTAAAACTATGTTTACTAATAGTTAATATATTATAAACATTATTATTTACTACCCTTCTAATTTTACTGGTGGTAGATCTCTGTTGCCACACAGACTGTCTAGGTACATATCATCACGGCGACTATTTCTGCCAACAAATAGTATTGGACAGATATTATTGTGACCAGGTTTGAAGGGCCTTTTAGCTAGTAAAAACACTTAAATAATCTGTCTTAACATTCAGTGTTTCAAGGCGTCAAGCGTAATGGGGATGCAGTGTATTTCATCTTAGCTAGCGCTACTTTGTAATGGACGTTTGGTGCTTATGATGAGTGCATCAGGCGAACGTCTCGTCATTACGTCGAATAAAAACAAGATAAAATATCAGTAAATTTAAAGTTGAATATAGTACGAGTATTATATGTAATCAAAAGCTGATTTACTATATATTATAACTATGATAAAGTACAGTGTTCACGTTTTTATATTTGCACTAGAAACGCCATGCAAAAAGGGCAATAAAATGAAACCACCTCAACCTGTTGTAAAGACACCGAACAGTTAGTTGCATTGAACCGAGCACGGAAAGCGTTTTAAGCCTTTGAATTCTCGCGTCTTCTGAGTAACAAGTCAATTAGTCGTAGAACGGAAACGGAACGGAAGTCAAAAGTGGGAGCAAACAGAGACATCAATTAGATCGCGAACAAATACTATTTCCATTTTCGTTTTAACGTAGTAAAAGGACTATAAAATCTAAAAGACTGAAAAATTAACAAATTTTTTTCTTTAAACTTCTTTTGCATTTTCCTACTTCTAACAAGAGAGCTTTTTATCCTTATATATAAGCGACATATTTAAAGATACCAAGTTAAAGTTTAGTAGTGCAAGGGGTCCCACACAACAAATTACGGGACCTAAGCCAAGCTAACCTGCTCGTAGTGCACCCTGCTAATCAACAAACGAGACTGACCAACCCGTATTGGCTTGGAATGATGGAAAAAATACCCTAATTCCCTTCATATGAACCTTTATAAACGACGGCCCCTGGTGACCAGCGGTACCCGAGGAAATGCTGATTATATGTGGAGAATTTTGGATCAGGCCTTAGTCCAGCGGTGGATGTCTATCGGCTGATGATGATGAATAAAGAGGCTAAACCAATATTTCAAGAGTATGTCTGTTTGTGGCTTATTGCCAGGGATGGCCTAAAGGCACCGAGACGTGGCCGCTTACAGTGGGCCTTGTGAAAAGGATTCAATTCAAGAGTAATGGAAAGGGTTATGCTCGGGATTTCTCTGCGTGATCGAATCAGAAATGAGGAGATCCGCAGGAGAACTAAGGTCACCGACATGATCCAAAAGATCACTAGTCTCAAGTGGCAATGGGCAGGACGCATCGCTCGAAAGACTGACAGCCGATGGGGTACTAAGGTCCTCGAATGGCGGCAGCGTACCGATAGACGTAGTTTTGGCAGGCCCCCACAAGGTGGTCCGACGATCTGGTGAAGGTTGCACGAAGCAACTGGATGCGGGCAGCGCAGGATCTACCGATGTGGAGATCTTTGGTGGAGGCCTATGTCCAGCAGTGGACGTCTATCGACTGATATTGATGGTGAATGATGATGATGATGATGATGTGGCTTATTACGTCATATAAAGATTGTGATTTTTTTAAGAAGTTTATAACGGTAGCGGTTAAGTTATTGATTACTACGGGATAAGTGAGTGAGAGTAAGTTATTGTAACATAACAATGACTTTTATTTAGATCTATAAACTCGAATAATTGATAACATTTAAAGTATTAGACAGAAAATTCCTAAAAATACTGTTTTAGTTGACCATAGATCTTTTTTTTATTCTGATTTTGTATGATTTGTCTAACAGTTCATCGACATATAAAATTAAATTTCTAGTATATATATAATAATTATATGTTACCTATGCTTTTACTGCACAACATATTAAATATACAATTATTATTATAATACTGTTTATGAAAGTTTTCGAACAGAAATTTTATTCAAAAATTTCTTCTCATTGTATTCCATTGGGGTGGATTTCAAACGTACCGAATCAGGTACATGTGACACCCCTCTACAAATCGGCGGTGGAGCGCAGCTCTGCGATAAAACGTCAACACGGATGATCGCATGTCCGATCGCGTGATCCCTCAAACATGGAAGAGTTTCAACAGTAAAACGCAACTCAGACATGGGGGCTTTGTGTGAGCACATTGAACTGTTATGAACAATCGATTCATTCATTTGCCCTATTTCAACCCCCGAACGCACTTTATTAACTTCCATAGCATCTACAAGCAAATACAGCACATTATTAATTATTTAACAGCTTTCCTTTCTTGATACCGTTCGAATTGTGTAAACATTATCAAGTTTGTCCTAAGTGTAAACATATATAATAATATATAAGTGTTGCCAGAAACCTTATGTATATACTCCCAATTAATAAAGCTTTTAAACGAATCTTCTAAACAGTGTCGATTTTATTGTTATCGGAACTATTTAATAATACTGTGGTTATTAAATTATTTTAAGTTTTTTATATTAATTGTGTATAAAGAATTTACAATAATCATATGCGCAATATAGGATGCGGTTTTGCGAAAGCTTTAGTCTTTAAACTTTCATTGGGTATCGGAATGATTTGATTATGATCAAAGTTCAAAGGTGATCCAATTAATGTATGCAGTTAATACTATGGAATTATCGATGCAAGTTAAACAAACTGGCATCTATTTATCGATCACTTCAAAGCTATAATAGATATATGTATTAAATAACTTCTTTGGCGATACGGATGTTATGTGAAGTACGGAAGTAGGATTCAAGAGTAGAACCTCGTAAAAATTAAGCCAAACTGTCATAATTATTTTACATTTTACAACAACGAATAACTTCAATCTCTACTAATCTACTATGCCTCCATGATATTGTTACTATAACATAGTAATTTTTAATTATAAAGGGACGATATAAATAGTAGAACCTTCACCTCCTCTTGACAATGATGTGATTTCTACTATCATGTTTAAGACTTCAACACACCGATACCACTTGCATGGACGGTAAAAAAAATGTCATTACAGATTTAACTTGTCGAAATAAATACGTTAAACTATATGATTAATATTATTTTTTACTAATAGCATATATTCTATTGAATTTCGATAATCTATATATAAGAGATTTCCACCTACGTAGAAACATATCACGATATCTTTGTTACCATAAGGCCTACAGGCTTGAAATTTATAAGAATATTTCTTTTACCTAGTATAGTTCAGTTAAGAACGGGTTTTACAAAATGTTACCTCTCGAATGGGTCTGCGGTGATATTATGGCCACCAAAGCGGATGAGGAACAGCTAGTTATGCACCTGCTTCTAGATTTATACGATATTTGTATTTTACAATTAAAGCTATCAAAACCAAAAAAAGCTGAAAAATTTTAATTTTACAACCTTATAAAAGCGGAATCGTGTAATTCTAGTATCCTACAAATCGTGTAATATTTAGAAATTAATTCAGCGCAAGCCTCCTTTACATGATCATAACTTTGAGACATCTCATTACAAGTAATTTAACTACAGTGCTTTGGCTTTGGACATGGTGATATGTTGCCCAAAAATTATAAAATGAATATAAACAAAAATAAGGTATATTTTAAATGAAGTTTACTTATATTTTAATCAAACCTGTTAAGTATAAAGTACGTCTTTATTTATACAAATAATTTCTCATTTCAAAGTAATATTAACGCGAGCCGAGCTGCATTTGCATGTAATTACTTGGTGAGCGACTGCTAAAGTTAAATATGATGTTAATTGGAATTATTACTTATATGTAGTGCGGTAATGATGCAGAAGGCGACGACGAGCCCGGCGTTATGATAAAATTACCGCGGCGATTCATTCGTTAATAAAATCCAATATGTGAAAATCGATACGACATGAAAATATAATTTATACGTTAAGGTCATTTTTTTTCACTAACTTAACATTTCATTTTAACTGTCGTCTCTATACTTATATGAACTAATATTCCTGGCGTTCTTGTTTAACTTTAACCGATGAACTGATGTTTAATCAGTGCTCTCTGCAGTGCCCATTTCCACTGCAAAAGTTGCATAAATCCAAGCTTTTTTTTTTTTTTTCAACGAAGCGACGAGACGAGCGGGAAATTGATGTTAATTGATACGTTTGCCCATAACGACGTGGCGATAGTCAGTATGATATCCACAGCACCACATTGTACTCCTCGCTGTGAAGCATGAGATGTTGAGTCCCGTTACCCCAGTAATCACACTACTAGGGACGTAATATTTGGAGAGACGAATAGGCTCTGTGATGGTACCTACCTATGGTAACATTACTGTTGATTGCGCTACTGCTAAACTCTATCTTAAATTCATACTAGATGTTGATTATTATACTTTCATAGTAATTGTAATAGTAAGAGATCAGTCAATTTATTTAGATAGAAGTAATGAATGTACAGGGTAAATTGTTATACAGTAAGAATACTGAATGTGGGGAAGGATTCGCGTGGATCTGACCTGTCTCACTTTACTTTGTAATAAGGACGTTAATGCATGGATGAGTCGGTGGTGCGTAGTTTATATGGAGGGTAAATAGGTCAGTGCGTCAGCAGGTCCTGACAAGCACTGCATGACGTACATTCTTATATATAGTTTCGAAAAAAGATTCTATATATATAAAAGTAATGATTAATTTTGGGGCAACCATACACCTACTATATTTCTTATGTAAATCAAATGATTTGAGTTGAAAAATTTAAAGTTCAAAACATTGACGGAGTGGGTCATAATTTGACTCATAAGGTCCTCTCTGGTATACCTAGTATTTAAATTTAAAACAATGAATTAAAAAAAAAAACTTTCGTGTTATCAAGAGACTGAATTGAATGGAGTATATTAAAAAAGGCCTTTGTAGAAATACCGAATAAAGAGAATATTATATGAAAACTTTCTCTTTAAAATCTAGAGTTTCAAAACTTCTTATAGATTTATTAATGAGTTAATTAACTCGTTTTTTTTCTTACAAGTAAAACTAACATCTGATCATTTTAAAATCGTTTAAACTTCATTTAGTCAATATTTTAATAGGTAAGCTATTTCAGACTCTTAGTGATTGTCGGTAGTATAATAAATGTTAAATAGGTTATAAAACTATTTTATATCAGTTCTTACCGATGTTTAGCGCAGTTGCAAACATTTGTTGAAACTATTTTCAATACCACATCAACTTCGTTGGAACAGTCGTAATACTGTATATTTACATTTCGCTTTATAGATGTGTCAATGGTTTAATTACTTTGCAAGCATTAGTAGAATTATTGTTATCAACGAAAAATAAATGGCCACCGCTTTTATACGGTCACACAACCGAAAACAGCCGTCTAGACGCCAATTACAGGATGATATTCAGCTATTCAGTTCGCACCGTGCCTACCGGTTAATTAATTATATGAATTATGTTTTCTATTACATGTTAAGTTCGTCATTCATGTACTGGTTAAAGTTAAACACTAAATATTTAAAAATTACTTCTAGTGTGTCATATACTAACTCGTCGATAACGTAGGCATTTCATAAGATACGAGATGTGATAATACGAAGGTGTATATCATTATGGAGATAAAGGGTGTAAGAAAAATACGTTGTAAGTTAATGTTTGAAAGCTGCGCTGAATGGTCATCGCGCCATGTTCAATTCAAAGGAAATTATTTGATATATTTGACAAATAGGTGAATTTATAACGTAATTGTTTATTGAGAGAAATTTAAGAATAGTATGAGTGGATTAGATTTTTACGATTTAATTTTAACGATGTGTATTAATAGTTATTTTGAGCGGGAACGACGCGGGTTCCGCGGCCCGTGCGTGCGGACCGCACCGTGCGCGCTTGTTTACTGAGCTTGGAACTTAATGCTCTCGGAATAAAACCGTTCAGCCTGTTCAGAATTTATTCAACGCATGCGCAGTGAAAATGGTTCATGAAATTTGAAACACAATTTCACGGAAATCATTTATAAATGTTCGTAATTCACTTGTTCGTAAGCTTTAAATTTTTAAAACAATGCCATTTTCAACTTCATTACCGTAACAAACGCGCGGCCATGTCATTATCATCGACAGGAAGCCAAGGCTTTCCCTCACATGAACAATATGGCAGAAATCACTTTGTCAGCAAATGAAACTCAGAACACCGTACATAAGTATAACTGAACTTCAATCTTGATTACCGCCAAAAATAATTTTAATAATATTTGGATTCTCAATGTGCCCACTATTGGGAATAACTGCCGGCAAGAGAGTCCAGGCTGTTCATCGACCACGGTAGCAAAGTGCGAATTGGTACACGTTGTCCACGAAAACTAGTGTTCTTGGAATATGTTTTTTATTCAATTAAGCGATGAGACGAGCGATACGTTCACTTGACGGTAAGTGTTATGCTTTCCCATGACTACGTCGCGCTAGTTAGGATACACACACTACACACACACGACGACACAGCACTACATTACGCTGGTCGCCTGAAATATAAGTTGTTGAGTCACGTTACCCCAGTAATTTCATTGGCTACAGCACATATCATTTCATAACATAGTAATGTTTGCACAGAGTACTGTACCAAACAGTAGTATGGCGACAGAAATAGGCACTGCGGTGGTACCTGCTTAGACGATCCCCGGCAACAGAGATTTACCAGCAGTAGTATTACCATATTAGATAAACCTTTAAAATTTAATATTTCAGTAAATATATTGGAAGTGGGCGGATATGCTTTTGACTTGACTAATTTGTGGGTTGAGCGGTTGTCAGCAAAATAACAGTTTAATGGAAATTCACCGAACAGTATTTATAAATTCTTATTAACAACTAATGGCTTTATATTGTTTTCGTTTATTGATTAATATAGTAAAGCTTATATTTAATCATATACGATATTCAGTTAATCGATATACGCGATTTTACAGTTAGTTTTTTCACATATATCACCTGAAAAACCAGTTATAAGAACTTGCAAAAGAGTATTACAAACAATACTGAGAGTCCATTAAGAGATACGGTTTAATTATAATTAATACTAATCAAATAAATAAATATCGTTTTATATTATGTAACAGAACTTTACACGTCCTTGTACCTGTAATTATTTATAAAACAGTTAATAAGCCTGAAATCAAACGAAACGACAAAATTATCCGCTTTAATAGAGCTTAGGAAGTTTTTTAACCAATAAATGCCAAGTTATTTTATTGATAGTAGGCCAATGAAACAGGTTGTATGCAAAACTATTAATTTCTAAAGATAAAAAAAAATCTATATTATAATTTAAAAGTTCATCCTTTGGTACAATCATTTAATTATTCCTTTAATATGAAAATATCCTTCAGATATGCTTCTTCTATGTTATATATTAATAAACACTATGATTTAATTTATGTCAACAATATAATGTCATACTTAATGACTATCTAACGATGTATGGAGGTAGATAGAAAATATAGAGATATTAGGTAGGTACTACTGTACAGCTGCTTTAAAGAAGTATACTTCTCAAGTTTTAACACCTGGAGGTCCTTTGTGAATATATCTTATACAGCATAATACTAAACAATAGCTGTACTAGGTCACGGATGTTATTATTATTCAGTTCGAATGGTACGTTGTATGTATGATACATATGTAGCTGCGTGCTCCAGGCTTATCTCGACTTCGGCGAAGATTTCTCTCATTTTCTTACACATGTGTTCTAGCGTAGATAGATTATGGGAGACAAGTAAGGATACCGTTTGTGTAGTTAAAGTAGAGCTACAACTACACCAATGGTATCTACCTGTCATCACAATAAGATAACGATGATATGATAATGTTTAGATATACAATGTAGGTGGTGATGAACTGATAGTCATGTTGTAAGCGATTCCTCTCTCGTTGATTTTGTATGTTTTGATGAAAATGACATCGAAGAAGCTATTCAAAAGTTTAAATGTAATATATGTAACTTTAAGTAATTTATTTATGTGAGTTTAAGTAATTAAGTTAGGCTTCATTTTGTTTAACATTTTATTACTGCTTTAGCATTAATTTATATAAGTATTTTATAAAGAGTAAATATTAGTAAGTAATTTTTATTAAAAGGTTAAATTTGTATTAAAAAACCCCATTTATAGTATAATTGAGATTGTTATAAAATGAAGCGTTACATGTTTGGTTAATGACCATGATCAATAATGAATGAGAAGTGGTTCATTTAAATTTACACAAATGCTCATATTATAAATCTATCTACTTAGCGGCTGTAAAGTATAGGATTTGTTTTAAATTCCTGACATACCAAAAAAAAACCTCTAGGCAGTAAAACCTAAGAAAAGCTTCTAGGTGGCGCGTGTGATACGCCTAATACTTTTAAAGGGGGTAGAGGGTATACCTCAACCACGAGATGAGATCTTATCAAGGCCTCTCGCTGCCAAAACCACGATATAGGAAAGCATTCCCGTGGTTCCGGCCAAATGGTAAGAGTCCGGCATAACTCTTCTATTGTCCCCACAGCTCAAGAGTATCCAATACGGGATCTCCCCACGAAAAAAAAGGTACTGACACCTGCAGGCTTTCAAAGGCATACAATTTCATTTAGACCTAATATCTTCGATGTAGTCGAACATCTTAAATAGAAAGAATAAAGGATTATTTTAAGAATTCTCTTGTGTATCTGATAACATTTGCAATATGGCACTCTCTTTGTATTGACTTACATAGTAATGCAAAAGGAACTTCGAACCAAATTGGCTTTACGTATAAAATCGGAGGCAAGAATATGCTTCCACATTCTCCAAGGTTCTATTTCATCTAGCGGGGATAGGATTACCGCTGAGGAGCTTTGTGTATTTTTATACAAGATTTTCCTTTAACTTTCTACATCATGTCCTAAGTACATCATTACCTAGCTACTAGACCTACGTCTGCTACTCATGTTATCCCAGCATTGCATAAAAAAATTATTTAAATTTTTTTTATATTTCAAACAAATATACAAAATAATTAAGTTTTATACATCGAGCCCCTGCTTCTTGTAAAATAAATGCAATATTTGAAAAATATGAGTATTAAAGTATTAAAAAAAGTCTATACTTATATCTTTATATGTATACTATATTTTATTTCATTACATTCTTGTACATTCGGACCCTCACCGGTGTATGTCGACATCCGCAGATATGCTCTGGTGGAAGTCGAAAAGAGAGGAACCGACAAAGAGGCGACTGGCTGTTAGATTAGGTGTTTGTTTTATTTTTCTTTTTTTCACGTGGTTGAAATGCCTACGCATACTAGTCCCCGCGGGGGCAATGACGGGTTATGTCGGACTTGCATCGACTAAAACCCTCACGATGTACCGCCTCATCCCCTGATGGCAGGGTCACGAAAGCGCTTTCGCTCGCAACTGCGATCCTGCTAGCGCTACGCGATTTCACAGCCTCATCTAGTTCCACCCTCGGCCCCACCGCCGCCGTATCGCCGGTGCGACACCGGTTAGTCGCAGAGGGTAATCCTTCTGTGACGCCACTTCGGCTGTAAGGGGCAGTATGAGACCGCCCCTGCAGCCTGGCCGCAAAGGGCAGCATAGAGCCGCTCCTGCAGGCCCCGGTGAGCTCCAGTTATCCAACCGGTGCTCTAAACAGAAGGGCCGCCTCGTGGCGACCCTTCGCCGCGGGCCAGCTAGGTAGAATGCTCTACGCTTCAGCGTGGGCGACCCGCCACGGTTACTGAGCCTCTCCACCACGACAAGGCGGGAACCTGTTGGGGACGACTGGCTGTTAGGTTAGGTTAGTAAGTAAGTTTTTAACTTCTATTATTTTCCTTTCTAATTTTGAAAGTACTGTGTGTTTTATATTCTTAGTTATTCCTCTCAGAAAGAGAGGCGTGAAATTTATCGCGACTGAATTACGGAGAAAAAAATTTAAATCTCGGACATGTTCAACATTCACCACTAGCGCATGGTGAATGTCGACATTCACCGGTGAAAGTCAGAAATTAATGATACTTAGCAAATATTTTAGACATACAGCAAGCGAATATGTGAATGTTGACATTCACCAGATTTCGATGTTTCACCGTAACATATACACATCCGCCTTCTTCGTAGGATATCACAACGGTTGATTTGACTTCAGTGCAATATGGAATCCTCTATGGAATGTATTGGAAGAATGCTGCGGCAACATGAGTATCCTACGAAATACCTGACGAAACCACATTGTCCGAGCCGACTTAGTAGCCGATAGTGGCTCGCATTCTTAATGCCCGCAAACATTAAACCGTCTCTATCCGCATCCACTCTACTATAAGATAAATCGTAATGGTTTACATTTACTATTATTAGTCTTTATTATTCTCTTTTTAGTCATACATTCATTAGAAAAAAAATCTTATTTTGTTTTAAAAACAATAATAAAAGATTACATGTGGCCGAGATGCGAATGTTAAGATGGATGTGTGGTGTGACGAGGATGGATAAAATTAAGAATGAGTATATTAGAGGAAGTACGAAAGTTACTCCAGTGACAGAGAAGTTGAGGAGCAAGAGGTTAGCGTGGTATGGGTATATTATGCGGAGGGATGAAGGACATATAACAAAGAAAATAATGAGAATGAATGTGGATGGTTATAAGGGTAGAGGAAGATCGTAGAAAGTGTGGATGGATTGTGTGAAAGATGATATGTGTAAGAAGAGTGTGAATTTAGATATGGCGGCTGATAAAGGGACGTGGAAGAGAAGTACATACTGTGCCGACCCCACATAGAATGGGAAAAAGGCAGGAGGAAGAAGAAAAAAAACAGTAATAAAAACGAGAGCAAATAGTATTAGTAACAGTAGTCGTGAGAAGCCCGATTTTCGACCGCTAAGAAGTAATAGACATATCGTTAATATGAAGGGTGATAATTCATTTATTATTTAAATTTAGTAATGTGTTAATAAATATTAAGTGTAGGTATTTATAAAAAAATTCGAGGACACGTTTCCGCATATTAAAACCGAGATTTAATAGGTATAAAACACGAAGCAAATGAAAGGCGGAACATTAATTTTATGCATCGCACTATTTGCAATAAGATCGCAATGAGTTTGATTAAAAACGTTCCCAACGCTCAGTCACTGAAGCTGAAACTGGGGTTTGGCTAAATTGTACGCCTGAAATACCGCATGATGAAATGCTGAAGGGAGCCTGTTTGTGAAACGTATATAATCTTTTCAAAACCGACTATAAAGTGATAGTATTATTATATATATGAATGTATCATCAACGGTATCATATATTAAATTTTATAAAAAAAAAACTTCTTAAATTTTTATAAATGTAACTTATGTAATAACGACGTCGACAAAATGTAAGTTTTAAAATTGTTGAAAATAGTTCAGTTGAAATTTGTTCGCATGCGCAGTTTGAAAGAATCCGTTCGATCAGCAAACAAACGCCTTCAAAAGAAATTTAACAAGCATCTGTTCAAACTGTTAAAACGCATCTTCAAGTTTTATCACATATCCGTACTTTTGATAATCTTTGAAGAGAATCTATAGCTTTATTTATTTTTCCATCTACAATTGAGTTGTTTCTTTAAATAAAAGCTAGTGCTCTCATAAGAACTTTAACAAGGATCAAAGCGATCAAATAATACAAAAGTCTACTCAATAGGTCCAATGCCTGCTGTATGTAACTAACCCCTTCGGCCTTTACCAGATCTTCAATCCACCTGCTAGGTGGTCGTCCCTCCTTATGCTTGTCAATAATTGAAATATACACGCTATTTAATAATCCACATTGAAATGCTTTACTGCAAGTTTGCTTAATACAGTAGCTCTCTTACTTTTTGCTTCGTTCTTCAATCGAAATTACTTAGTTGTTTTTAATGTACTAGTCTACGTCTACCAAAGTAACACTGCAGTGCCTATTTCTGCCACCAAGAAGTAGTGTGCAACCATTACTGTGTTTCGGTTTAAGGGTGTTGTAGCTAGTTGAATTACTGGAGCAACGGGACTTCCCATATAATATCTCTAGACGGAAAGCAGCAGTAGTGCAATGTATACTGTCCTAATTAGCGCCACGTTGTTATGGACAGGCGTGTCACTTACTGTCAGGTGAACGTCCTGCTCATCGATTTGTAGACTAAAAAAAAAAGTTAGCAATATTACGAGTACATATTTTTTTTTAAAAATGGAATAAGCTTTCCAGTACTCGACTTATACAGAAACATTTAATCTTTTCATACTCTATAATTGCCGTTAAAGGGAAACCTTTTTAGGAAGGATTTTCCTAGAGAAATGTATTTTTTCTTTTTCAACTTAAAGTATCAGCAATATCTTCAGAGCTTCCTCCTGCAATTAGTCTGGCAACATTAATAATGTTAAAATTTTTATCGAATGATTATTTTCAAACTTATAAAGTTACTCCACTTGTATATACGAATATAATCGATACTAGAGTGTACATAGTTCTTTTATATAATACGGTATTTATATAAGATATATCTTTAATAAAATTGATTAGTACTAAATATTTATAGCGTTAGTTGAACCCGGCAGACGAGAGCTCTAAGTTATTTGTTTTTTATTTTTATTGTTAGTGCCGAAAGAATCCTGTAGTGTTTCTCTAAAATTCAAACATTTTCCATATAGAGAAAGACATACTGAGAAAAATTTGTTTTTTTGGTACAAGCGTCTAGTATACAGAGACTACGATTTTACTTATTTGAGTACATTAGGAAGTCCAAACTGCTTTAGTTAATTCATTTGGAAATATAAGGTTGTTAATATAAAAATATTTATAATATTCTGAATTTTATCCTATAGTTAAACATAGTTAATAACCTAGATACGTAAATAGTTCCTTTGCAAAATATAAGTTGACTAGTCATTCATTATATTATGCAACAGATTCCTTTTATTTTTTTCCTGAGAAAAATCTTCGGAAGATACCCTCCTTCTAGAGAGACGTCAGGGTTATGCGGGCTTCTTGCTCACACTAAAACCCCCTAGGTGGTCTGCATCAGTGCTTTAGGAGAGGCTCTGGGATCTGTAATAGAACGCACCGGTGCCCCTCTACACTTTGTGTTACGTTACACGTCTCTGAGGAGGAGCATAACCTAGCTTAGCCAGCCGCAGCCGCTGCTCCACGTAGGTTCGCTTGTTGCGCGATGAGGTCCCCCATCCTCAAGGCCCGCGAAACTCCTAGACCCTTTTGTCGCCTTCTACGACAGGCAGGGCTTGCCTTAGTCCTATTCTTGCTATCCCGAGACTACAGGGCTAATGTAACAGAAACATAATAAAGTTTTTTTAAGTTTCTAATACATATACAAAATTTCTATAAAAATATATGCATAATAGCAATATGATAATCAAAGGATAGCAGCTACGGTAGATTATTAACGGGATACTAATTAATGGAAACAAAGGGTAAGAGGGATGGTGATTATGCCAGTGTACTATATAAAACACAAAGAAATGTGTGAAAGTTGTAATTAGTTGATATCCGTGGCCTAAATATACAGTTATTTCTTTTCTATATTCTACGAAACAACGAAACGAAGAATATGTTCACCTGATGGTAAGTGATGCGCTTGCCAATACAACGTGGCGCTGGTTAGGATTGAGAGCTTGAGACATAAGCTGTTGAGTCTCGTCACCCCAGTAATTTGCTCACTACTGTTTGGCGGCAGAAATAAACAATGCGGTGGTACCTACCAAGATAGTCTCCGGAATTTTCATTCAATAAAACGTTGAGACAGTTAAGACGCTCATCATCATCATCATTATCAGCCGATAGACGTCCACTGCTGGACATAGGCCTCCCCCAAAGATCTTCACATCGATCAATCCTGCGCTGCCTGCATCCAGCTGCTTCCCGCAACCTTCACCATATCGTTGGACCGCCTGGTGGGGAGCCTGCCAATGCTACGTCTACCGGCACGCGATCGCCATTCGAGGACCTTAGTGCCCAATCGGCTGTCAGTCCTTCGAGCGATGTGTCCTGCCCATTGCCACTTGAGGTTACAATCTTAGCAAGACGTTTACTTGTTGTTGATTGATGCACCCACCCATTAAGTGGCGCTAGTTATGATACTATACACAGCATCAGCTAATCAAGGTAATTTTAAATTAGAACACAGTAATGTTTGCACAGTTCTGTTTGGCGGCTGAAATAGAAGCTGCGGTGGTACTCACCTTGACGGTCTTCGGCAACTGAAACCTACCACCAATGACAGTAATAGTTGCGACAACATCGACTATACGTCAATAGAAACGTATGTATAAGAACTTTTGCAAATATGCGGAACGAAATATTGTGTGTTTGTAAACCTAAAAAAGTTTGGGAACACACGTTAGAGAAACCTTTGAGCTGGACCCAAAGAGCGAAATTAAAAAAGCTGCCTACAGCGATATTATTTTAGGTCCAATACACAGAGAGCAAATATTATGTTTCTCACTATCCCTCGTCCGCTTTCTCTTTCTTACATCGCTGTTAATAAATGATTATCGGATATTGCTTTGTTTTAATATTAAATGATCGCCATTGGCCATGTCTCTAAGGTCATTAATTGTATAATCGAATAAATTAAAGTAGGTCTCCGTTAATCAAACCCGTTTATTTCTACTGACACGCAGTTATGTGTAAATATTACTTTATTCTTGTAAGGAAGGTGAAGCTAGTGAAATTACTGGATCATCGAGATTTAACATACGAAAGTACTGCTCGTCTTGTCTCATTGTCGAATAAAAAAATTATGAAAAATGAGAAGGGTGGATAACCCTTATCATTTAGAATCATTTTGTTTAAAGTCTATGTTACTATTATAATTGCCATCGTCTTTTTACCACGGGACGATCAGACGCACGGCGAGACTCTACTCTTATGTTGTGGACATCTTCAGTTTGCGAACAAATTGAGTTCCCCATTCTTCATATGAACACCACAGGAATGGAACAAATTACCCTCGTCGGTGTCCCCGTCCAAATCCGACGTGGGTGTCTTCATAAAAAGAGTGACCAGGTTAGTGTGCTTTATCACCATAGAACACATCACCATTTAACATCAGGTGGGATCGTGGTCAAGCGCTAACCTAGACGATTTAAAAATAGAACAAAAATAAGACTGGTGTTGTTTGTATCTCTTTTTTTGTATGCTTGGAAAAATCTTCGGAAGATCTTTCGCTTCAGGTGGGAAGTCAGCCTGTCGCCTTATGACATAAGATGTTAAGTACCATAAGTCCAGTAATTTTACTAACTCCGGTGAAAGCACTTCACACTCTAATATACAAACATGTTACTACTGGAAGTTAACTTTTTGATTTATTAAATACATTTTGTGATTAGTTGAATTAAATTTATTCTTTACATTTGTCGTATTTTTTTTTAACTCAATTCTGATAAAACTACTTCTTGTTTTTCTAATAACAATTCTCATGTTCATATAACACTAGCTGTTCCCCCCTATTGTTGGCCGTGATATAAAATTAGATTTGAAATTTAGTCTTGACATTTGTCAGAATTTTTTCCCGTCGACTTTCAGATTTCTTTTGATTATTAATTCATCGAAAATCTATTTTAGGGGTAACATTTCATATAATCCGTTTTTTTTTAACCTATTCTCGGTAAAAGGAATATTCTTTTTAAATTTCAAGTCTATAGACCTTATGATTCCAATGATATCGTAATAAGTCTACATAGGTGAATATCTCTTATTATATATATATATATATATATATATATATATATATATATATATATATCTTTATAGTTATAGGTAAATTTAAATATTATATTTATTGGTTTATTTTTATAAAACCGAGTGTTCACAGTCGTTTATACAACACCTACATTTCAATAGATTAATATCATCTTGACTCTTTGTCATCCATAAATAAACGTATTGCGATAGCGTTGTAAATTAGCAGCGGAGCTATTCCTAGTTAACATTAATTAAAAAGTTATAAATTTTATGAGAAACTTTGCCTGTGATTTATTTGCAAAGTTTCTTAATTATGCAAACGAGAATTCGAACCAAAGATATCGAACAAGCACTAGTAACATCGCTTCTTTTTTTTTTTTGTTACTAACAAAATTAGTCTTTGATATTATCCTCAGATCTAGCTACTATTCTATAATATAGGTAGTTTACTCGACGAACAGAATGTTCGACCAATTCCTGTCAATTCATCATCCGATCGAAATTGACAGGAATTGGTTTGAAACATGAAATTCCAATATGCAGGTGTGTGTTGGGCAATTTTCGATCACGGTTCCATTTATGTTACGTGTTAAAGTTTCTAGCAAAAATAAAAAAAAAAATCGCAACAACACTAATTGAAATGCATTGCGCTTTATACAATACGTTACTATTCAATCAATCAACATGCAAACAAGGAAACTGCATTAATATAAAATCTCGTGCGACATTTGCTTTCGAGCTGCAAAAGAAAAAAATGTTAACTGAAATTTTACGGACGTATTGTTTCATGAAATTGATGGCTTCATTAAACAAATAGTGTGTAACAAAAGGGAAATAAAATGCATTAATAATATGAAAATTAATTTTTGTTACATTCAATGAAGCGTTGACGCAAGCGAGTCGTTCACTTGCTGTTAATTGATACGCCCAGCCATTGATACTATATACAGCATCAGCTAATTATGATTGTAAGTCTCGATACGACGGGAATTCCACTAGCTACAGCGCCCTTTATACTAGAACACAGTAATGTTTGCACACTACTATTTGGCGGCAGAAATAAACACTGCAGTGGTACCCACGGTCTCCGGTCACCAGCAATAGAGACCTACCACTAGTACCAAATTGATCCACATTTCTATATTTTCATTGATGATTTAAAATAACTATAATCACAATATTATAAACAGACTTCTTTCTTATCTTTATATATATAATACTAAAGTAGTCTGTTTCCGGCCCCAGAGAACCTTTCATAGACGGTATTAGCATAATTTAGTTTATTTTAGCCTTCTTCAGTAACAAATTTTGCTATAGTCTGGAAATAGTTCTGAGAATATATATACATAAATTATATAATATATACTAAAAAGACTTCAGTAATCAAAAAATAGTGTATGCATATATATATTGTGGTTACAAACTACAGGTTAAATACATATTGGTATAACATCTTACCACTCTAAATAACAAGTTAATTATGCTTAAACTACTGTAATTAAACTATTCGGCAAAATCTAAAGGTTAATTTAATAGATAACTGAATTACAGGTTTGCATGTGAGTAAATAATTGTGATATATAAATTAATCGTATGTGTTGTGTAAAGTATAATATATTTATCATACGGAACCCAATTAGTAATTTTAACGAGTAATTATTTCTACTTTGCTTTTCATTCCCAATTATTTGCGGTCGGCCTTCCTTGTTCTAAAACTCCAAAATGTATGACCTGCAGTGACAAACATTTTAATAAACCTAATCAAAAATCTGAAGACCTTACTGCTTATATAAAGTCCAATGCGGAATTAGAACCGCTGCACACTTTTTTAATAACTTCATACCTCATAAATTCAAATGGATATCGACGTGAAATCTATTGACTGGGAATATAGAGCCGAAGATTTTAAATTGTTACTTTCTATGAGTTCAAATGCTAATCAGACTGCTCCTGTTCAATAACTCGCTCAAAGGGAACACGTTGAATAGCACTCAAAGCTTAAAACCTGATTAATAGGTTCGTGTGACGGTGATTTCGTTATTAAAGACGGAAATTAGAATGGATGTAACCCTACGGATAGGGATTATATTTCGATAGTGACTACCCTCCATTACACATACACATACAGTGTGTACATTACAATTAAAAAACTGGTAACATTTGTAAAATGTACTAATATATACTTGATCCAGTTGTATTTTAATGCAATAATTAAATTTAGTAGGAATTGAGGAAATACAACCCGTAATCCTTGTTGACCGCATTGCCTAATATCTCTGGCTGGTCTCTCAAAAGACCTTATCGAACGATTGTGGACTTCTCAGTGTAAGCTATTTATTATACAATATGTTCTTTGAACTGATATCGTACGGCTGCAATTGATACCATTCTTATAATTAGGTTAATGGATTGTCATCGCCTCCTACATATGTGGGTTTGAACAGCCTTGCCGGAATCATCTCATTGAATACCGAGATAAGTTAAGTTTGTAGCAGCAAGGCTCAGTAGCAGTGGCCCTTTATTTACTATGAAGATATGAGAAACCAATTCAGTTGGCTCATAGGACAAAGCCGGGCGTCGTATAGCGCGACCGCTCCAAGGGAATTCCGCAAAGGATGAATAGTGCAGTTATTGCGTTCCGCCGCTTTCTTTATCATCCGCTGTAATTAAATAACCGGTCCATATATGTACATTTAAGACTTGTTCCGCAACAGGATACTGAAATAGCTTCTCTGTATAATATGTAGGAGAATGTGCTTTATACTGCAACTTTCCTCCCACCGAGCCAGTTACGCGAAGGTATTTTCATCATATAAAATTAATAAAATACTCTCTGGTCGTCCATTCTAAAAGAATATTAAAATTCTTACATATTTATTTTATTATTCTCAATAGAATAAGCGGCAGTTTTAACTATATTCTAGCTAGATAGCTAGCTACTATAAATATTGGAAGTCAGAGGCTCAATAAGTGTTAGGCGTCGTCATGTAATGAGATAATATAGTGCAAATCGCGTTAAAATGTCTCATCTGATTGTTGTATGCGAACGGCTTTTAATGTTCCTGGTTATAAGTCGTAAAAGATCAGATTTAAAATGTAAATAAACCTTGACATATACGTATGGACCACCGCAGAATTGATGATGATGGTGGTATCAAAATTTAAAGCGCACCTGTTCTGCAAATCTCTTTGAATATTTACGAAAACCTATCACTATTTACGCTGTATTGGACCCCAGTTCTCCTCTCCTTCCACATAATTATTTCTGTCATATAATTATTAGCCGAAGATGTCTTCTGCTGTATATAGGTCTTCCTCGTATGGTTTGTACTGAACTGTCTTTAAGATATAGTTAGGATGTACAAAAAGAACGCCGAGTCTAATTGAAAAGCTAGGTGACAATTCCAATGAGATATAAAATCATCAAGACAATATCGACTAATGTTAGATAAAACATCTTTAAATATTTTTTTTTTTGTCTAATAACAATGCTCGGACATAACTTTTCGGAATCGCTATTAATTTATAAAAAAAAAATCCTGTTAAATATTGCACCCTAACATAATAAATATTGGCATCGGTTGAATTGCTTTGATAAACGTCCGTAATACATGAGGAATCGGCATTATTAAAAGTTCACTAAGAAATTCACGTGGGCATTTATCAATAGAGTGATTTCGCAAATAACACCGTCCGTCCACTATTCCTTAGCACAAAGGCTGTTATTACACGACCCCCGGGGCCCGTCGCTTCCCTTGTTTACCGTTGGTAGTCCGACATGTGCTCAATACGTTCAAATACTTTAAGAGAAGCCGATTACAGCATTGGTACGTATGTCAATATCGCATCCAGGGAAATAAAAGGGAATTAAAAACGCACCATAGAATACAGGAATATTAAAAAAAAATCCGTTTACTTTTGTTCGTGTTTAAAGTATTGTTTGGTTCTTTATTAAGTTTTAAGCTCTATCTGCGGAATGGTGTATTTTTTGCAAGTAAAATTGTAATGAAAGATTTTTTTATGAAACTACAAATTACGAAAGTACATAAGCTGATTAGTATAAACCAGCGACTCTCAACCTGTAGTAAGCATACTCCTATAGATAAATGAAAATTCTGAAAAGTTAAAATAGCTCATATCGACATTATTATAATCTATTATTTGTATGTTTTTTTTTAAATGAATCAGATACCTGATAACTCACTAAGCTATTAGAGAATATATAAATATATAGACCTTTGAGAAACGAAACACATTATTAGAAGGCACGCAGTTATCATGAGAGGTTATCATAAATAAGAGTTCTCCAAACAAGCAAAAAATTGGATCTCATCTCTGCACGCAGCAATGTCCAAAAATCGGCCTCCTAAACGACTTTGTAGTAAAATTGCGCAAAAGAAGAGAGAGGAAATGTGGATAGAATCGGTACAATATTTCCACTGGGAAAACATTGTTAAGCTTAGTATCCGGATTTAAATGTAGGATATTATCAAACTTATAAATGGAAGATTTATACATATGAAACTTGGGCGAAGTTGTTATGTTGATCTCATGGGAGTGACTCGTATAGTTAAAATAAGAAACCGATGCATTTGACAATAATAACTATGTAGCAAAGATAGTTATAAGCATTACGAACGAATATCAAAATCCTGAAAGCGGTCCATTTCAGGTAATTCTCAATAGACAGATACAATTAAGGATTCAATCAATTTTAAAGTACTGCAAAGCAAAGTTAGTAGGAGAGAAGACACCTAATAATATTGGAAATACCCAGAAGCGAAGATATTTACAAATGTTAAGGTCCGGGTAAATAAACGAAAGGGGTTGTTCACGCTAATGAGCCTTTAATTTTAAACATATGGAATAGTAAATCTTGATAATTGACGGATAACTATAAAATGAATTGTCTAATTAAGAGTTTCATTCTAAACTGTAATAGCAGGCATTTAGAAAAAAAAATCTCAATGTTTGTATGAAATCCTTCTGCTCAATACTCGGCAGAGACGGGGCCGCATTGCGGTCTAATGTTTACTCATAATAAAAAAGTCTACAAGTTATACTCTGTTCAAGTGATGCATGAAATTATGGAAACAATAGTTTATTCATGTATCATATATATGTATAAGTACATACATTTAACGTGGTATAATTCGCTAGAAAATATCATTGGTTTACTGTTTCATCGTATACACTTTATCTGGAATAAAAGTTTATGATGTTTTGGAATATTCATAACCTAAAGGCTTTAAAAACAAAAAGGGTCCAATTAAAAGTCCGACGGATTATTTAGATGGGGAATATAAATCAATCTTCATAACCATATATATAGTTTTTCTAAGCAAAGTAGAGATACGCATACATTTAGGAACGTAAAGAACGAACGACTGTAAATTTCAGCTTATTAAATTACTCATAAGCGTAAGTCTGAGGTCCAATTTAGAGAAGCAAACAGTTCAGACAAACTTTTAGCATGCAAATAGTGTGATGGTAACCTCGGAACCTGCAACTAAAGTTAGCTTGTTAGCAAGTTATTAAATGATATTACATTTCCGAAAATCATGCAGCATTCGGAGATATTCAGTTACCTCAGAGCTCAAACTTTGAATATGCTACTGTAGTAATAAATAGATATATCAGTATATCATACAAATAGGCCATTATGAAATTAAATAAATGTTATAATTATTAATGTAACTAATTCTTGAAAAATTATATATTTATAGATGGTGGTACTGCTGGTAGATCTCCATTGATGGAGACTATCTACGTTACCGCCGCAGCACCTATCTCTGCCGCCAAACAGTAGTATGAAAACAATACTCTGTTCCGATTTGAAGGGCGCTGTAGCTAGTGAAATTACTTGGGTAACGTGACCCAACATTTTATGTCTGAAAGCGACGAGCGCAATGTGGTGCTTTGTGTATAGCATCCTAAGTAGCGCGACATTGTTATGGGCATGCATTACCATTGCACTTACCATTAGGTGAACATACCGCTCGTTTCTCACTTCATTGAATAAAAAAAAACTGACTTTTATTTATGACACATAATTGTAATGAACTTTCGAATTTCTAGAGATAATGAGCAAATATTTGGAGTGAAACATATAGTAATATGTATTATAATTGTATGGGAATAATAATGTATATTGAATACACGTTATCTGGAATCCATAGTAGTTTTCATATAAACTGACTTTATTTATTTCATAAGTATTATTACGGAACAGTGTGCTCCATACTCTCGTTTAAAATTTCCACTAGATGCACTGCACTATCCTTCGACCATCTCGGTTCATGGAATTTAATACCAGCAGTGAAGTTTTATTTGTATTGCAACCAATTCGAATCACGGGAGAGCATACACGTACCACCCCTTTGATATAACATCAAAGAGAAATCTAAAACAAACTTTATACGAATACCTTCCCTAGCTTTAGAACTTGTTTTACAGTCATGTTATATTTGAGAGTGATCTAGATTTTAGTCCCCACTTGTATGAAAATGTTTAGTTTGAACTAAAATTTTAATAATGTCATGTTACAGCAACTAAGTAAAACGATGTTATAGTTATAATTTAACTTCATTTAAATTTGATAAATGGTATAGTATTAGGTCCTCGAAAGACGACCGCATACCGGAAGTTATAGTATTAGCAAGCCCATCAGGTGGTCTAATGATGCGGTGAAGATTGCGGGAAATACCAGGATGCGGGCACCGCAGATTTGATCGATGTGGAAATCTTTGGTGAAGGCCCGTTTCCAGCAGTCGACGTCTATCGGCTGATAATGATGATGATGACAGTATTCACGTATGCTATAAACACGCTGGTCTATGAAAAAACTTTAGCAATATCAGTTTGACTTTGTTTAGTCATTAGAATACAAAAAACAAGTTTCGTTAAAGAGTTAATAAGCTCTGGATGCGACCATTGCCCGGCACTAAGCTTCACATCAAAGGAGTTTCTCATTAGCTGATCATATGAAAGCGGATAAATATTCGTCTGTCATATTGCAATTTAATGAAGAGCGGGAGATAAAATCACAGAGAGATTGTCAAAGGGGTAAGCTTAGAGATCAAAGCATTTAATTAAAGTGCATTCTCTTTTGTTGAACACAGTTTTATTAAGGGTGCATCTGATGAATATTGATTATCATTTATACTATTTTAATTCGTACTTTTCTCACCTTATATACTACTAGAAAATAATTAATGAAAAATCTGAGGTTTGACTACTTATAGCGACTATATTCGACGAAATCGCGAGACGGGCGAGACGTTCACCTAATGATAAATAATACGCCACGCCATAACAATCTGGCGATAATTAGAATGATATACACTACACCAAATAGTACTCGTCCCTTTCACACATAAGATCTCAAGACTCATTATCCCAGTAATTTCACTAGCAACAGCGCCCTACGAAACCGTAACATGGATTTAATTGCACAATAGTATTCGGCTGCAGAAATTACAGCCACGATATTACCTATCTGTATGGTCTCGGGTAACAAAGATCTACCAGCATAATGATGCTGCTTTTCTCGTTAAATTCTACCTTTTTATCGGGTTTTGATATAAATATAATTAGAAAGGTCCGGCGTTAAATTTTTATCCTTATTTGAATGAGAATAATTTTCAAATACATACGGTATACTAATGTTTCGATTTGCATAGTTAACTATAGAAATATTGTTTATTATATCGGCGTTTCTAATTGTTAAAAGTTTACTGCGGTGATGGATATAAATTCAAATGGAAATTTCGAATTTTATATACTACTATACTATACCTTATATTTTTCTAAACATGTAATCAGTACGTAATTGAAAACTAAAAAAAAATCGTTTTGTCTTCGCCATTACAAGGTTTAGCTTTGTTCTCTTTGCCTTAATTTACAAGGGGAAACGAAGCATTGTTGTTACCAGTAGCCATACGATCTCGATGAATCTTTTGTTCAAACCCCTTTTCCATGTACATACGTATTGTATATAAAAATCAATCTTACATTTAACCCAGCGGCAGGTGTCTTTACTTCTTTGTCTTTGTAATCCCTATCCTTAAAACATCCCGTCATTTTATTGCGTGGGGTATTGCATTCAAACTATTTGTAAGCATTGTTTTAAAACTTATTCTGAATAGCTTCCATAAAGAAATCTCTAAAGCAATTTTCTCTAAAAAAAAAATTTGCTCTTTTTACACCAATAAACGCCTATTTGCTCTTCATAATATATTGTTTCAGTTCAGTACATAGTTAAGCAGGTTAATAGCTTGTTATACTTAAGTAATATCAACAATACCGCCATTTTGTAAAAATGCTACAAGCACTAATTAAAAAAAGTATGTATTTTCATTGTTATTGTAAAATCTAACTAGTATTTTATATTTAAGTAATGTGTGGTGCCTTGCATTATTTTTTTTTTACATTTGTTCAATGTTCAAGTTGAGGCTTCCTGTTGCAGGAAAGGTATCAGTCCAATTATCCACCACCCGGGCCAAGTTTAGGTTGGATTATGTCATGTAACCTTAAAATATTTATTACCCGGAAGCTTAAACTAATATATAAGTAAGGATTGAATCCTTTAATTTTTACAACGCTTACAAACTCAGCTATCACCGCTTCGACTTAGGCTATGTTAAAAAATAGTTAGCAATTATTATTAAGTATAGTTTTATTACTATTAGGTTTTTGTAATAATAATCATTTATTGTATGTAAATTTTTAAGTAAAAGTGCTAATACCGAGGAGCATGGAATAACGTTTTTTTATGAATCTTCGTTGAAGATAGATAAAAATTGTCTGAGTTTTATGTAGTAAGTTATTTATGAAAATATGATAAATGGCCTCTTTAAGTGAACAGAGAGGCCACATAAGAAGCATTCGTTCCGTCCGAAAACTCAGAAATTCACGACTAATAATGCGCGCGTTTTGAATACAAAAATCATAGCGAGCGCTCCTTCAAACCGGCTTACTATTGAATAACTAGTCAGCGACGAAAACGACTACGTTTTGAAAATTTTAAAACAACGACAACAAATTTCAAATGGATTTATACTCGAAAGTAACATTTAGAAAAATCATCAGAAAAAAATAAAAAATCATAACAGCAATGAGAAAAAAAGGAAGGGTGGCAAACAATGCTGCTTTACACACCCGTCCACTAGTCGTCATCGTCGTGCCTTTAATCGTATATACAATTTAATTGAAGAATTTTAATCATAGACAAAAAATATGTATACATAATAATAAACAATACGGAAACTGAACAAAATAACTGTTTCCAAGTTAACAAGTATTACGTGAAATTTGAAGTTGTATTAAAGCACAACAGCACTTCTTCGCCACATTGAAAGGATCGTTAAGACTTTTTGAACTAATCAGTTGGCAGTTGCAAGACTCTTTTTGGATGACAAGAAACTATTCCCAGCACTATTTCTTAAAACTTTTAAAGGAAATACTGTTTTTAGTGATGAAGGCATATCATTCGAATTATTGAACAGAATACTAGTTAAGTGCATCTTTACAAAAATCAATACATAATATGTATTCGACGTTCGTTAAAAATAGATCGTTTATGTTGTTCATGGTATGAAATAGAAAACCACTCGTGGCAGACATATAGTTATTTTTATCGGTTGTAGCTATAGGATGAATCATTGAACGTTGCTCTATTGTATGGGCACAAAGCGACCACCGTTCCCGTATGCTGAGCCTCGGAATAGAATTGCGGATGAACAGACCTGGGCATCGATACCGCAATTAGTAAATTGAAGCCCCTTCTGAACCATGTTCTGAAATTATAATTAACACAACTCCACTTGCATTTTGCAATTTCGAACTAGTCGGTAATGGGGACTAATTTGAAACTAAGAAATTGTGTAATTATATGTATTTCTAATAACGAAGACGATAACTAGGTAAATACTTATATCACGTGTTTGTAAGATGAGTAAATCTATACTGTTATATATCACGGATGCTACTCATTATATTATAATGAGAACAATCACAGTTAATATTAATGTTTGTTTTATCTTCTGATTATTCTGTGATATTATATAATACTACTAATTAAGATCGTCTGTTGGTAATAATAGATTTAATTAATACGTTATTGTGTATTTTCAGCGAACGTACTTCCGCAATATACAATGCCAATTAATAAGTACTATAATGAAGCAACATTTATAAATAATAGTTACTTTTTCTTTTGTATGAATGTGCAAAATTATATAATACCCTATCGAAGTCAAAGGAAATGAAACATGATCATTTTGAAATGTTACATTTTAGTATTTAACATAATAGATGAACGTGGATGGTTATAAGGGTAGAGGAAGACCGAAGAAGACATGTGTAAGAAGAGTGTGAATTCAGCAGATATGACGGCGGATAGAGGGATATGGAAGAGCAGTACATACTGTGCCGACCATACAAAGCTAGGAAAATGGCAGGACGAAGAAAAAGAAGTTACATTTATGATGAAAAATTATAAGAAAAAAAATATAGTTTGTCTTAATATTTTTCTTTTATTAAATTTACTGCAGTGTTTAAGAACCCTAACCTGTCATCGATTGCGTACTTCTGTTGTATGTACTACAGTTTTCACATCCTACCTGTTTGCTTTTAATTTCTTCAAACGTTGTATTTCTTATAAACGAATGAAAAATCTTTGAACCTTTACTTTTTCTAGTATTTAACAATCTATGAATGGTAAATAAAAATGACATTAAAATGTTACAGAAAGCTCAAAATATGTTTCCTTATAAAATTTCGAAGTAATTAACTGTGAAAAGACTTCAATGAAAAAAAAAAATCATTTCATGTACAAGATTGTTTAGCTGATGTACTTTTTGCAGCGACATTAGCATAATAACTATGCCGTGGCTCAAGTATGGCTAAAAATTTCAATTGGCATTTCAACATCAATTATTGTTCGATACTCTGAATGGATAATCGATTTCTAAATTCCTAAAAACTAGACGAGATCAATAGTTATAAACTGATGTTTAGGTTCCAGAAGCTGATGATACTACGAAATGGAAAACGAATAAACTGAAACGTCAATCAAAAACTGACGTTTCAGTTTTTGCGTTGACACCATAAAGGAAAATATGAAATTTTTGAATACGATTCGGTTTCCTGAATCGGAATTGGTTTATATAAGCAAAGTAACAGACAGTTCCACGGAAGAAATTTGATAGTCAAATTTACGTATAAAAAAAGGCAGTCGATGTTGAATATGGTTTCAAATTGTCAATCTTTGAGCTACACGTTATTTTTTATGTTATTTTTTATGGCTATATATACTACCGTTATTTCTGAAAGACATAAAATTGTCAACCAGAAACTCTTAATGTTTGTACCTATACGTATTACGACCGACTAATTAAGTTATTTTTTTAACACTTTAGATGAACTTTTAGGATTAGCATTCAGGAGAATTATTACAGGAAAATATCATGGTATTTAACGAAACGGTATCAGATTTTCTAAAGTTAAAAAAAAATCATGACAGGAAGGTTTCAATTTACGTAAACCCCCAAAACTAAAAATAATACGTTGATTGCCTATAAAAACGAATGTATTTTCACTACATCAAAATCAAACGCTTTGCATAGCTCAACCTATCTTAAATGTTTAAAAAAAAAAAAGTATTGATTTTAGCATAAGCCACGCCTAATACTAATGCAGGTTGTTTGTAATTACATATTGCATGTGTGATTAACCCTGACATGGAAGTACTACAAACATTTTTACTGTCGTGTGACCCAGTTATAAAGTACTTATAGTTTCGAGGATCCTGACTTAAGTTAAAATATTCACAAAGTTTAAAACGGTTACGTTTTACTCCTCACAATTAAACCACGTTTAATTGTTATTATATTATGTTTTAATATTTAATGACCATCGTTGAATATATAGGCCTCCACCTCTGTAGGTACAGTAACAGTTACAAGAGCCATCCTTTTCCATGGAATTATTCCTCTCTTGAATGGTTTTCACCACAAGCAATATATTAAAAGTAACAAATATATCGTTAACAATCTATTAATTTATGATTAATTTTAGTTAATAAAAATTGTTAATTTTAAAACATCGTGTCATATAATGGTACTTTATAAAATATTGAAACATAGTAGGGAATCGTATAAGATATTCATCATAAAGATAAGTAATGTTGGATTCGTTCCCAGTAGAAAGAACTCCGTTTTCAAAGGGATAGTTCATTAGCACAGAAAATGAACTTAAAAAAATTATACCAGTGTAAGAAGTCCTCTAAAAAAACATCATTAAATCCTGCATCCGTCTACATGAAATATGAAAAGACGTAAAAGATGAAGGAGTTTACAATTTTATGTAATATATATATGATTTCCATCTATGTAGTGACTCAACACGATATCTCTGGAATCAAAAGACCTAATCTTGAAATTTGGTATTAATATTCCTTCTACGAGTATACGTCAGCTAAGCATGAATTTTACAAAATTTCTACCTCAAAGGGAGGTGCGGGGTGTAACGGCTAGCAAAGGAGAGTGGAACGAGTAGATCTAAATATTTTAGATCATAAATTGAAATTAATTTCCACTTTGCATATTGCATTTACAACGAAAACTATAATTAGTGAGTGATATAGTATATATTAGTGATTATTAGTGAGTATCGGAATTTATGATGTTCTCAAGCGGGCTGAAGTTTATTAGGAATATTATTTAATTAAATTACTGATATTGATAGTATCGTTAACTAACGTCAACGCATCCAAACTAAATTTACATTTCAGTTAGTACGTATCGATGCGAATAAATCATTTCGAGATATATCCGGCTTCGATATGTTTGCGACGTTGTGTTGTGTAGAGCAACAATTTTGCATCAATAACTTACTACTAAGAATATAGCTTTATAAATTTGATGAAAGATTTATTTTGTACTGAATTCAAACAAATTTTATTCCAATCTAAACGATAAGAAATTTTAACCAACTTAAAATAATCACATGAACCAATATGGTTTTTTTTTAATTTTTTGGGAAATTAAAAATTTTACGGAACTATTATGCATGTATTATATAAAGTATAAGTATAATGATGAGAGATGTGGCTACAGCAAAAGTACAGTGAAATCGGTGCAAGGATTGTTTTTATATATAGAAGAAATTTTCGATGAATAAAGTATTAACATCTCGACTATTGGTTCAGATTCCTAATGGAAATATAAGAAAAAAACTATATGTAATAAAAATTTATTAATTTAATCTCTAATATGTATTGGTCACTTTAGTCGCTATGGAAATAACAATACCTGTTATCAGTTTAGCTTGAAAAACAGATAGATATAATCCTACCGAGTAGTCAAAAATAGAGCTGTATGATGGAATATGTGGAAAATGCTCTAACTAAAAATCTTTCATTTAAATTCGTTACATTTGGCATGTGACTAAACTGTTTTCTAACATGGTTTATATAATCTCGTTTTCCTGAACATGACTAACTGACGAGTTAGAATACTAAAATGTTAAAACTTCGCCGAGCACGGGTATTAAATTTTAACCCCGTTCTCCATTGCCGGTTCTCTACAAAGCTTCATATTTTAAAGGTAGAGAATTGTCCATTACAGTGATATAATTCTGGTAAAATAACGAGGTCAGTGTGCTTTGTGAAAACTAACAAATTTTTGATAGAAGAGGAAGTTGTCGATGCACATTTATCACCAGAACGTAGTAGTAACAGTAACGAATAAGTTGTCTACTTTTCAATATTTTCTCACCGTTCCACACAACTCATTTACATTAAAAATACATTTATGTGGGAAACACAAAACAAAAAAAAAAAAAACTATTATTTTAACTTAACGCAACTTGAGTTTAATAAATGCTACGTCGCCGCTTAGTATAATCAACTGAGAAAGGTTTTCCGATGGAATGATATCATCGCCTTCACTTTCAGAACTTTTCTCTCCGTTTATACTTCTTGCATCTTTTCACCTCTTAAAAAAAATATTTTAATTTGCTTCTCAGTTACCCAAAGTTATTGAAAATTTTGACTGTGCTTTTAAAATTAGTTTGCGTTCTGCTTTTGAAAACGGCGCTGAAGAGTTTTGTATTCTCGGCTTTTTTCAAAAAGAATATCCATTAGTTCTGTTTTAATATATGTAAGACAGGTAACCCCAACTCTAGAAGTACAGGTTGATACAATGGTTCTGCAATTTTTTTAATCATATTTGAGCGAAGTTGTTTTGTGAGAAGCCAATATGTACCTTAACAAACTTATTTATCTAAATATAATATAACCTTAAACAATCAACAGTTAGTTCATCACAACATCAACAGTTTATTTATTGCATATACATGAGTGTTGTTATTATAATTGCTGTAAAAGTAAACTGAAACTGTTTCTAATAACTTGACTTCCTACACCAGTTAAATTAATTAAACCGGCTGAGATGTTTGTCAAAATACTAAGAGATAATGAAAATAACCCATGCTTTAATTTTATGAAGCAAGCTTTGCAAGTTCAGAAATATTCCAATAAAAGTCTCCTCAAAAACTCAAGATTTCGCGAAGGCTACTATAAACAAAGAAAAAAAAAAAATTTTTTTTTGTTCAATCATTATTAGCGTTTACATGAATTGAGTAAAAACGGTGTTAGTTATATATTATAAACGGGCAATTCAATTTTATTCATTTGCATAGATTTTACCATGGATTCCAATAAAAATCCTCACACAAAAGCTAATAGTTATTGGTCAGTACTCTGTTAGTATAACAATAGACTAACAAATATCGAACTCTCGCTGTGATGCTGTGCAGATGACAGGCCCTTGAATATCTGACATGTTATTTGAGAACCTGTGACGTTAACGAATTTGAAAAAATACAAGCGATAGCCGCCGGAAAAAACTGCGGTGCAGTTATCGACGTGTACTAGATAATACCATATCCACCATGTACTATAGATTATTAGAATCAAAATAAAAAAAAATTATTAGAATCATTTAATTTATAAACTTAACGAGGAATTGTTTAGTAAAATTATTAATATTAAACAGTCAACAAATTGATTCATAATCATCAGCAGATAGACGTCCACTGCTCTGATCACACGCCTCCTCCAAAGATGAACAATATGATTATTGACACATAGTTTTAAAACTTATTATTTTTGTTATACTAAAACTATTACCTTCTAATTTTAATACATTTTTTACACATTATACATCTAAGTTATAAGAGAAATAAAGTTATATTTTCGTTCCAATGAGAGGGTGATAGTATGTAGGTTAAATATTAAAGTTAATTGCAGCGTACTTCGTAAGGTGGTAAAAGGCGGTTTTTAATATCAACACCTCTTTAAAAAAAATTCTAACTGGATTTTAAAATGCTAAATTGAATATTAAAATTTAAATGTTAACAACACCAATTAAATTTTTTATTACACTAATTTACTTTTATCCTTGATTTCAAGTGAAGATGGGGCTGAAGATAGTGAAACATGCTTGTTAATACTTCAAAGTATTTTAGACGACCAGTCTGATAAGATGACGGTCGGAATCTAGATGGTGAGTTCGTATGTTATCAGTAAAATTCGAAAAAATATCACCACCTTCCCAAACTCCAATAAATAAAACCCTGAATAACAAACAAAGATATATCTTAACAAACTTAAGTTAAAACTAGCGTTTTTATCGCCTCTTCATTTTTTACTAATAATAGAATAAAAAAACCTCAAATTTTTTTAGGGTACCTAAAATTTAAACAAAATAAATAAATAAATGTTGCTTTAGTAAAGAAAACCGATGAGATATAACATAAATTTTTCCATCGGTTATTTTTTTTAATATTCATCTCGACAGAAAATATAAAATGGAAATTTAACTTAAAACTCTCGGTTCAAAAACAACTTCGATCTACGTTCTAGTCGAATTTACAACTAGCCTGAAGGATGAATTTCATTTGAAAGCCGTATTGTAGCTATCTGTTGCTCCATCAAAAGCTCTAAGTTTCCCAATGGACGGATTTATAGAGTGCTTTTATTCATAAAAGAATTTTTGACTGATATTTTTAACATAGAGAAAAACAGTTATACTGAGAAACCGTTCAAATCTTGCAAGTTCATGTGTAGAGTTTTATTTTTATCTTACGCTGGAAAAATATAATCGGCCTATTTTTTACATAGTAAAGCATCTGTGTAAGGGTTCTCGCACAACAATACACAGGATCCAAGCCAATCTCACTAGCTTGTGGTGCACCCTCCTAATGAACCAACGACGCTCCGGCTTACACCAACCCGCATTGGGCCAGCGTGATGGCAATTTCCTCAAATCCCCCCATATGAATCCCTACCCGACCAATGTGGTAATCTTTGCAGAAGACCTATATCCAGCAGTGGACCTCTATCGGCTCATGATTAAGGCATCTGTCTGAATAATTAAACACTCCACTAGTACCTACCTAAACAATCTCCAATAATGAGATCTAAAGTTAGTAATAACAACAGCTGGAATTGTTGATACTGAGAAAGGGGTCAACAATGAAGATTTTGGAGGTTATAATTAAATTCGTGATTAAAAAAAAAAACGGAATATTTTAAAGATCCAGATAGGAGAATTCCGATAAAGATGTAATTATTTCAACTTAAGCTTACGTATGTAAGCGAAAAGTCTCAGACAAATAAAGGCAAAGTCAACAAAGGTCAACAAACAGCCATTACGCAATTTGTCGGCATTCTTTACGCAACGAGAGAGTGCTCCGTATTTTCTATGTATAAACTTAAGAGGAACGAAACACTACTAAACTTATATAATGTCTATTAACACAGACATTATATAAGATATATGAGAATATAAAGAAACAGTTTATAGGTATTTAATAAAAGTCTAGTATCTAAAATCTGATACTAGAACTACTGTAGATTACAGTAATTAAAATGTGATACATAAAAAAATTTATATGAATTATCAAAAGCGTTACATTGCTTTTATTTTAATGAAAGTTGTATATAATACAATCCAATAAGCGTAGTATTCATACACAACAGCAACACTTAAGTACCATGATCACATTAACTTGATATTATTATTTTTTTTGTTAATTTATAACATATTCTAAAAAAATTTCTTAGCTTACGAACCGTGTGGATTTTTTAAAATCGCTGTTAAGCTTATTACAACTTTTAACAGTAAGTTTTTTCTAAGCTTTTAATATTTGAAAAGTAGCTTAAAATTACCGAAGATATCAAGCGGAGTGATGGCAAGTAATTCACGTCGAGAATCGTGATAGGAGGCACTCCGCCAAAACTTATTTTTGTACATTAGGAAATGTACAACATTATACATCAAATGCAAAACATAATTGAAACTAACGACACTACATTTGGATGTAAATTTGCTCATAAATCTTTCTTTTTATTATAAATTAAGAGGAACATTAAACAACAAGTTATAATTCATTAAACATCTTCGTATGATGATTTACTCACGGAGTTAAAATTGAAACGGTTAAATTAACATAGTTTAATTTGAAACGGAATCTTATAAAACATTTTATGGGGAGAGAGAAAAATAAATGTACTACAATGAGAGAAAAAGAATCTCTCGAATGCAATCAACTGTACTTTGAGTGAAATAACACAATTTCTTATTTTCGGTAAACTACAAAGGAAATAAAGTGAGATAGTTACAATGAAAAGCCTCTTGCTTGGAAGTATCCTTATGAAGTTTTGAGTTAACTTCTCTAGCAAATTCCTCCAGCATCAATTCTACACGGGTATTGTTGTAAAATTTATATTATAATATTAGCTTTTAAAACCTGTAATATTAAGCTTTCATATTATAGTGAAATTTTTATTATTTAATTTTATAAATATTAGTTAAAAAAATAAGTTTCAGTAAGCAAGTGAAAGTAGTTTTGATGTTATTATTTATCTAATGAAGGGATGTAAGATTGAGAATCATTGAAACTGAAACATACCTACGATTACAAACTAATTCAGTAATAAAAGTAGATGAACAATTAAAACAATGGCTTTGCCGTTGTTTCGTTACCATCATTGATAATATTGATTTCATTCGTCGTCATCGTCATCTGCCGATAGACATCCGCTGTTGTACATAAGCCTCCTTCAAAGATCTCCGCGTTGATCGGTCTTGCTGCTCGCATCCAGCGCTTTCCTGCAACTTTTGTTTGTCTATTCATATGAGGGATTAGGGCCATTTTCCATCACTACGGCTCAATGCGGGTTAATGGAAGGTAGAGCCGCGTTTATTGATTTGCATGGTGCACCACAAACACGTGGGGTAGGCTTTGAGGTAGGTTGGGTCCCGTGAGTTGTTATGCGGGATCCCTTACAACCCGGATTGGTTCCATTAATTAAAATATATTTGGTATTGCTAATCGCCATACAGAGGTTACTACATGGTATGCACGAAATATTTGGAATCCTCTACACATACCCCAACATCATATAATATAATGTGGATATGCCTATAATCTCTGTACTTATAACAGGAAGTTGTTTTGATATTATTCTCGCAGATTTCTTCTAATAACCTTTAATATTGTGGTAATAGATTAAATATTTTTTTATGATTATAAAGACGTGCTTAGTCACAGTTACACTTAAGGGTAAATGGTAAATATTGAAAGTATATCGCACCAGTCTAGAAGAGGCCTATTCAAAGTGACTGGATGACTGATGACTTTGTCTTAATGAGATTTAAGTGCTAAGAAGCTGATATGAGAGATATGTACTTTGGGCGAGAAGACGTCAACCTCAAGTAAAACTTACATTTTCGTTTAGTCATTTTATGTATTAAAGTAAATAGGATGGGCTGAGGAAATTGAACGAAGCACTAGAATCACAGCCCAAGCTTGGGATGGGCGACAGGGGATCCTGATCTGGAGATTGTAGGAAAACCTGAACCTTCTAACGAATCCTCACATTCGGTAACTATCAAACACAGTATCATTCGACGGTCGTTTGAACGTAACGCATTGACCGGTGAATGTTAACCGATTTATTCAAAAACGTATAAAAAGTAATTTTTTAAGTGTTTCCTACGGATGTTAGTCAGCTTTTTATTATTTTAAATTAAACAAAGTAATGAATGCAACCGTCTTCAGAGTAAAATAATATTGTCATTACTCTTGGCAATATTATATAACGTTGGAAAGGCTTCATTCCATTTCTTTGAAGTGGAATTGCATTTTGCAGAGTAATATTTGTGGAGTAGACTCCGAGTAAATCACGATGCGCGTCCTGCGAAGGTATTTTGTAAGAGAAAATTGAGTTTGCACAGGATTCCTTCTAGGAATAGACTTTTCGTTCTTTTTTTTTTCTTTAAAGTACATCAAATTTCATCTGGATGCTTCCTGTTAAGATTTAAACAAAAAATAACATTTAGTGCAAACCTGCTAACGAAACAGCATCTTATTAAAAGGAATAGATATTGATCTTGGTAAAATATTTGTTACGGAAGTGAAGTATGATTTGTTAAAAACGTTTTAACAAAGAATGAAATATATTTTGTAATACAATTTAAAATATGTTCCTCTTGCGTTCAGAATGCAATCAGAACAACAGAGCGAGGCCGAGGCTTAGAAAGATTAAATATGAAGCCACACTAAGAAAATTGCTCCCAGAGAAAAGGTAGGAAATAGAGAAGTTTTAGAAAAATCTATTACTTGAAGAACTCTTATAGTAAATTTATTAAATTCTTTTATAAATTTATCAATTACAAAACATCCAAATTTTAGAGATTTTTCGATCTCACATCTTGCAAATGGTTTACCACGTTCTTTTTTATATAGGATATATTTAAATATTTTCATAGGTTTCAATATATCTTTTCGGTAGAGATTGCACGAATTATTTACAAAACAACACAAGTATTTATTTTGACGGCATAACTTTCTTATCGTGAGTTTATTTAATAAACAGTATATTAACAAAAACCATAAACAATTTTTAAACTTATCGATAGAATCACGGTTGTTCTTCTAGATGATAATAATATACCTTATGTAATCAACAACGCTTAGTAAATATAAATCTTTAGTCACTAAGAGAAGTCAATTTTACAAGGTATATCAATGCCAAGTATATTAACTTGCTGTTGTATTCTCCTCTTCTGAAAAAGGTTTTTTTTTAATAAAATTAAAGTATCATGCATCATTACAGGAAGTATATCTAAAAACATTTTTTCAAAATATACTTGAAAGTTGGTTTGTATCATGAAAGTCGAGTTAGAACATTTTAAACAAAATTTAATTTGTATATTAAATGAAAAAAAAAACATTAATTGCGTTGTAAAATACCTGATAGATAAAAATATGATGAACATATAACTTAAACATCTTTTATCTAATTAAATAACTTAACTGATTTATAACACAGTATTTGTTTTAGTTTAAGTTTAAATACTGTATGTTATTGATTAAACTCGTTTCACTTTTATTAATGATCATTAATATTAAAACACATTTACTAAATCTTTGTATGAGAAATAACAATAAAAATTTAAATCAAATAGAAAACAGTAACATATAAAAAATATACCTTCTACGCTAATACATTTTTTTATTCGACGAAGCACCAGCGTGACTTTCACCGGATAGTAAGTGATACGTCTGATACAAAGCTGGCCTACTATATTCTCGCGGATAATGTCGAAGAGCCTTATTTTTATTTTTTGGGTAGTAAAAAAGCCTATCTGATACAAGTAAATTTAATTTTCAGTACTTTACCGTACATGAACAAACTTGTCAGAATTTTCGCATTTTCAAAACCTGAACGAAATCATGTAAATTTTAACCGCAATTATTCTGGTATTCTCCGTCAATATAAAAAATGTATTAAAAGGTTATAATTATATCTAAAAATTAAATTTTATCTATAGTTTTCTCTGATTATATGATAGAAGGGATCAACCAATTAACTTTCCCACGTTCATACATAAGTGGGAATGTTAAGAGGTATACGGCTCCAATAATTGCCGTATACTGTGGGCGCCGCCAACATCGCGCCACCTCTTTTTTTAAATCCCTCCATTCAAAGATGTAAGTCACATACAATACAGCTACTCTCTTGGAAGCAAACCTCACAAATCCCACTGTGTTCTTTTTTTACAGTTTTTCTCAGTAAAAGCGCTGTACAAATAGACGTACATTATCATATATGATGACAAAGAATTCTTTTAGAAAACGATCATATTTTACTTATTTTTAGCACTTATTTGGAATTCTAGCTGAAATACAAAGGAAGCAGTTTTAAATAGTATCACAATGTTCTGACTTCTACACGTTGGTAACTGGAACACAACTCCTCTGTTGACTGTTTGTATATGTTTCATAGATAGCAATTTCCGATTTCCGCGAATCGAAAAGAGCTACCTCAGCAATAAATACAAGAATAAGTATAATTTGTATATCTCAGTACGCAATCATGGAATTTTCAATGACACACAGCACCTGAAATAAACTCCTTGGAATTTTGACATTTTATGAAAATTTCATACCAAAGTTCGAAGGCGTTTATTTAAAACAACAACAATTTTTTTTTGTTATTCACTATAAAAAAATGTCACAATATTCAGGATATTTTGGTCTTTAATCCTTGTATTCTCTGGTCATATACCAGGGATTAACTTTCCTACGTTTATATAAACGTAGGAAAGGTATACGGCTCCATCCATCGCCGTATACGGTGGGCGCCACCAACATCGCGCCCCCCCTAAATACAAGTATATATACATGTATATATTGCTTTTACTTCCTTCGAAATAAACTTTAAGAAGCTTGTTCAAGTTTCGTGACTGTTATTAACCGTACAAAGTAAACTGTAAACTTTGATATATTATTACATAAGACTAATGCATTTACTAAACGATCATAATTAAATATTTGCCTTGAGTTTCAATTTGAATCTTTCATTAGCATCTCTAAATATTATGACATTTTTCCTAATTCTAGACCGAGACATTTAGCTGATAGTAAGTGATACGCCACATTCATTACTTATCAGCCGACGGACGTCCACTGGACACAGGCCTCCCCCAAAGATCTCCACATCGATCGATTCTGCGGTGCCTGCATCTAGCTGCTTCCCGCAACGTTCACCAGATCGTCTGACCACTTGGTGGGGGGCCTGCTAACACTACGTCTTTCGGTACGCTGTCGCCATTCGAGGACCTTGGTCAGTCCTTAGAGCGATGTATCCTGCCCATTGCCACTTGAGGCTAGCAATCTTTTGGAATATGTCGTTGAACTTAGTTTTTCTGCGGATCTCCTCATTTCTGATTCAATCACGTAGTAAAACCCTGAACATATCCCTATCCATTGCTCTCATGCGACTTGAAGCGTTTTCACAAAGCCCACTGTAAGCAGCCACGTCACGATACGCGTGTCCATAACAAAATGACGCCAATTGGGACGGTAAACCCTGCACGACATAGTGCTAGACCTAGACGTCTCCTGCAACACAGACCTACAATCAGCGTCTCTCTCTGCGTCATAATTTTTGTTATGGCGCAAGATACGGAATAGAAAAGAAGTAATTATTCAAGCAAACAACAAAGCAAACTATTACTGTCATCCGGGAATAAAACCAAGGACTTCCATATCCAAAGGTGTAAGCGATTTACCGCTACGCCGTAGAGGCAATTATATAAGGCTTCCAAGTAAACTCAATAGAGATTCTTCATTGTTTTTTTTTTTTTGTATTTATTTATTATTTATCAAACATAAAATTAGCAATTGAGTTAATATTTTATTAATTGCTCTCAATTAAATTTAATTGCCAATGAGAACCTTTTTATTAGGTTTTAATGCGGCGAAATAACTTTAAACTATGAAAACGTAGTGAAGTAAAAATGGCTCAAAACGTTCCTCTTCAAAATTGCTCGGTGAACTATTTTCATTTGCAACGATATAAGTGATTGTCAAATTTCTAGAAATATGTCTAGTTTTACAAATTAAAATTGTTTTCTTAAATTCGCGTTCACGAGGTTTTCCCTTCATTTACATAACAACGAGTTTTAACGCTATCGTGATTATTTAATTTACAATTATAACATTGACTGAAAGTTACAAACATAAATACTGGAACCGATTAATTAAAATTGGTCTAAATATATAAATGTGCACATGAATATATGTACATATATATAAAAACTAAATGTAACTTGTTCACAAGAAAAAAATTCTTCGGCTCATTTATGTTATTAATTCAAAGGCATTTAACCCACATGAATATTATTTTTAATGATTTATACTATTAACAAAATTGTTTTATACATGAATTTTAGTTTAAAAAAAAAACACTACAATGGTTAATAAATAATTAATAATCAGATTTAATTGATGTATGTAGTCATTTAAACTATAAAGATATCTACGATGGTATTTAAAAATCGGAGACTAAAATGATATTGAGATATATGAGATTACATTATCATGGGATTTAGAATAAAATATATTGATTCACCAATAAGAGATTATAAGATTAACAAGAGATTCATCTCTTATTAATCATTAATTCCTACTTAAGTGGTTATAGTCTTACATCTCGTGATGAGAGGAAGATAGAGGAAGTCTGAAAGTTGCTCCAGTGACAGAGAAATTGAGGAGCAAGAGGTTAACGTAGTACGGGCATGTTATGCGGAGGGATGAAGGATATATATCAAAGAAAGTATTGAGAATTAACGTGGATTGTTATATACGTGTAGAAGGAAGACCGAAGAAAGTGTGGATGGACTGTGCGAAAGATGACATGTGTGAGAAGAGTGAATTCATATATGACGGCTGATAAAGAGATATGGAAGAGAAGTACATACTGTGCCGACCCCACATAGCTGGGAAAAGTGAAGGACGAAGAAGTCATATATCTAGTGCCATTAATGGTCTAAGGGTTGGTTTGTTTCTGCATCAACCATTTTTAGAGTTCTTTAGATTCTTCTGAGCCATTGTTGAGCAGGGCAAGCCGCCGTGACTCGCTTGCTAGCATCCTGTCTATACTGTAGAATGCTACTTATGTTACCAAATTGAATCGATGAATGCAGCCTTATTATAAATTTTTTTTAAACAAAAAATGTTGTATTAGTAAATTGACGATATGTCGGATTTTCAAGGAGACCAGAACGACGACAACATGCCTACCCTTTCGCATGCCGCAGTTGACCTTGCAACACTATCACGAACCCCACGAACGCTATACAACGATACGAATCACGAATTCTGAAGCGGTACATAATTCGTTTTCGCGTAGGCCACAACACCTGTAATTGTCCTACCATTATATAAAACGAATGGATAATTTAATTTTTCCTCATATAGCATTAAACTCTTTCATATAAACTCAATTTATTGAAAAACACACAAAACACTTTTTCAGTCATAATATTTCTACCAATGTTTTAAATGTTAAATATTCCAATGGTTTAATAAACATACACAGACAGTACGTCCGCTGGGTAGAACCAGTTAAACTTATTATTACTTTATAGGACTACAACTTGTTATTCTACAGAGGTATTATTTGTACACATTATAACCTAATATTCTATATGACTAGAAAAAATTAAATAGTGAATAGTTTATTAGCAAAGAAATTCAAAAGGAAATCTTGACTTATTTAGATAACAGCCGAAAGATAATCAATATCAAGACTTCAAGATACAGTGCTCATTACGTAGCTGCTGTACTGCGCAAGCTGTAGGCACTCCGATATAACTATGACGTGAAGAGATCATTAAACTCAATCCCTTGTAGCCGTGTAAAGAACTCCAAGCAACTAAGTAGTATATAATGTAAATAACAGCCGGTATTGTTCCGTACTTACATATGAAACGACGTTTGAAACCTTGTAGGGAAATATTTCAGATAGTTTCATGTTACCGGTAACGTCCACCGGTAACTTATTTTGTAATGCGAGTGATAACATGATTAAAACCTCGCGCTCGCCAATCTAATAATATTGCATAACACGGCGCAGCATATGAGGCAATACTTAATCAGATTCACGCTACCCATCAGCCGGAAGCGGTGAGAGAGAAATTAAATCATATTAAAACCGGAGTAGCCATTAACGCGATAACACCTAACATCGTGTTCACGATCTATTTTGTTTATAGCAGTACCACTTTGCTTGCCGTAATATAAAATTAGACTTGATAGTTGTCTGAAATATTATTTGTGAGCAACCGCAGCCGCTAATGAGTTTCTATAGCAACCACAAGAATAATACTGAATGAAAATGTTTATAAAAGTTAGAAATAAAACAAAGGATCTATGAAATTCAATTAATAAATAGCCTATAATGATCTCATGTTCCCATCTCGATACGTTCACCAGTTTTCAAGTGATTGACGAACAAACAAAACCCATATAACTCAAATTCATTACACATATATAAATATGTATATATGACAACGCCTGAAGAGAATTTTGTATCATGTCTAGTTTCGCGTTATAAGTATTTGTTCAAGTTAAAATTATCTTATCTTTACTTTTCAACATTATAATTTCTCTAAATTCTAGTTAATTATTTACTTTGAGTAAAAAAATAAGTTATACTTACTAAATCAATAGAATTGCTCTTGCATGTCGATGCAGATATAATTAGATAAAAGGTTCACTTTAGAAAACCGTGAAAATTCAGTCTAGCGTACATGTTACAGTGAATTGTAATCCCAATATTGTTAATTGGTATCAGATTGGACTCCCTACCTGTTTCAATGAATGGCCGGAGCCAATATTCGCAGTTAGTACTGCCCGAATACTGAGCCCCATTGAAATTTCAAAATTAATCCTCAAAGGTCTGCGTTTGCACTGTGGAGCACTCGCAAGGGATTTGTGGAACGTTTCAATGATGTTCTAAATGGAACTATGTACAGATTGAACATGCACTCTGCATTTATTGCTAATAACAACTCCCCAACTCAACCCCCCAGCGGATCAAAAATTTACTATCCTAATAGTTATCACCGTAAGATATTATAAAAATAACCACATATATTGATAATGCAAATAAATCTAATACATCTCCTTTAATGAGCTATTGATATGAAAATAATTATCTCTAGAACCGGTGGTATGTCTCTATTGCCGGTGGCCGTCTATGTAGGAACCACCGCAGCCCCTATTTATAGTGCCAAATATCAAGACCTCAAAGCAATTTGCAAATTACCGTGCTCCGAATTGAAGAGATTGTAGCTAGTAAGATTACTGGGGTAACGAGATTAAAATCTCATGTCCAACGCGACGAGCGCAATGTGGTACAGCGTATGCGATTATAACTAGCACCACATTGTTACGGACAGGCTATCACATACCAATAAAAAAAAATTGATGTCTAAATGTCAGCTTCTTCCTCATTCCACTTTCAGATCTCATTAAGAACGATTGACACTTTTCAATGCTTTTACTTAAATATTAATGGTGTAAACCGCTGCTGTTCATAAACCATGATTACCATATAATGCTTTATTGATTTGAAGTTTTTATTACTTCAATTACGTTTTGTTGTTACCGAAATAAATTACTTGTAAGATTTTAAGAATATTATTATACTGTTTATATGACATATAATATTTATATTATTTTAGGTTAGGAAACAGATAAGTGCCTCCGTCTTTTAAGTCGCGTCCTTATCGCAAACTTTTCTATAATTCAACTACAAAACAATGTATGAACCTGTTTTAAAGACACTGTAAGAAAACATATACACTCGCAATGCAGATCTATATAAATTATCTATATATATGTTTTTAAAGTATCAATATATGTATATTTGATGCCAGACAAATGCTAAGATCTCCTTTCTAAAAGTCATTCCTTCTGTACTGAGACTGGATTATTTATGATACCTTATCTCATAGTTTATTGCGCCAGCTCCTTCTTTACTCCGTGTTATGTATGGCGCTATATATAGGTGTGTATATAGTAACCGATGAGATTTATATCTTTACGGAATATACTTGCATATTACGTTTTTTGTATAACACTATTTGTACCCCGCCCGCTTTGCTGGCCGTGATGTAAAATTGGATTTAAAATTTAGACTTGAAATTCGTCAGAAATGTTCCCAGCAGCCCCACATCCCGAGCTCCGAACCGGTATTAACACTCCCTCAACCTCTTTTCAGGTTAACATGTCAACATATCCGTTCTTGGCTAACCTGTTCTCGACAAAATAATTATTTCTACAAAATCAGACATATGGTTCCGGAGGTGTCGTGATGAGTCTCTACATAGGTGGAAATCTCTTATATATATATATATATATATATATAGATTTATTTTCAATCGAACATTTCAGTTTAATGTAGACATACGACAGAATACTAAACTAACATTCCTCTACACGATTAATTAGATTTCCGGTTTTTATCTTTCCACAAGAATCGTAAATAAGCTTTTGTTTATAACTTTGGAAGCTTTTTAAAAGTCTATTCAGGATTTTGATTAATTTTCATGTTTGTAATGACAGCCTATTTAATTACCTTATCAAACTAGAAGGGATATCAATGTTTATCTTTATTCTCCTACTCATTAAAAGACCCGATTGTGGGTGCTCACATATTACTTTTTCCTCTACGATTTTCCAACATCCACTAATGTAACTCTCGATATATCTAATTTTCTAACTTTAACGTTCGAGGTGAAGATAAACGAGTTTGTAATTAAATTTATTTAATGTGATGTGAAGTGCATAGCATAATGCATAGACTGGCGCGACCGGAAGCTTTGAAATGTGAAAGAGTTCGGTGTATAAGCAAAACCTTTTGTAGTTTTAGCTAAAAGTGAAGCTGCATTTTGTATTCATACAATAAAAACCAAAAATATTACCCACCAATGTTATTCTTTTTTAATTTTAAATGAAAGTAAAATAGATACAGATAGTAATAAACTTAAATATATGAATAAATATGTAGTGCTAAATGACACAGTGCGATAATATGGCAGTGTATGTGTAATACAAACTTTAACTATTAATTTCTCAAATGCTCATGGTGTTGTTACAATATTCACACAACAAACTACAATTGATGATATGGGTGAAATAGAAGTACAAGAAAAAATATTTACATGTGAGACATATAACAGTGAAATCACAAACAGCAAAAATTTACAATTACATATGGAGCATGATATATAACAAAATAAAAATAAATACCAATAGAATTGTTGTATATCCAGTTCGATTGAATTTATCACAATTTTATTGGTACATCACAAGCATGTGCAATGCAAAATAGTCATCTTAGATGAAGAGGAGAGAAAACGAATCCGAAAGCGTTTACAATCAGAAACTTCGATCCCTAACATACGACTCTATGTAAACATAATTATTCATTTATTTAATATTTCTAGATATTCATATCAATGTAGCCATCAAATACAATAATTTATTTAATATTTTAAGCAAGTTAATAATACGGAAATTATTTAGCAAGCTCAAGTGAATGTAACAATCATCGCAAAATTTAAATAGATAATGATTATCACATGTAAACAATATTTTCCACATATAAATAGTATTGACGATAATGCGATGAATGACATAAATGCGATGGCATTGTTAACGTATATATATATATATATAGCAATATATATATATATATATATACAACTTAATGTTGAAAAATGAATGTATTTGTTATTTATTGTACAACCTTTAACATAGTAGATAGTAACGTTTTACTTAAACACTTGCAAAAGAACGGAGCATACCTTTTAATGTGTATATTATCAAAAAAAAATTACTCAGTCGAGTCTCATATAGTTTTAAAAGACTATAAGTAAAAATTAACTTTAATAACGAGCTGCAAGACATATTTGATTAAAGATATCTTTATATATTCAATTTTTTTTTAAGGACTATTTCTTTACTTTTAAAGGTAGAAAAATTAACGTTGTACAATAAATTTACAATGATGTTTATCGAAACTAAGTGGCGATTAACATAAGACTTTCGCTTTGGCGGCTTTAGTGCAATAACGCTAGCAAAAGTTAAAAATAAAATACTTCGCTTTACTTATGAATGTTTGCAGCACAGCAATGTTCCATTTCTGAACTACTACCCCTTATAGAAAATATAGTTATTAGTTGATTTATACAATATACGGTATCTAATAATTAGATATATGATAAAAATATGATCTAAAATAAGCACATACAGTACAACGATATATGTATGTTTGTTATTTAATTCTACTCCTACATTTTTTTTATATTTTAAAATGTTCATGACTACGTTAATTTCGTTATCAAAGATTAGTACTTAGCATTTTTGGTTGTGTTACTATATTAATACTCAAACGAAGGAAATCTTGTTTTTTGCGAATAGTGAAGTAACCTATTTAACAAGCTCCACCAAGTTGCATTGGAATACTGTAATATTTTAAGAGGTTATAAAAACACCTTCACGACGTGTTTAAATCAAATCTAGTCTAGGTTGTCGTTAAAACACTAATATAACACCTACCAAATAATAACCATGTAGGATTTAAACTCCAGCGCAAATGGTGAAATTTAACCACGTCGTTACTTTAATAAACGTGGTTTGCGGTTCCATTTCTTTTTTTTTTTTTGCTTTCAGAAATGTAACAATGTGTTATGATTTACTGTATTTCGCCTAAAAGTCTTACGTTAGTCTCCTTTCGTGTAACGTTTGGTTACCATTTATATGACACGCCTATACCACTGTTATGGTAGTTATTGTGTCGGTTCACCGGAAACAGATATCACAGTAGCAATTTTTTATATGAATAATAATTTTTACGATTTCACTAGCGTTCTTGTTTAATATTCTTGTAGACTTCGACGGCTTATGGAATTCTTTCGATGATATTTGTCGTTTAAAGGAAGACGGAAAATAATACTACAGTGTATCGAATAACTGAAGTATTATTATTCCGTCCAACTCTAAAATGACAATTTCTTATGATGTGTGCACGGTGAGAGTGATTATCAGCGTTTTCGACTTCCTAACGTGCAGCTCCTGATTGCAAAAATTGTCCATTATGTTCGGATGGAAAGATGTGAATTAGAAAGCACATCGATAATTCGCAAAGTTCCGTCCACACCTAAAAGACTATTTATTATGTAATCGAGTCGTTTCACAAAAATATATTCAGGTTCAAGTAAATTTTTTAATGAACCGTTTGAAAATTTAATGATTTTAATATTTGATTGGTTTTCTTTATATAACATCAAAATAGTCATTATAAAAAAAATACAAAGAAACAAGTAGACATATTCATCACCTTTTTTATGTTATTTATTAATAATGGAAATGTATTAAGTATTGTATATTTGTTTAACATTTTATCTGATTAGCAAAAAATATTATATGTACTGTTATGCAAACGGTTCATAGTTCATTATAAAGATTCTGTGTAAGCATCAGAAGAGTTTGATCTCTTGTTAATGTAACTGTGATCAGTGATAAGTGTAATTTTAATTTATCAAAGAAAAAATGAATGTTAATTAAACGAACAAAGCTAAGTCTTGTGATGCTTAAGTTATTTGTCATCACCGATTGCATTTGAGTAACCAATTATTTGTTTGTGTATTTATAACCATAAAGTTACCAATTTTGTTTATGCAATAGATTACTGCATATTTTATTTGTATGTTATATATATAATTAATGTTTTTTAAAAAAAAACTTAAAATATGTATTTAAAAAATAGGAGTTGCTTTTAAGTTGAATATACTTATATAACTTTAAATAAAAACTACGAGAGAATAACCGTTGGCATTAGGTCCCTACTTTTTATATAAATAATTAAACATGTGAACGATGTTTAAAAGTACGCGTAGTTTAGATACCAAGAGGAGTTGTAAGTTGGACGAGGGAACAAGAACAGCTCATTAGCTTTTTTTTTTGCTAAGCTCTTCGTAAATGTATATCGTGTTAAAAAAAAAACTCATATACGTTTAAAGTGTCATAATTTATAGAACTCAGAAGCGATAAGTTAATACGGGGTAATTTTTATTTATTAAAATAGTTTGATTAATTTAATACATACACCGAAAACTTTTAGATAGTTTCATAATTAAAAAAAAAAAATTACAAGAACAATAACGTTTTCAAATATTTAGATTTTTTTATTTGAGGAATATAGGCCAACAATAAACGCTTTTTACTCCGGACTCTTATCAGCACTAAAACTCCACGTAGTCTTTTACATAACACCGAACGGAAGTGCAGAAATGTTATCATATATCATTCATCTATTGAGTTAGAAAACCATTCGTATACAAGTACAACTAATTTGTAAACTTATTAATAATTTACAATGACTTTTGCAGATATGTATAACTTGAAACTCGCGTAAGTTACAATTTCTATTTTAATATCACCGCCTATTTCAATTTGAGGTCTTCATTTCGATTACGGCATATATAATATGCGGCGACCTCAAGTAATACAAATTTGTAATTAAAAAGCGATTTTTGCTATATTAGAAAAAAAAAATTTATATGTTTCATCAAGACATAAACAATATATATATATATATAAGTGTGTGAGTGTGTGTGTTTATAAAATAAGTAAATAGCTTGAACAAAGTAACGAGTATATCCGCAAGCAATAATTATTTTCTACGTAAACACTGTTGATGTAGTTCAAATGCAGCAAGTTACAGACGGAAGCGAATTTAACGGAAACGTAAGTCGATTTAATTTTTGTATTTTTCATGGTTGTAAAAGAGACACGATTTTGAACGTTTATAGTACTTTATTATCAGGACAATAATGAATGATCAATTATAAAATGTGTCACTTGATGACTCGAGGATCACCAGCTGCCGGCTCCCGAGAAAAATATTTTTTTTATTCTACGAAACGACAAGATGAGGGAGGCGTTCACAAGAGATTAAAACGCCCACCCATAACAACTTGCCGCTAGTTAGAATGATATAAACAGCACCACATTGTGTTTGTCACCTTGAGACATAAGATGTTAATTCTCGTTACACGGGGAATTTCACTAGCTACAACGCCCGTCAAACCGGAATATAATAATGCTTGCACACTACTATTTGGCAGCAGAAATAGGAGCTGCGGTGTTATGGTGTACTTACATAGACAGCCACTGGCAACAGAGACCTACCACTGGTTCTAGAGTATATGTCATATGTATTTATTATAATATGTAAATCTTTTATGTGGAATACATATTAAATATGTTATTCTATTCAATTATTCTTGCAGCGATCTACTTCATCTCCAGGGTTCACTGGCAGAGAGTGATATTACAACATTAAGCCCGCCCTGTACACGTTGGTGGTATATCGTGAGAATAAATAAATGCAGACCTTATTTTAAACGAGTTTTAAATCGCATGAAGTTAAACTAAGTAAACCTAAACGTTATTTTAACTTTTTGACATAGTAAAATGATTACAGCATCTATCACTTATTTAGTTTAAAGTAAACCTTACTATGTTTACTTGCTTTACCTCATGATGTTAATTAATATTAAAAAGAAAGTTTATTTAACTTAGACCGAAGGCAGTGCACGCACGGCTACCAAGGGTATATTGAACGTTGTAGTTTCCGGTAGCACTGGCTCGGTACTCCTATTTACAAAATACCCTTAGGCATGGAAATGCATCATGGCCAGTTAATACTATCTTATTCCAAAGGTTTATACCTTACGAAGAGCTTTACACAGTACTTTTTATATTCATATAATTCTTTACTCCAACTTAAACTTGTATGTCGCTACAAATTATTTATCATTTATATTTCGGATATGAGATATTATACCAATATTTGTTGCATACTGAATCGGAAATACCAAAGTTAAAGCAATTTATTGTGTCCTCACAGTTGTAATTATTTTGTTACAATATCAGCATAATAAATATTAAAACTAACAACTCCATTGAAGCTATTCCCTTGTGCTAATAAAAGGTTTTACAATAGTCGAATATCGATATATAACTCACGACTTTCGATTCGTACACGCGATCGTTTGAAACATTGTATATATATTTGCCTATCGCAATACATATTAAATCGTCATTACCCATTTTTTTTTTGTATTGAACGTTTAATGTTGTAATAAAATAATAATTTACAGAAGAAATTAATAAAATTTGTGCGGTTTCGTAGCACATACACGATTGCTACGAAGTGCTACGAAAATAATCCATCATGCGTCGTAAGAAGATTAACAACATAGTTTCAATGATAAGTAACATCATCTAGAGAAATATCTTTTTTTACGTATTTCGTTTATTACTAATTATGAAATATTCGTTATGAAGTATTGATAGTAAAAATTTATATTAACGTATTTTATAAAGCACAGAAATACGTCTAAAGTAATTGGAAGATATATTTAATAAAATATATATATTTATTCAACAAAGCGAGAAGCCTACTCGCACCACATTGTGCTCATTGTTTAAGACCTTAGGTATTGGTATCGTTATTGCAGTAGTCTTACAAGCTACAACACTTTGGTGTTAGGTCTTTGTTCTCTGTTGTCTGAGACCTTCTAGGTAGTACTGTCTGTCGTACAAGGTGATTAGAAGGGTTCTCGAGTTTGTGATCCTTGAGGGAGGGGGCCAATAGAGCTCGATAAGCGGGCTTTAGGAGAACGGCAAATGTAAGGTGGTCTTGTATTTTCCGTAGCACAGCGTAGATGCTAATGAAGGCTTTGGACTTTCACGAGATGTTTTAGCCAGAGTGCAGAGGGGTACCGATACGTTCCATAGGGGATTATGGAACTCCACTTAATGCAGTGACGGAAACGACCGAGGCAGTTTTAGTAGGTTGAAATCCCACATAACCTTGTCTTTTGCTCAGAAGCTTTAATATTTTAAGGAGATTTCACCAGCGTAAAACAATAAAAAACAGATGGTTGCACCACTGCAGCTCCTACTTTTGACGCTATACAGTATTGAGCAAACATTACTGCATTATGGTTTGAAGGTCTTTTTAGCTATTAAAATTATTAGGATAACAAGAATTAACATCTTGTCTCTCAGGTGACGAGCTCTATTCGGTACTGCATATATATCATACTAACTAGCACTATTTGGCCAACGTCGTATTACCCTTGTGTCTATAAATAAAAAAAAAACTCCAGCTATTTTTTTTATTCAACTATGTGACGAGACAAGCCTGATAGTAAGTGATACCCCCGCTTACGAGAACATGGGGCTAGTAAGGAAAAATCCTTACTAGCTACTAGGTACAGTATATAACAATATACTGTACCACATTGTGCTAGTCGTCTTAAGACAAGTGTTGTCTTGTTACCCCAGTAATTCCATTAGCTTCGGCGCCCTTTCAACGGGAACACAAGGTTTTTTTTTACAGCATCCCCCGGGCATTTTTAGGTCTGGGCTTTATTCCTTTCTTCGTTATATATTTGTTGTTGCTTTTATCATTCTCTCCTTTCATCCTCTTCTTATATTCCGTTCTAATCTTCCATTCTTATTTCTCTTATCTATGTTCCATCCTAATTCCTTCTTTCATCCTTCCCTTAAATGAATTAGATCTCATAATTTAATTTATTTCTCATCCTTATTACTAATTCATTTCTTTGTCTTGTTTCTTACTTCTACACACTGTGTTACAATTTCTTTTACGTTCTATACTTATTTCTTAACTCTATACATTTTGTTCTTAATACAATTTTTTATTGACGGTCTTATGATCTTTCTTACTTATTTTATTTTATTGTGTTATTGTCTTATTTTCCTCTATTCTTTTATTTACTATCTCTTTGCAGAAATGTAAGAATGCTTGAGGACTATGGTCTTCACTCATCAGGGAAGCGTCTGTTCTGCCTTTTACCTTCTTTCCCACGACAATTTCTAAGTCCGATCTCTGAGCCCCATATCTAGGGCAGGCAGCGATTAGGTGCACGCCCGGATCACAGATGCACGAGAGAATCTCATTGAGTATGAACCTAAAGAGAATCCCCCTTGCCTTGTGAGCATTTGGACCAAGTATGGCTCTAGCCGTGTTTTTCGGATAATCTGACCTGACGTCTGGATATAATTATGTTTTCACACTACTGTTTGATCTTACCATGTAACAATCTAAGCAATATTAATAAAAAAGGCTTATGACAGAATGTCCATTATTTGGTTATTGCCCAAGCTATAGTGAATAGTTGAGAAAATGTTAGAAATACAAGTGATTGTAGAAAGTCTGGAATTTCTAAAATACGAGCAATACGATAAATTATCCAAATATCGAGACATGGCTGGCGGGTTGCCAGCTACAAATTTGTATGGCACTTTCTCTCTATACACGTCAAAGTTCATCAACGGATTGTGTAACCTATGTATATACACTATTTTTTGGCTGAAGATATTATTTACTTTCCTTCTCAAACTATAATTCAATAGTATAATTACCGAGGTTATATAATACATTTAACTGTAGAAGTACCAACAATACTTCAAAAACGTTTTAATACTCTCTTGAAAAAATTTAGTTGACTTAAATTGAAATCGTATCAAATAATTAAAAGGTAGTGCAAAAATTATCCAAACAATTCATCAAAAAGTTTTTTTTTATTAATATTAGACGCATACAACTCACATCGCACAAATGGAAACTATGGGAAAGAGTATTCACTAAACGTATTGAAGAACCAGCTGTCATCACTCCAAATCAGTTCAGTTTTGTTCCAGGAAGGTCTACAACAGACGCTATCCATGCAGTGCGAAATTTAGTAGAAAAAGCTAAATCAAACAACGAAGAGCTACAAATGATCTTCATAAATCTAGAGAAAGCGTTTGATAGCATACCGCGAGATCTTATCTGGCATGCACTTATGAGTCAATGCGTACCAGAACAGTACATTACTCTTCTGAAGGATATGTATGACGGGGTTACAACCCGAGATTGAAGCCCAGCGGGCATTGGAGAAGCATTTTCGACGAGGTTCGACACTAAGACCCCTGTTTTTCAAATTAACAATGGACTATGTCACCAAGACCATACAAACATCAGCCCCACGGACAATCTTGTATGCGGATGACGTAATGATTTTAGACAACGATGTTACTAGACTGCAAAAGCGCCTAGATAGATGGAGAGAAGCCCTCGAGGATAATGGGATGCGTAAAAGCCGAACAAGAACTAAAAGCCTTAGCTGATATTTCAACGCCAACGATCAGAGCTTACCGGCTACGTTCACTCTTGATGGCAAACACCAATTTCCAAGAGCCGATAAATTTAATACTTAAGCCTCTTTACCAGTATTGACGGAAGAAACGAAGCAGACGTCATCCATCGAATAAATGTTGGATGGCAAAAATGGCGATCATTTTCCCGAACACTATGCGATAAACGAAAGCCAGTCAGGTTTAAAGGGAAGCTCTATAAGACCGCAGTAATACCTATTATGCTCTATGGTTCAGAATGGTGGCTCACAACCAAGGCACAAGAGCAAAGAATGCATGTGGCGGACATGCGTATTATTAGGTGAGCAGGAGGATTTATCCTAGAAGAAAGGGTGAAGAACATACATGTCAGAGGCTTCTTTAAAGTAAAACCGGTTGAATGGAAAGTAGTAGTCGCCTGCGCTGCTATGACCATGTTATGGGAAGACCAACAATGCATATGGTTAGGGTAGCGCTAGATCTCGAAACTAAAAAGAGCGGCCCTAGAAGGCCCCCGTCTATGTGGTTGAAGATCTAAAGAACAACAAATTGATAGAAGTTATGACACAAAATAGAGATAGATTTAAAAAAATTACCAGAAAAGCCGACCCAAGTAAAGTTGGGACAAGGTTTAGCAAGAAGAAGAGGAAGAAGTAGACGAGACTATCAGGGTGGCAGCGTAAGATGTTAGTCTAGCTGACCGTTATTTAATTTTTTTTTTAAAAAAAACTCCGATAAAAATATCCTTTAGCTATTAATAATTATATCTAAAGAAGTAGAAAAAACTCGTTAAGACTACTTCAATTTTATATCAGTTTTATTTTATTATCATCTTAAATTGATGTAAATTTTTATATGTATTTTTTCATACATAAATAAAGTTTGCATATATATGAAAAAATTAAGAGCCGCATCTTCTTTAGCCCATAAGCGCCCACTGCTGGACATAGGCCTTCTCCAAAGATCTCATCGATCAGTCTTACACTTCTATTGTAATTCTTGATATCTTCTAAGTCCAAGGAGGCCTAAAAGCTGCCGTGGCGCTTATTTCTACTGCATAATATGTGATGATACAAATAAGCAGGTAGATGAATACAAAAATAATATAAGATTATTTTTATGCCTGAAGTATCCTGTTATCATTTATACCAATTAAAAAATTTTATTAATCGTATTACAGATAAACTATAAGTTAAGAACAACTGTTTCCATATGTCTCAAGATGGACTCCAATTCGCGAATCTGATGACCAACCTCCAAAAAAGGATTTGCAGGTACTTTGAGAAGAAGTGATATATTGTAACGTTTACAGACAGACTTTGTTACATTTCCAACTAAAGGAATCCCATTTTAATCGTATTAGAAACCAACTCAAATACGCGGCCACTTATAAAGGAAATGGCAAAAATAATTGTTTTGGCTACAGTCCCACCGAAACATACCATAGTATTTCCGGATTTAGAAAATTTTGTATCTGTGATTTATATGGCTCGACGGCACAACACTGTTAATTTTTTTTTTTTATTTTGTATATATATTTTTATCCTTATATAAAATTTATCAGAAAACATTTAACCGTGTCTTACCAAAATTTTAATATTTTCGTGATCCAGCATTGAGATGCCCAAGCCCATTTAAAAAAAAAATTAAATCATAAAAATTGTACCGCATTCGTAAAGTTATATGATGACACGTTAAAGCTTTTTTTATTAAAATATTTAATGTTTACCCCCTCACAGCAATTTGGTGTTAAGGTAATAAACACTGCACAGTATAGTGGCCGTCGCCGTAAGAGTTTTGAAATTTCGTTACCCCGGTAATTACTTCAGCAACTACTTCACAACAATGCTAACAAAAGGAAATGTGCACAGCGAATCGAAAACTGCTGTTTTCAGTTACTAAGTTATTTACCGGCGAAAAACCTATTACAACTGCGTCCCGAAAAAAATTAACAACTTCGTTGCGACGGTAAATAAATTTGTACGAACGTCGTTGTGAATTATTCAAATCGACACAATGTACCAAGTAAGAGTCGTATTATACCTTAGAAGGAATTTTTAATCTAAAGAAAATTTTTTGGTAAGACCTTTTGTGCCCACTGAACATAAAACTGTGTTTCTAACAAATTTATGATAAGTTAGAACAAGTGCGCGTTCAACAGGCATAAAATAACAATCGTAGAAACCGCTAATTGTATCAGGATTAATGAAGTAGTTGTTATTCACAAACAAAGCGATGCTCTACTTTTCTAATCCACGTGAATAAATTGAATTAAAATAGCAAACTCGTACAATAAAGGCAAACATTATATCTAAAGAAATAAAGATCTTTTTATGTACTTTATCTTCAGTACAGCCGCAGTTTTCGTTAGCGTCGTTCTCGGCTTTGTATATGTAGAATCCCATAGCATCTACGTAAAACAATGTAGTATTAGAAATTTTGACATTTTTTTTCGACGAAAAACTTGAGTATAAAGTGTGGGTAATACGTTGTGGTACCCCAAATCGATAGCCGGACGGTCGGTGCGGTAGTCTCGCAAACCAACTTTTAGTCAAGGTGAACATTTACGGGTGCTTTTTAGGTCGAAAATATTCAATGTCAAAACAGCCGCAGAACTAAATTACTAGCTAAATTACCTCTTATTCACACGCAGCGGTAACCTAATCCACGGTTTGCAGTCAATACAAATGCTTTACATGGTCAGCTATTATTTTGTATGCTCTTTCTTGACTTGAATCTCTTCGAGGTTGTGCATTTAAAAAAAATATATTTTACTATATTCTCCAATAACTTCTGTTTCATTCTATATATTTTTTTTAGAATTTTGTTTATCGGCAATACATATTGAATTTGTCTGAATCTTCTTTGCGACGAGTTTATGTTGCAGAAGTATCGTATAGCTTCATTAAAAGTTTGTTCTGTTATAAAATAATATTACCATTACACAGTACAATATTATTACCATATAGAACGTTATCAAAAAAATATAAAATAATATCTAATTGACAATAAAAAAAAACAAAATGAGAAGAAATTAAAGAAAATAAATTATTATTTAACAATTTATTGAAAAAAAAAAAACATAATTTTCGCAACATAACTAACTTCAAAGCAACTTACTTTTTTCGGGGTTTGCGCCGCGGTCTGCGTCTTTCGCCCTCTAGTTCGCGGTCGAGGCCGCGACGCCGCGGCACACCAGTTCCTCGTCGTCGCTCCAGCTTGCGCTCTTGTTGAGCCTCTCTAAAGTGCTCTACTATGGCTAGTTTTGGCACGTAGTCATCTTCTTCAATTTGTTTTGGGGTCTGCGGTGCGCCCATCCGAAGATGGCGTTGACGCCACCACAGCACCCACGAACTGATGTTGTCGCGAATCTTGATGAAGAACGTCCCGAAACCGAGATCTAACTCCGCGGGCGGCAGCCTGACTGTTTTATGGCAGCAATCTAAGAAGAAAACGCGTCACCTCGGACTGTCCTTAATAATCTAACTTAACGCAATAGTGGCAGGCTCAGCTGGCAGTGAAAGCTGGTCGGACTAAAGCGAAAAATGGCAGTGAAATCAGCAATAGCAGTTCAGTTCTTCCGCTGCTCGCGGCGACGATTTTATTTCATCAGTCTTTGGATTCAAGTTTAATCACATTGTCCACTCACAAGCGGGAAGCGAAATATAATTTTCATTACGAATAAGAAACCTATCGCTTAAAAATATTTGGCAGGAATATACTGGCAGTATAGTGATCGCGGCGACTACATATTTAAGTATTATTGTTCGGGTGCGTGGTGGTGTCCAAAACGATGACCCGGATCTCAACGGTGATCACGTTGGCAGTCATGGCGTGCGCGCGTATGACAGCGGTGGTGTAAGCGTGCCGCGCTAGCAGGTCGTCGCGCTCAACAGATGTCGGAGTAAATAGCGTTACGTAATGTGCCGTACCAGACTTGGGCGTGGTACGTGTGTACGCGGCGGTGCCGGACGCGCGAATGTCGCGGAGGCTTCGCTCCGATCGCATGGAGCCGCGCCGTCTCCCTCGACTCCCCAATACTCCACCGCCCAACCCCCGGCCCGCCCCAATAACTCCACCTCGACGTACCTGTGACAAGGATGCCTTCGCGCTGTGGTCCTTAACGTTATTATTTTATTTTCGTACTAAACTATTCGCGGTTTTATCAATTGTGATGTTGTGTTTTTGCCGTTCATTAATAAATTCTTTAACAATAAAAAAATATCATATGTTCTTTATACTCGTTTTAGTAGTATCATTTATTATTAAAAAAAAAAAAACAACAGCAACAAAACACATTTCTAAATTATTTACTATTCTAAAGACAACGGTCGTCAAATAGTAAATTTTTAGAAGACCAGCTAGCTGGAAGCTGCGCGACCAGCAATATTTTTATTAGCGCAGACGATTGCTCCAAGGTCGGTGAAACGTTCACTTCGGCAATATTTTATGAGGGCTCTTAACAGCCAGACACGTGGAAACCTCTGGGCGCATTGCGTATATGGCAGGCTTAACCTTTGAATTCATTTTTAATATTAAAAGCGTAACTGCAAATTGTAGTGTTGAATCGAATATCGAATCATTATTTTATATTACATCACAGCAGGTCTCGATCCTTTTTCAGTCTACCTTCTTTATACCTTTACTCGATATCAGTTTTATGCCAGTTTATAAACATCGCAAAATCGGACAACATCAGTTGTTCCTCATTATCTTAAGTAACATATCAAGGTAGCGAGATACACCTTCAACACATATGAAATGAAAATTTTATTAAAAATAATTCTTAATTAGCTACTACTAATAGGTAAAGGAGTGGAACCTTAATATGACTACATATTAGGTCAACAATTTACTTCGTTTTATTTGAACCAATAATACATCGACAGATGTTTATTTTTTTTTTTTTTTGAAAAATGAACATTAAAAAATATTATTAATCCTGCATGTGAAATAGCTACGGAGAATATTAATTAAAAACGTCTTTAATGCTAATAGAATATCTACTACACTATTAGATTTACTATTAAAGCAATCATAAAGTCATTAACATAACTATATATTATATGTATATATAAAGATTTATAATTAAATATCAATTACATAAATTGATACAAAACGTCAGCTAACGAAGACAGTTGTTTGTTTGTTCTATTTATTATTCGTTTAAGTTAAACCTGCTTAACTTAGTTTAATACGTCTTCACTTCTTTGCCAGGTCCGAGATGCAGCACCTAGTTCATGGGAACAAAGTTCAGTTTACGTTAATTGAAATCGTTTGTTCATCCCGTGAACAAATTATAGTCAACAAGGAATACATGCGCCATTGCAAGCTTACTATTGCATCAACATGTGGATAGAGTAAATCAATAACAACACATCAGCAAATACATCGTCAACATTAGAGGGGGAGAGTCTCCCTTTAGTGCCAACCCCCATTAGATGGATGGGCGACCTATGCAAGTTTATAGGAAGGGATAAATTAAGCTGAGACTCATGATTGTACAAAATGTCACTGGTCTAGCACATTATAAAAGATCAATAATTTAATTCTGATATGAGAATCTTTAATTTTTTTTAAGGACTTGTAATTACATATAATCTTAATATTAATAGAGAAATTAAAATTAACAAAGGAAGTCTTGATTTTTTTTAATTTCTGTGAATCACATAATGAGTATATTAACCATTTTTATTAGTTGAGAAGTCCAGGATTCATAATCAGTATATAGTAATCATGTTACACAGTAACCGATTAGGTTTCACATTAGGTCGACTAAAACAGATACAGAGGTTATAAGATAATATTTTGGAAGCGTTGCAGAGTTCACGGGATCCTGTTGTTATGATTTATCCCTGGCTTTAGACTGTATCAAGCACCAAATTATAATTAAGAAGGACCACAATTATTGTATAAGAGGGAAGGACTTAGATCTTCTTACATCGTATAGTACGTATTAGGATTCAAAAGATAGATGTAAACAGAAATTAGTCTCTTGGATCACTTATGGTGATGGGCGTATCGCAGGGCCCAATTTTAGGGTCACTTCTAATTCTCATTTGTGGTAATGACGTACCACACCTAGTGGGAGATAATCACGAGTTTCTATTGTTTTAGATAAAAGTTCTTAAGTTTTCAACGTAAATGGACAATAATTAGTTATTCTTGTGTAAAAAACAATGAAAACACCAAAATATTAAATCGGATTACTAAATTTGTAACATTGATAGTGGCAAGCGATTACTTTCAGTAATTATATTTTTTGTGCTAATTATTATTTATAATAATTAAAACGAAGGCAATTTTTTTATACAACTCAAAAGTAGAATAAAAATTAACGAAGAAAAAGCGGCAAATGGTATCTTTTGTTTGTTCCCTTAATTTTTTCACTTCATTTATAATTTAGTAATTCAAAAATTATAAGCTATCCATATTTTAATACTTATTTGTAATAATGTGTATAAGTTAACATTAATTATTTATTAATTACAAGTATAGACGCTTGAAATAAAATGCATATTAATTACAAGCCCTGACGCTCAGAGGGGGTGTCTGGATGCATATTTGTATACCTCTATCACTGTATATGCCTGTCTGGGTCCACCGCGCGCCGAAACAGGGGGAAAGCCGATTTTGACAGAGCCTTTGTATCCAAAGCTGCATTTGGTGAATTGGTTGCCGCTTAATTGAATTGGGTTCAGACAGCGTCATAGGTGACAGAGGCTGTAAACTTTGTAATTATTAACTTGTTAGCCCTAACAATGCTCTCGCGAATATGTCTAGACTTCCTTTATATCAAACTCTAGTCGACCAATAATCAATCAAAAAAATCAAATCAAAATCAATCATCAAAAATAATTTTTAAAATAATGATTAAATTCAAGTTTTCGCAACTTGTAACGAACTCAAACTATCACTTCATTGAAGTAATCATCGCAAAGTTAATAAATGCTGCAATGCGTGGCCTTAGTGTTTAGATAATATTTCATTAAGTTACGTAATATTCGATTAAATAAACTTATTTTCTTTAATAAAGTCTAATGTAAATTTTTATTGAAAAATCATGGCTAAGAATTATTCCCCTGTTATAAAGGTTATTATAGATTTCTCGAACAACATTTACTAGACCACCCTTTGTAACGACACTGAACATCTTATCGCTGTTCATTTTTACGGCGTTTGCTTTTCACCATAGACTCAAGATATTTGAAAAAAAAAGCTTTCAAACAGACAATTGGCATAGCATGAATACATGCCGACTGCTGGCGTTGACAATTGTCCAGGTTAACAAAACAAGACGAGAGGTTCAACTTTGTTGTTTTATTCTTCGTACTGTATTTCAAGATTGAAGATAATCAAGTTTTAATTTATAAGGGAGGATTTTAACATAGTTATAATTAAATAATATGTTTTGAAAATATCAATAAATTCATTTGTCGCTAATTCTACTATGCTACACCAATCAGAATATATTTTACTAATGGAAAGTATTCAGATACAGTAATACTGTTTTGAGTTGTTAATTGTAAACCTTCAAAGTGAAAAATTGAAATCAAACACAAACAACAAAATTTTATTCAATTTGAATTTGCAGACAGAAAAGTTAGTATTTACTTATTTCCTGTACAGACGGTTAGGTAAACGGGCGGATGCGAAGTAGACGAACTCCTGCGGGCCAGACTCGCCCCTGTTTGCAATTTGTAATGGTGCACATATTTGCAAAAGTTTGAGAGCGAATTTCAAAATTATTAAAATTTCCATAACCCTAGGCATTCTATGTATCACAAAATGGTTCCCCCGTCAGCCAATTAAATATTTATCTTTATTAATTTCTGCTCGAACGATCATAACGACATAAAATGTATACTGTTCCCTGGTGTGCAATGCAGCAAAAGGTGGCAGTATACTCATTAGCGGCAGATATGCTGAAATTTGCTCGGTTTTCCTTAGACAGCAAGTCGGATAAACGCGATGGCAAGAGCTGCACATCTAGAGAGTGTTACCTCAAAGAAGAAGAAGAAGAGAACTTCTAAATATATTCATATAGTATTAGAGGTATCAAAGAGCAGTAACAATGTTATCATTGGAAAAAGAGATAAAGTACAAAAACTGTTGCGAACAAAATCTCAAGTCTAGTGAATGGAAGAAGTGATTTATTGATACAATAATATGAACCTGACAAAGACAAAAAGCCTGTTCATATCTATTAATAATTATCAAAAGCATGCAAATATGAAGAATTTGAAGAAGTAGCTGGATTGGAGGAGTAATATTATAAAAGGTGAACTGATTTTCAGAAAAACCGTTGGATGTGAACATCGCAGAACCAATCGGCGTGGATATTTTTAGCTCATTGATCTGTCGGCTAATAATGTGATGATTCTTTAACTCTTTATTTTGTGAAGGAATATATTAACTTTTTCACTTTTCAAATCTTAACCTCGTGATATTTGAACAAAATATAAAATCGTTGGTTTACAAAGTACTTCAAATGTATCAATAAAATATAAATATGCATCATGGTGTTAAAAAATATAATATTTTATAAAAAAAAAAGGGAGCAAAACGAAAAGATATTACGAAATAATATTAAAATGTTTGTATGAGCCTCTTCTTACGTTTTTGTCCATTAATCAAAATTGTTAAGATATACATTGTATTAAATAACTTCTAAGCTACATAGGGGTTCGATAAGCCACAAACCTAGCTAAACAGAAAATTTTGCGGTCTCGAAACATGAAACAAGTTACCCAAGGCTCTGGTCTGACATTATAAATCTGTTTAAAATAGCAACAATGTTTCTAATGATTTTCTACCACAAGCAAAAGTAAAATTGACATACAACTTTGCTCTTTTCGGAATCGATTGAACGGATTTCCGCAAATTTTTCTCACACACGTGTAGAGACACTGTGTATACATAATACACTTAACCGTATTAGAAATAGATTGTCACGCTGTTACTGCTAATCCATAGACGTCTATACTTCTGGTGCTTTTTTGCATATCTTATTTTCTGTGAATTTCCAATACTTGCATGAATATCATATGTACGAGTATGAATGATTGTGCGTTTACTTAAATATATCATGTATTTGTTTAATCAGCATATTCCCGTGGCATTTCTATTTGTCGTAAACCAATCCTTTCATTAATTCAAGCTTGCAATCTTGTAAAGTAATATTTAGAATGCAGTTTTTAATAACAAATATATATATATATTTTTTAAAAGACCTTTACAAATATATATTTACCAAGTTTAAAATTATGTGAATACATTTAAATTTCTAGCAGAATAAAACTGAACTGGGAGCAATGTTTAATAAGGGGTGAAACAAAGGTATTGTCCGCCGGTTCTGCTATACGAAATCAATAGGACTCGACAAAACGAACGAAACAAGTCCAACCTCATTAGGCTTGTTAGTGACTGTAGTGAAAACCCATGTTTGGACATTCGCGCAGCATAATTGGATTGTACGTTTTCAATATATACATATGAAAATAAAACTATAAAAAAGAACTCAGGGTACAAAGTTAAAAAAATATATTTTATATACTAAAAACATGTAAACTAATGAAAAGTTTAATATTATAAAATAAATGCTGTCGGAATGCTATTTGCACAGACTGTTATAGACAATTTTTCTTTGTTTAAAATATTATAAATATACTAAGTTACGTAAATAGAAGATTTAAAATAAATAATTTTACGTGTTAGTCTACCACGCTCAAGGTGTTTATGGAACTTCTCAATTAGAAGCAACACCTTGGAAACGTTATAGTGTGAAAGTTACTTTCTTGTTTTCAGGGCCAAGGCCGCCCACTGCGGTCCTCGACTTTGTTGAATAATAAAATTTAAATCAAGTTAACCCTATCTTCACTCCCCATACCCTCGGTAGATAATCTTCCTTTGTTCAATAAGAAAAGCATAACGGCGATATTATTTAAACAAGATTAATGATAGCATTTGTCTATCATTTCAAAAAATAAATTATCCTAACAAAATAACTTGATGATGTAAATTTTACATTTCTTCTAGGGATTTATATTGTCTGTACTTCAATCTAAATAATTTATCCATTTAATAAATTAATAATGATAAGACTGAGGAGTTTTCTTTGTGTATTTATTTCATAACTCATTTCTTCGCTCTCCACGCTAATGAATATCATGAAAACTCGGGCTACGTCTGTAGAGCTATTAGTTACGCGCTCGTGCGTCGTAGCGCTACAAGACCGACAAGACTTCTAGAAGCTTTGAAAAATATTGTCCTAATCAAAAGCTATTTTAAAAAAAAATGCAAAACGTCAAGTACCAAACTCTGACGTTAGTTTCTGAATTTTAACCTTACAGTTTCAGTTGGCGGTTGATTCTAAACTAGACAACAAAGACATGATTAAAAGGCAGTTGAGCTTACACGCTTGTAGCTTTTAAAGTTGTGACCTTTGTGGGCTTTCGTATTGAAATAAGTATTGTACGCCTTCGCTTCATAACAAAAGCAAACACAACCGAATACGAGTAAAGAACCCGAATGATGCAATTACTTCGTGACATTTTAAACTTCTTGCTTAAAAGTAAATTTTTGGGGTACAAATAACATAAATCTGCCTACAAACATAAATAATCGGATTAGCGGATTTATGCGAAATTGCATGAGTTTCAATTCGATCTGATGGAAACTTCATTAAAACGGAAGTGGGTTTTAGTAATTTCAATGGATATAGAAATAGTACGCGATCAAAGTATGAAATGTCAGTTGTATAGTTATAGATATTAAGAATTTACATACAACTCTCATGGTTTGAGATTTTCTATTGGAATTTTTTTAAATGGTACCTAAAGGGCTCTTCTTAAAAATGCAAAATTCGATTATCGACTTTATTCAGCTTAGAACTGAAAGATGAATACTTCTAAAAACCGAATCATATATCCACCGTACTTGCCAGACGTTACTCCAACGGACGGCCATTTTTTTTCCTGATTTGGACCATTTTCTACTTAATTTATTTTTTCCCAGGAGGCAGTATGAGATGCTTTCACACAGTTTGCCAAACCTAAATGCCCAGAATTCTAATGTAAATGCATAAGCGAACTTCAGCAATGTATAGATAATAAGTGTCAATATTTTGATTTAATTTTTTTTTATACGAATCGAAAATTTCATACTATAACCCCTCTAATATGTCGATATGTATTAAATCCATTAAGACAATCCGATCAAAAAACTTATTTCATGTAACTACAACCAGAACTAACAGCAGTCAACGTGCGCCTCTTTACAGAATGTGTACTCTCCACAATATAATGCTCAACAGGGTAGATATGTTGTCATGCTCTCACTTCACTTATAAATCCCATGTCAAAGGGTTGCCCCACAATTTATAATCTCTGATTTAAATTTGTAATTTTTTTTTCTACTTTGAACACACTCATTGCTTTCTGTAAACTCAAATAACCATGATTGCTTTGTATTGTTGCTCCTGTTCTTATCAATATTTTTAAGAGCTTAATGGGTCGCTGCAAACACTTTATATGTTAAAAAAAAAAACATACGAAACATTATAAAATACCAAATATTAAGCAATGCATTTTAAAGGGAAAAATTGTAAATAGTTTTATATTCTATATGTTAAACTTTTTATTTCATCTTATATCTCCAAGTTAAATAGACAAATAAAGAAGAGATTCAGTTATTGGTATATTAGTGTTACATTGTTATGTTAGTAGCAGCTTTTATTCTATTTATGAAATATGAAGATTTATGAATATACCACGTGAGTGTGAATTCCATAGAATAGATTGGAAAATGTATTCCTGTAGTGCAGCTAAGAGCACTCCTACATAATCTTCTACCTCGGAACGGGAAACAACATGGAAAATATCGATCTTACAGCCGATATTGAATGTTCCTTTTGTGGATGTTTCAATAAGAGATTTTTGTATCTTTTGTTTTGATTCTCGCATCATCTCAATCTCGTTATATTATAATGAACAAATTAATAAGGGAATTTTCAAAACAAACCTATTTTCATTTATCATGGTTTTTACAGAACAACGACATACAAAATAAATATAAAAATTATATAGAAATCATTAAATTCATATAGTTTACATTTTTATGCATTTGTTATATACATTGCATTAATAATGATATATTTTTTTTCTGTTTTATTTACTAACAACAACTTAATTGAAGACTTAATAGTTTATTCGTATTAGATCCTTGAACCAAGTGTACTGAACCTGGTATAAATCGCTGGTTATTATGATAAAATATACATAAGGCTTCAGTGTTGCTACACTATATACAATATATGACATATAAAATAAACTTTTCACGAACCGTTTACTAATAGTTTAAAATGATTTATACATTTAAAAACTATCATTTATAGCGATCTAATTACCATAGGGTATGTATTAAAATGAAGCTAATAATAAGGATAAGAGATTTAATACTTTGTTTTTAAGGTAGTGAAGTATTAAGTATTAAATATTCTATTGTTATTATTACACACTTAAATCAAAACGTTTTATAGAAAGAGTATACTGTAAAAGTAAGTTTATTTGATTATAGTTAAATTTTTTGGAAGAGGTAACGAGCGATCAAATAATCAATTAATTGATATGTCTCTTTAGACCAACTTTTTTTTAATGTTCTTTTGGTGTCTAGAATAGGATTTTATGAAAGAAAACGTATAACTAAAAGGAGTCAACTATCAATATATTAATTGGGTTGGGGGTTCTCTTTCCAGAGAATGAGATAATTAATATAATTTAATTGTCCTCTGATTTCTCTTTGTGTTATATTTCGTAGCGTCCCAATTACTTTACTGTCGTTACGGACATGGACATAGACTTTTCCTGTCATGGAGACTAGTACACTATACGAAAAAGAGCAACAACGTTGAAATTTGTGATATATCATTTTACTCTTCTTCTCTTCTTACTTTCTTCAAATAGTTAAAAGAATTGTCTATCAATCGTTCCCTCTCTCTCATCTCTGTTTACATCTCGGTGCAGTATTCATCTTATCTCTTGCAAATTAATCAGTATACAATTTAGTGAAACACACTTCTATTGTTCCTGAACTGACAATTTTTCATCAAAATTCTCACAAATAAAATCGCTTTCGTAGTGATGTACTATATGAAACCTTTTTTTTTACAATACTATATGTAAATATTTAATGTAAATACTACTTTATAAAACAGTATAATACATTAAAATAATACTTATTATAATAAAGTATTTATGTGTATCAATAACTGTTTTATACAATGTTAGCTTATCTTTAAGACCTTTGACACTTCTGATGTGACATTGGGTTAATGGGGAGCGTTAACAATTGAGCTTCCTGTTACAATGTTATTCAATTTACAGTGTTCTCTAATTTAACCTCTGTTTTTTTTATTCAATGAAGTGACGTAACAGGCGGGCAGTTCATCAGTGCCCTACACTTTGTGTTAGCACGTGTCTATGGAAGGGCCAAATCCTCCTAGGCATCATCGCTGAGCTACAGCAGCATGTATGCCGTTTCTTTACTGATACGAGTATACGCCGTCTGACACAGGTTTGCTTGTTGAGCGATAAGGGCCCCCAACCTCATGGCCCGCGAAACCCGTAGACCCTTTTACTCGCCTTCTACGACAGGCTGGACTTACCTTAGCCCTATTCTTACTAGCCTGAGACTACAGGCCTGCCAGCAACAGAGACCTACCCCCAGTATTATATATATATATATATATATATATATATATATATATATATAGCATTATTACGTTAGGAAATTCGACGTGGCCGTTTAGCTCGTGTTATTGCTTTTACAGCAAAGGACATTTGCAAATAAATCGAACCAGTTTTAAAGGAACATTAATGGTAACCGTTTAAAAATTTTTATAAATATCGTCACCATACGTGCCAATCTACCACTTTACTCCACACCAAATCGAAGAATAATGACTACATCAAAAACTGAAATTCACAAGAAAATTTTTAAGTTGTAAACTAAATGCACTGCTTTTAGTCGCTGCAGAATATTACTTTGCATACTTAATACCACATACATGTGAGTACTTAATTAATGAAATTTCGTTCATATTATTTAATAAAGTTATTATATTTCAATTTTAATATATTTCTCACAACGTTATATTATTATTTCTCACAAAATTTATATTCACAATAAGATAGGAATGGCTTGATAATTTATTATTTGCATGAAATATTTCGTTTCATGGAAACGGTCTCATACTTCAGGGTTAATTATAATATATATATATATATAATAGTTATTCGCATACATTTATCTCTCGTTACTGTAAATATTCGATACTTCATTGAAAATGTTTGTTAAATACAATTCACATTCGTGGAACACTGCAAATTTTCGTAATTTCCATTGTTCATTATATTTGGATGTTACATTTAAATGATGCTGTTCTTATGAAGATATTTTTTTATTCTACGAATCCACGAGGCCCATAATAACGTGGAGTTAGAATGGTATACACACCACCACATTGTGCCCGTCACCATGAAACATAAGATATTAAGTCTCGTTACCCCAGTAAATTCGCTAGCTATGACGCCTCTCAAACCGGAACACGTTAATATTTGCACCTAGATGATCTCCGACAATAGAGACCTGCAAAATTAGATTTCAATAAAATAATTATTTTCCGGTTTAACGGTCTGGATATTTATTGCCTGCACTTCCTTAGATTTCATATTATGGACAACATTTCTACATCAATGCATTTATTAAATTAACTCGAAGATATTAAGCGAAGCGTGAATCTACTTCGCATTTAAAATTTTTCATCTTACCCTCGCTTTATGTATTGACTGCATTAACGATATTACTTCTGGAATACGGTATAGATTATATTCTTTAAACTTTAAAGAAAATTATAATTCTTATTAATGTAAAACAGTAATATAACTAATGTATATATTCCTCTATAATTCATAAGTACAAGTAGTATATAAGAGTAGAACTTTTTCGACGTTGTTTCTTACTGACAATCAAATTAGTAATATAATAATGACATTCTAATTAATAAAATAAAAATTACAGAGATATCATGAATTTCCTAGTCAAAAATTAACACCATTATGACCAATTACAATTTAACAGTTATGATATCTAAGTTAATACTGTTATTGGTAATGAAGTTGAAACTTACTGCAAGAACAATGAATTACGAGTAGTATTTTTCAAGAAAAGCTTTTTAATTAGTTGAAGGTTTTATTAATAATTATTATAAAAGTATTATTATTAAAACATGACCGTTAATAACAAAGTTGTCTGGTCGTTAAAGTGGCTATTACCATTTTGAGGAAATTAATAACATAATTTACACAGGATTCGAAGGAACTGTTGCCTAGTTTAATTAAGATGGTAGAGCGATGTGGAGACCGGTGGAGAGAGTAACGTATGCACTGCGACTAGGGCCCCGGCTCCACAATTTAAATTAATTGCTGGTTAAGTGACTAGAAATTTACAAGCTTATGTAACTTGCTAGCCTCCATTTACATAGTACATTAAATGTTCAATTATTATGCATCTAATACATTGCAAGATTACTTCTCATAGTCGCAAGTGACAACGACAAGTTTTCATAAAATTTTCGATCTTTGAATCTGAACCACGGAGGTAGATATATATTCTATAATTTTATTCTTTTTCACTCTCTGAATTATATTTAAATTAAAAGCAAGTAGTTCGCTAGCCTAATGTGTAATGCGTGCGGCCTTCATTCCGAAGGTCGCGGTGTCGAATCTCGGCTTGTACCGATGACTTTAATATTTAAGTTATATACATTTGTGAACTTTATTAACAACAGCAAAATACAAACGGTGAAGGGAAACATCGCGAAGAAACCTGCACATGAATTACAATCTATTCTAAGGTGTGTGTTACCAATCCGAATTGAACCCTCGTGGTGATTATGACCCATCGCCCTCATATTGAAGGTAGGCCTGTGCCCCAACAGTGGGGACGTAAATTGGCTGTTTACTCACTAAACACATTGCAATACTATAACTAATCCTAAGTTCAAATTCCTTGAAGCGCAGTCAAGTATATACAATAATAATCTATATACTATAACAAATCAGATTGATATCAATAGATTTTAATAGATTTTCACCTTTCTGCGTATTTTAAAAACCATATTGGTGCTGCCCTGATACCTTCGCTGGGCATCATATGTTCGTATTTTTATTAATCTTTTCAATAGCTATAGCTGTGATATATTACATGAATGTGTTTCACAGGTTTTCAAAAATTAGTAAGACGCAGAAAAAAATCAACACTATTCGTTATTTTTAATTTTCAAGTTCTCGTTACACATTTCTAAAATTTTTTTCATGAGACTTTAAAGATCTTGTAGTAATTTCAAACAAAAAAATTATAATTTCTTGAAGCTTATACTAAATCACACACTTCTTTAAAACGTTCGATAATGACTTTCTTTATCACCAATTAAAGTAAACGTAGTGTTTTCTAGAATTTCTGTTTTTATTATTTATCTCCCTCGCAGTTTCCTCTGACTTATCGGAAAGTTAATTTTATCATAACATAATCTGTAATAATTTCTAATAGTAAAAAGACAAATAAGATACCAGTAAAATAGATTTTTTTTTATTTATTCTGACATATTGCCAGTGCAATTTGTGTTATACATGAATTTTTTTGTGTATAAGTTCATTGCAATGTTCATTGGGAGACAGGAGAGAAAAAAAAAATAAAATTCATGATAACCGTTTGAATAAATAATAACATTAATTTTTAAAGAATTTATTAATATTTTAACAGTACATAGATCTATTATTACACTAACAATTTGATAAATTTAAAAGAACCTTAAAAGCTCATACGTAGTGTATCTGCAAGAAAGACAATATAAGTTTATTAATCATACATGGGTCTTCTTCAAAAAAGTGGCATGCATCATACCTGCAGTATTTATTGAAAATATTTAAGCATTCAAAAAGTTATAAATATAACTTTTTAAATGCACTTTAAAATGTTTGTTTTTCTGCAATCTATCGTGTCCAAACAAGTCTACTTTGATGTGAAATAGAAATGTTTTTTTTATTAAGATTTTACGTAAAAGTTTTTAATAATAAAGTTAATAATTGAGATTTTTCTTGTTTTTTTTTAAATAACCTGTTTTATTATCTTAGTAGTTTCACTTTATACTGTGCAATATCTGTTTAACCTGTGCTGTATTTTTTGCCTGAGCTTTATTTTACAGAAATATGCACAAATTGTCGTACCCTCGAAAAGTGTCACTTTTTTTTTGAAAACGACCCATATTCATAACATTAATAAACAGAATAATCATTTCCGAGAGAAAACTATAATAAAGTTTTAATACCTTTCAATATTTATTTTAAAATTTATTTTTCTCTTACTTTCTAATCGCTTTAAACTACTTAGTAGGGTTCGCGACTGTAAAGCTGCAAAACCCCTGCACATCAATGTAGACTACAATACAAGAATATAAGAAGAACTTTCAAGTCGAAGAATATATATAATTTTCAATTATAAATATATAAAATATATAATTTTTAGGAAATCATTCTATAGAATTTAATAATAATTATAAATATTTAATACAATAATTAAAAAGTTTTAATTTAAATATCCAAAAATATTACTAACTCATATATACTCCATTCGTTGATTATTTTAGAAATCATCTGGATAATGCTCTTAAATAGTCAAAAACAATTTATTTAAAACTAAACTACACAAACATGTAACTACTCATTATTATTGTCAAATTTTCAATACTTCTAAAAATTTTGAAGAAAAATTATAATAAAAAAAAAATCTTAAAAAAACGTTTTATACATAATTTGATTCATACATAGTAAAGTATACATATTTAAATTTTATAAATACTCTGAATATATATAAATATTCTAAATATATTTTCATAACATTGTAACAAACTATATCTTTATAAGTGTATATATAGGATAAAAAAATAAATAAAATTTAAATATGTAATTTCTTTAATAATATCTTTTCGTATTCATAGAGAAACAGATAAGTCCCAGATATTAAATATTAGAACAGGAAGTTGTAAGACAATGTCGAATTTAGTTTTAATATAACTATTCTATGAATACGCAAATGAAATCGTATATATAAAGTTATGATTAAGCATGCATGCATTGCGGTTTTACGTCTAGATAATAATAATACAGGTGGATAGATACGAGTGGAAAATATTGAAATACAATTTGAATGGTTAATTATGTGGTACTGGTTTGTTAAATTGAAACTGCCTGAAATACGGCGGTGAGCCGGATATACGCTCGTTGGATGGTTGTTTTACACGTTGGCAATTTTGTGGATAAGAATAGGTAGCAGGTTTTTCCCGCTTCGCGGTTTCTGAAAATGACACATTAATAGTAACAGTTAGTAATGTGGTACTAATAGAACATATTACATTGCACCAGTTATGCATTGCGGTGAATTCATGAGGGTGGTTATCGGAAATGGGTAACGGGTAAAATATAAAGATATGTCACATACAGATCGTTACGTGTACAACATATTCACTATTAATGTTGTTATAAAGAAACATAAAACAATTTATATATAACATATAAATATAATGTTGACGATATTTAGGGAAACAGTACTAACGAGTAGGGTGTACTCCGTACACCATGGAATATATGTTGTTAAACGTTCATCAAAACGAAAAATAATAATTTTAATATAACATTCACAGCCGACGCAAATTCAAACAAAACAATAATTTAAATTATTGTCTATATTAACGTTTTCATTTCAATATACTAACAGAACTTAACAGTGTTTACTAATATAACTGAAACAAATATCACAATAGACTTTAAAACTTAAAAAAGTATATATTATGAACTTACTTAAATATCTTAATCTACAAAGCCAGTCGATTTACCAGTACAAAATGAAGAGTATTTTTCAACGAAGTTTTTTTTTTTAATGATCTCCTTTGTTATCCAACATGACGGCTGTAGAACATATAATATTCAATATTGTTAAACAAGATTTCATATTAACAATTGGTATGTTAGCAGTCCATTTTAATCTTAAATATATTTCTTAAAGTTTCTTCAAGTTGTAATCAAATGAATAAACGTAAAAAAAAATGTACAGGAATTATACCATTTTTTTATTAGATTGTTTAAGTTGTTAGAACGTTTAAGTTCTAAATGTTTTGAGACTGTTACAAAGAAGAATGATGCTTAACAACGGTGTAAAGCCTCTTGTCAAGCAACGAACCGCGGAAGATATTTTGCTTTAAAAAAAATCAAGTTATGTCGTAATTATTCTTTAAATGTTATAAGTTGTTTATTTAATTTTCTATGGAGAGTTATTAAACAGGGTTTTGATCGACTCCAAAGCCGTAATGAATCAAGTTCTCTGCGAACGGTAAATGGTAATCAAGTTATCGAAGCACGTGTTTAAACATGTACTCTGGGAGGGCGACGCATTACAAATTCTCGCTTCTGAACCGTAGTAAGCTAGGTCATACCCGATTAGAATATTAATAAGACAACATCTAACTCATTTATTAAAAATAAATTGTGTTATAATGTTATTAAAACATTGTACTTTCCTCTCTCCGCTACTTCTTTATCCGCTTGAAAAAAGTAAAGGAAAAGTTCTATATCCGTTTCCTACTCAACTTCACAGACCTAAGTTTATTTTTGTATTAATTACTGTTACTCATCATCGCGATATGTCTGGAATGATCAAACCTAGAGACTTGAAATTTGGTAAGAATATGCATTTTATCGAGCATGGGTTAGCTAAAAACGGCTTACACAATATTTCTACCCGAAAAGGAGTTGTGGGGGTGTAACGACCAGCAAAGCGGGCGAGGAATAGCTGATAGCGTATTTGTAAATATTTTATTCAAATTTAAATTTGAAATTTAATTGTCTCTGACAAATTGCTTACAACAAATAAAATATACAAAAAACTGCAATTTCCCCTAACAAAGTCAGAAACAAAGTCAAAATAGAACCGTCAGATGCAATTAAGTTCTTGATAAAAAAAACAGTCGAAACCGGTTTAAAACGAAGCCTTACAAAGGCAAAAACCAGAGCACCGCTCCAGTACACACTCCACAAAGGTAGTGATTTTCGCTGAAATATTGGAAAATTCATCCTCTCGCGAAATTTTATATTTGATTTCAAAATAAAATGTATCCTGAATAAAAATGCATTCATTATTTTATCACAAAGGACTATAACTATAACTATAACTATATTGATGGTCTCTATCGTTATAGACCGTTTAGGTAGATAACACCACAGCTCCTATTTCTACTACCAAACAGTAATTTGCAAACTTAGTTGCGCAATAATTGGTTTACCGTGTTCCGATTTGATGGACGCTGTAGCTAGTTAAATTATTAAGGTAATTATACAATACGTTCTGCCTGGAAGCGATGGCCGCAGCATACAGCAGTTTATATCATACTAACTTGATAGTAGATAGATAGACGTGGTAATCCACTTTGTTATGGCCACGCATTTCACTTACTATCATGTAAACGTCTCACTCCTTTCATCGCTTAGTGGAATAAAAAAATTCTCAGCGAGGATTCACTTTATATTAAACTAAGTCCTCGGTTTGATTCCGAGGAAATATGCTATTATTTAAATGAAGGTAGAGTTTCTTAACTAATCTAACTAGCCACTACCTTCATTTCGTTAATGTGTTGCCATAACCGCTTTGCTGTATTAGTGCTATCAATATAAGTTTTTTTTTATTCAACGAAGCGACGAGACGAGCGGGACGTTCACCAGATGGTAACTGATACGCCTATCCATAACAACGTGGCGCTGGTAAAGATGGTATTCATAGCACCACATCACGCTCCTCTCCTTGACACAAAAAATGTTAAGTATAGTTACTCTAGTAATTTCAGTAGCTATACAACGCCCTTCAAACCGTAACATAGTAAAGTTTGCACACTACTGCTTGGCGGCAGAAATAAGTTCTGCGGTAGTAGCTACCTAGACAATCTCTAAAATCTAGTAAATATTATGAGAGCATGGAGTACGAAACTGATATCGAAGGTTATACTGCATCATGAAAAAAAAATCATATTCCACTGACATATAAGTTTTTACGTCTATGTACACGCTATTGTAATATAATAATGTTTTATGTTTATTTAAAAGTAGTTATCAGGAAGAGCGTGATTGCCCGAGGTCGACCAAGCATGCGACATGGCAACCACCACAATGGGTAGGAGTGGTGGAATATTCTGCGAGTACTAAAATAGCAACAAATCGATTTTGTTGTCCCACTGACTCGATTAACGAACATAGTGCTAAACATGCAAACACTTTAAATCGTAGATCAGACTGTACTCATAATAAATTTATATACGTAATCATACATATTAAACGGTATTATATTTATTAATGTTCATTTAAAAACTGTATTTAAAGATAAAAACAAAAACAAAGTTAAATACTCAGTTTTTAAATGCAGCGAAATATCATACTATTTAAGGAAACGAAGCCCACTGAGCTTCCGGCGAAGGAAATGCGGCATGTTCCAAATATAATACCTTCTAACGTCTGAGACGTCTGAGACGTCTGCCGACTCGCAGACGACTCTCTAACTTTTTTTAGACTTGTCACTATCTTTGTATGAAAAGGCTTCGAAGCCCAACAGTGGACTATGAATCCCAAAGGTATACATCAAACATACTTAACGAAATTTATTATATACAACTCATTATCATAGACGTGTATATACACTAGTAATCTTACTATCAGATCGTACGAATAAGTTTTTTGATCACATCATTTTGATTCACAATAGTTATCACTTAAAGTGTAGTGAAATCATTTCTCGTGTAATATTTATGTATTTAAAAAAAAAAAACTGTATTATGCTTTTGTATAAAAAAGGTGTTCCGTGCTTGTCTATAACATTGTATAACGAACTAACGTCAAGCGATGATAAAATAAGGAAAAAGGTCTATATTTATATAACAACGTGTATTTTCCATCTGTTACTGAGACACCATATGATACTTTGAAATATTAAATAGTGTATACTTTTTACTTTTATACAGATATATGAATTTTGAAGAAAACGTGAGAAAAATAATTAATTTTACTCACTCGTATTTCAGTTACACTAGGAGCTTTAGATACTTGTATATATGTTTTGAATACTTATATCGCTACAGTTGGTGGTACGGGGGATGAAAATAGATCCTCTTATAAAGTCTGAGTATTTCTTCAGTGAAAATAACCAGGCGCAATGTGCAGGTAGAGAGAATTTCAAATGATTACTATGGTGCTTTGTAAAGGGAAAACATAATCCGATCAACGGCGGCAGACGTGCACTTACTCTGTGTTGAAATAAATTCCGCCGGTGTAAGTATCCGGCATAGCGGCAGGTACACTTTTGTTTTATTTTACGAATCCGCGATACGAGCAGGGCGTTCACCTGATGGTAAGTCATGCACCTGCCCATAACAACGTGGCGCTAATTTCTACGATGTAAGCTGCACCACTTTTGCTTGCCTTCAGACGTTAGAAGTTTAATCTCGTTATCCCAGTAATTTCACTAGCTACACTGCCAATGTTTGTACAGTACTATTTGGCGGCTGTGGTGTTACCTGTCTACTCCTAGGAGACTTATCGTCAGTAAATACTTATATTAATATTTATTTAATATACAATAAATGGTTTATGCAAACGTTTGCATTTATAGAGTCAACAGAATTTTCTAAATTAAAATTGAATTTAAATGTCTATCATTGTTAGTGTTGTAATCTAAACTAATAGTTTATTTAATTTAATGTTACAGTTAACTTCCATCTAGATATATATATAAGTGTGTCGGATGAAATGCTACATAACAATAAAAAGAAAAAAGAACGTCACGAGACTGTCAAAAGAATGAAAAGATGGAAGAATAAGGATTCGATAGGATGCGGATGGTAAAAGGAATTAAAAAAATGTTTTAGACGGAATAAAGTGTTTTATTAGTGTCTCAATCCCATATCTGTTGAGGGTTCGTCCGGGATTGGCCTAATTAAACACCGAATGACGCCATCAAGATCGCGTTATTGTACTACCAAAAGACGAACTTCATTACGAAGCAAGATGACGTCGAATTCCAAAAATGATTTTAAAGACGCTAAAGATGGTGTGGATGTCGACGTGCAGATTTCGTTCAAGCACTTGGAAAAATCAATGACAGTTTTTACCGGTGATGATACTTACCCGATCGCGACCTTTATTGAGGAATTTAAAGACATTGCAGAGGTTATGAAATGGAACAAGATTGAAAAATTGATATACGCTAAACGAGTTTTAGACGGTACTGCTAAATTATTTTTACGAGCTCACGAAAAATTTAAAGACTATGCAACATTGAAAAAAGCATTAAAAGTAGAATTTGGATCCAAGTTAAATAGTGCAATTATTCTCAAAAAACTTGCAGCTCGAAAAATGAGAAATGAAGAGACTTACCAACAATATTTTCTCTCCATGAAAGAATTATCACTTCATGGTGACGTAAAAGATGCTGCTCTCATAGAATATGTTACCGATGGAATATGTGACACTGAGTCTAATATGTCAATTCTATACGGTGCTACGGACATAAAAGATTTTCGCAAAAGATTGGACATTTATAGTGATTTTAAAAAGATGTCTAACAAAACTAGAAGTTATGGACATGCTCTGAAAACAAACCAATTCTGTTCAAGCGCAATCAAGTAAAAAGATGTTTTAACTGTGGCGATACAGGCCACAAAGTACCTACATGTCCAAAAGGCATTAAATGTTTTAGATGTAATGAGTTTGGCTATAAGTCTAATGCGTGTACTCACAATGTGCAAAACTCATTAAAGATTCAAAACTTTAAAACAAATAATACTAATCATAAGAAGATAAAGATTAATGGTGAAGAAAATATATCATTATTTGACACTCGTAGTGATGTAAACCTAATGAGAAGAACTAAATTTGAAAAAATACAAGATAAGATTCAGGATTACAACATTTCGTCTACATTGTGTTTGAGTGGATGTGCTGAGAAACAGTTTTTTACAGAAACCTCATGAACAGCAAATGTGCAGATTGATGATTATTATGTTGATTTATTATTTCATGTTGTGAAGGACAGAGATATACCAAAGTTATAATTGGAAACCCTATATTGAAAGATTTTACTGTGACTTTTACTCCAGATGGCATCTGCATTAAAAAGATTATGCATCTAACATTGTCAACACAAGAAAATGAGAAAGAGTTTGCTATCGCAGTTTCAAACTATGAGAATGATATTTATACGAGGTGTGAAGATTATAAACCTAATAAAAAAAAGAAAGATGGCAACGTAGAGTTGAAAATATTACTTACCGATGAAGATCCTGTTTATCAAAATCCACGACGCTTGTCGCCTCTTGAAATGACTGTTGTGAATGAACAAATCAAAGAATGGTTGGGCAAAGAAATAATAAGACCTAGCAAATCTGACTTTGCATGTCCTCTTCTACTAGCTCACAAAAAGGATGGGTCACGAAGAATTGTGTGGATTTTAGAAAGTTAAATAAGAACGTTATAAGAGAAAGAGTTCCTCTTCCCGTCATAGAAGACCAGATAGACAAGTTAAAAGAAGCACAAGTATTTACTTCGCTTGATTTGAAAAACGGATTTCTGCATGTAGCTGTGCATAAATCTAGCCAAAAGTATACTTCCTTTGTTACACCACAAGGACAGTACGAATTCATGAAAATGCCTTTCGGTTTGTGCACTGCACCATCTGTATTTTAACGATTTATTAATGAAATCTTCTCTGACTTGATAACAGATGGCACTTTACTGACGTATCAAGATGATTTGATTATTCCGTCAAAAACTGAAAAAGAACGGCTGGAAAAGCTAAAAAGAGTATTTAAAAGAGGACAAGACTTTGGATTAGAGGTCAACTAGAAGAAATGCCATTTTATGAAAAGATTCAATACTTCGGGTATGAGATTTGTAACACTGAAGTAAGACCATCTAAAGATAAGACTAATGCTGTTGCAAAGTTTAAGAAGCCCATTAATGTAAAGTCTATACAGCCATTCCTTGGTCTAACTGGATATTTTAGAAAATTCATTCAGAATTATTCGTTGATCGCTAAACCACTAACAGACTTACTGAAGAAAGATGCTATTTTTGATTTTGATGAAAAGTGTGAAAGGGCTTTCATGGAGCTCAAAAATGTTTTATGCAGTTCGCCAGTGTTGCGTATTTATAATCCAGGATATGAAACGGAGTTACATAAAGACGCTAGTGCAGATGGTTATGAAGCAGTTTTACTTCAGAAGAGTCCAAAAGATGACCAATTCCACCCAGTTCATTACATGAGTAAAAAAACAACACTAGCTGAATGAAAGTATCATAGTTACTATCTTGAAATACTAGCTATTGCTGAGGCCATAAAGAAGTACAGAGTTTACCTATTAGGGATTCAATTTAAAATAGTTACTGATTGCTCTGCATTAACCATGACTTTACAAAAGAAAGATTTACCTCCCAGAGTAGCCCTATGGGCCTTGCTTCTCGAAGAATATGACTACAAGATTGAACATAGACCTGGATCTAAAATGAAGCATGCCGATGCACCAAGTCGAAACCCTACTTGTTTAGTAATTAATTACACCGAAATTACTGCTCGCTTGAAAAAAGCTCAGAATGAAGATGAATACATCAGAATTTTGAAGACTATATTAGAAAAAGAACCTTATGACAATCTTATCATATACAATGACATACTATACAAAGAAATCAATGGGATAAGAAATATTGTTATACCAAAAAGAATGCAGTATGAAATTATAAGAAAAGCACATGAAAAAAGACACTTCTAGGTTGATAAACCGGAAATATTGATTAAGAGAGAATATTACATTGAAAATTCACGACAAAAAATAAAGGAAGTTATTAGGAACTGTGTTGAGTGTATCGTGTACGCACACAAAAGAGGCAAGAAAAGAAAAGAAACTGTTTCCTATAGAAGAGGAGATTTAGTTGCCATTAGGAAAACACAATTTTCTCAAGGAGCCAAGCTGTATCGAAAATATCTCGGACGTTATGAAGTTGTAAATAACAAAGGAAATGATAGATACACAGTAAAAAAGTAGGCAATACTGAAGGTCCCATCAATACCTACACCTCAGCTGATTTTATGAAGCCTTGGATCCCTGAAGATGACGATTCATTTGGGACAGATGAATGTGCAGAATGGCTATATAATGGATAGATATATATTATATATACAAGTGTGTCAGATGAAATTCCACATAAAAATAAAAAAAAAGAACGTCACGAGGCTGTCAAAAGAATGAAAAGATGGAATAATAACAATTTGATAGGTCGCGGATGTTAAAAAGAATTAAAAAGGTGTTTTAGGCGGAATAAAGGGTTTTATTAGCGTCTCAATCCCATATATATATATATAGACTGCAGTAATATTCAGTGTTGAATAATGATAAACTTGTGTCTTAAATATATCCGATGAAAGGTATCGAATATCTACACAAATTAAATGCCAATGTTTAACAACGCATTGGGGGTATAAGGGGTCCTGCTCAACATCTTACGGAGCCCATGACAACTTTACCTACATGCTGTGCGCCCTGCTAAACAACAGACGACGTACTGATCAGCCACCAACCCATACTGGACCAGCGTGTTTGGGCTATGACCCAATTCCCACCCTCCATCCCTTGGCGTAAAGAATAAACGAGTATATAATGAAATCGAGAGAAAAGGGAAGAATGTCAGTTTGTATTGGGTGAAAGCGCACGCGACAATGGAAGGGAACCAAAGGGCGGACCAACAGGCCAGGGAAGCGGCCCTGAAGAGCATAAGAAGACCAGAGTACGGGGATTGCCCCATCTCATTCGTCAAGCGACAGCTCAGGCTGAAAATGCTTAACGAATGGAATAGGAGTTATGTGAAGGGTACAACGGCTTCAACAACGCGGATGTTTTTAGCAAACGTGGCATCGGCCTATCAAATACTACGCCGGCTGGAGCTGGATGCGGTTCTGGTGTAAACGTTCACGGGACACGGGGTATTCTCCGGGTACCTGCACAAGTTTAAATTCAAGGAGAGTTCCTCGTGCCTTTGTGACCCTGCGGTGGACCAGACCGTAGTGCACATTGTTATCCCTGTCCCGTGTACGGGAAAAAGCGTTTAGGCTATGAAATGGGGACAGAAAGGCAGCTAAACGAGAAACTCATTGCCTCTCTGATGATGAGTGAAGAGGACAGTCATCAAGTGTTCTTAGAATTCAGTAAAATGCCTAAAATGGACATAATAACTAAAAATATATAAACAAATAAATAAAAACTAAAAATTGGCTGCAAGACTGATATAAGTATAGCCAAGTAAGGAAACCAAAGAAGAAAGTACAAAATAAATAAGACCAAGAACAGAAAAAGAGTAAAGGAATAAAATGAATGCAGAAAAAGTTTTTATGTATTTCAGGTCTTCGCTGAGAAGAGGAATGAAAGAAGGAATTGAATTGCAGAATGTTAGAAGAAAATAAGTGTGTAAAAAGATGAGAAAGAATGAAAGATTAGTATGGGGAAAATTTAAATTTAGCTAAATAATGGTAAATGAACAGAAAAATAAAGGCCCTGACCCACCACACGCAGGAGAACGATAAAATAAAGGCCCAATTCCGCCAGGATGACGATTCTTTAGGGAGTCTGCCTAGCACTGGGAGTTATGATAAGAAGAAGCATTGAATAGATATAGAGCAGTGTTTCTTAATCATTTTTGTGCTATGCCCCACCTTAACCATTCTAAAATTCTTATGCCCCCTATGTGACATACATAATTTTTAATATTTTGAATTAATTATATTTAATTGTCCACTTAAGAAACTTAAATGATAGATTTTAGGAAGAAATCACTAAGAAATTCTTAATGAATAATAGTAAGTAAATTTTCCAAACATGTAATGAAAAACAAAAATTCAAATTGAAGAGAGAGAGAACAAAGTGATAGGGTTAAATTTAAGAGTCCATTTTCGGGTTGCCCCTTTAATAATCAAAGTGACCCCCTTGTGGGGGCGTGGACCTCACGATAGGAAACACTGATCTAGAGAGTCGTGATAAAATCTAAGCTGTAGCATATCTGTTAAATAATTTTTAATTCTTAACGTGCCCATAATATTAAGAGAAAAATTTGATTTTCCATACATGATGATGATGATAAATAAATGTTAACATCAATTAAAATTGCTACTACGAATGAGGTATCAAATATAATAACGAATTCGCGGAACACGTTTCCAATATCGCCGACCATGATGCCAGTAACGACGAACTGGGTTAACATTTGAATTAAAAATTATTCTGAGAAACAGTTAAATCAATAAGATATATGGACAATAATAAATTTAAAATAATTTTCACTGCTGTGAACTGTTTCATGTTATACAACCAGCATTCATCATCATATCTACCGACGGACGTCCGCTGATGTATAGGTCTCTTGTAAAGTTTTCCACAAAACACTATTTTGTATTGCTCGAGTCCAGTGGCACCCAGAAATTATTTTAAGCAGCATCATTAAGTTATTTTTATATTAACAGAAATAAAGTAATAAAATATAAATATTGTAAACTAGTTTGGAATTTACTCGTGTGTTGTAACATTCCTATCTACTTAATCTTTAATCTTACACCATTAAAAATTTTACTTAGGTTAAAAGGCATTTAATGCACGTTTCAAAATTACCGATAAGTATTCGTCAATATCAATTTCTTAACATCCGCCACCTTTTGGGATATACGGAAAACTCACAACATTCAAGTACCATATGAAATCCTAAAACAGTCTAACAAAAGTGGATACTATTTTAGGTCGCACTCGATATTCAAAATGTTGTCTCAACCCCTTCATAGATGGCGTTAAAATGTTGAATAAGCTGGAAAACTAAATTTGCAGAGTATAGTATGTAGTTAATTGCAAGTTGAGCAGATGGCGCTGAAAAGTTTAATATTAGTTTTTATGTAATCTAAACTATATTTTATAACAAAAAAGATATTTAGAAGGTTGAGTTAAATATTTATAACAAGAGTTAAGTCCCAAAATGGATAAACCACAATGAAATGGCGCAATGTTGAGGAACCTTATAAAGGAAAAAAAAAATTGGAACATGTTATTAAACACTGATATTATTGAGTCATATTTTTATATATGCAACGGATAATTGTTGCATATAAATAAAGTTTCTAATGTGATAACATAAAAATGTAACGAAGAAGACGATTGCGGCGGTAATAAGTGGTCACCTCGTTAAAGCTAGTATGTCAAGTGTCAAGAAGGGTTCAGTGGCCGCACATACGAAAAATCCGTGTAAATAAGCCACAGCTTTTTTAAGAACAAGTTATTTCGTAATATTTGATGAAATATCTTATTGTTTACATATTTATATTTCATGGGTACTATATATTTAGACTTCAACTAATCTTTCGAGATACGTTACTTTTTACATTCCACTTTAATATTACTATGCTCAAAGCGATCGAATGCAGAATAGCGGTAAAACGGTATATACACAAAATCTGATGTAAGTTCATTATCTAACTTAGGCACTACACAAACGGGAAATCAGCGATGATTTTGACTTTTAAATCATTTACCGCTCGCGACCAGGCCTAACGATCGGAATATCATTTAAATTTTTTGCACCATGACTTCGTATCGCTGCATTTTCCTCAATTTTAACAATCGACCTAGTTACAAATACATGTCACTAATTGTGAATTTTCTTTGGGTATTGAAAATTTTAGAGAGCAAGAAAAAATCCCAGCCATTGGGCTTAAACAACACAAGATATTTTTTTATGGAATACATTACAAGAGACCTATGTCCAGCAGTCAACTTCCATCGATTGAGATGATGATATTTGATTATTAATTTATACGTTTATGTTTATTAATGTACATATAGATTTCTTATATTTCTAAAGCTTTATCTGTATATCGGTATATCAGTATAACAACATTTAATGTTTATATAATATACCGTTATTTGTTTTATATAGTTTCACTAACAATTGGATTATGTTGATGGGACTTTCGATGATTATAAATAGCGGAAATATTAAGGGAATTTTAAAATATACCGTACTCTACACTTTAAAGATGCCTTCATAATTTAAGAGAGAATAATAAAGTTATTAGAGTTATTTGATTTTTAATTACCGCGTAGTCGAAAGTCAGCGAACCGATGCAACAATGCAGTTGTCTATAAATCGGAGCGACGTAAAGCGTTCCCTGTAGGATTAACTACAATTTGTAGGTGTTTATTTCCTGAAGTTCCAATATCCGTAATATTTAATAAAGATTGATTTAATATCAACTACTATGCTATTTCCTTCAGTAAATTTACTTCTAACAATTGATGATCTATATTTTTTGCCTTTGGAAACTAAAATTTCTCTTGCACAAAGTCTCATATTATCCATTCCGGACTACGCTGATGCTTGCTACCTAGATGCCACTGAGGAGCTTCTCAATAAACTTGAGCGTTTGCAAAATTTGTGTATCCGTTTTATATTTGGTCTCAAAAAATATGATCATGTTTCTGAGTTCCGCAAAAAGCTCAAGTGGCTCCCAGTCCGTTTCCGCAGAAATACTAGAATATTATGCCTCTTATTTAATATCCTACATAATCCTAACTACCCGCAATAGTTACGTGATCGCTTTACCTATGCCCGCCCGTCCCTCGCTCCTTGTAGAACACACATTAAAACTCTCTTCAAATGCCCTATTCATAAAACACATGCTTCCGCAAAATCATTTTCTGTACAAGCAGTCATACTTTGGAATTCTCTCCCTCCGAGCATACGAGAGTGCAAAACCATAGCAGCATTCAAGAAATCTGTTAAAGAACACTATTTATCCTTATCGTATTAAATAAAAGTATATATTTGTATAATGTATTATAATATAAAAGTAAGTATATGTATGTATATATATATATATATGTATGTGTATGATTATGTGTATGTATTTGTATTGTTTTATATCTTGTAATATGTATATATTATTATATGTAATGTTTACTGTATGCACTACGTTTGTGTTTCTAATTCTGCTTTCCTTCTGCGGGCCTACTGGAAGAGATTTCAACATGAAATAAGTGGTGCCCTTGTACTCTGTATCCTTATTGTCTAGTCTTTTCTAATAGCTGTGTGTACAAAAAGATATTAAAAATAAAAAAATAAATAAAAGATGATCACATAACTGCATATTGATAATGCGTAAATAAAAAAGCTTGGAGAAAACGTAACACAAGCTTTTTTACGGGTATGACTGTATGACTATTAACATGTACTTAACGAGGTATGTAGGAAGATATGTTGCCACTCTTTAATGAGCCGATTGGACAAACGTTCTCACTCAGAGTATTTTTAAGTTCCCCCTTTTTTAGATTAGTAGTTAGATTCTGTTTTCAGAAACAACATATCTCTACGTGTGACTTGTAAATTTAACTCTTGATGAAAAGATGAATTAACGTTTCTTTGTTGAAAGTTCGTGTTTTAATCAGTTTCTATTTATGGTTCGTTCTATTTACTGCTAATGATAGGTGTCTGTTACCGGAGACCATCTAGGTACCGCACCGCATGCCACCGCAACGGTTATTTCTGTAACTTTTTATTATAGCTTACCTGCTAACTGGTCTCACTAAACTTCTTAGGTAACAAGATTTTATATCTTAAATCTTAATTCAACAAGCATAACGTGTCGCTGAGCCCGTCATCTTAAGTAGCGCCATGTTATACGCAAGCATATATATATGAAGTTTTGTTGAATAAAGTAATTGAATTTTTCTGTAATAAACACTCTGAGACCTTTTTTTTTAAACTCTCCGAAATGTTTGAATATTTTCATAATCGGTGTAAACTCGAACCCTTTTACGTGAGCTCACATTAGTTAAGGCTAAATGCATTTCATAGTTCACATGCGGCAGAGCAATAATTCTGAAGCTTGTTATTGCAATCGTAATGAAATAGCTCATTCATAAAAATACTCGAAAAGGCATTTTTAATTGGAATACTTCATTGATGATTGTGAATAAATGGAAAAGTTCATACATGTTTATATACTTACGTATATTTGTGAGGAAAATTGACCCTACCACCATATAAGACGTAACTAAGAGAGAAAAGTTTTATATGAGCGACGTAAAATGTAGAAATATATCTATGAGTAATTGAGACTGAAGGATGACTAACCTGTAGTGATTCTTTTAGACTGATAAACACATTTCAGTAATTCATTATTTATAAAGTTATAACGCAACATTACGTAATATATATTGTTGCTTTATCTCATGCCTATAAATCGTAAGTTCATCTAAGTTACTAGTGATCGTTCGCTTAATGATGGACATCAGTAAAATTTGCACACTACTGTTATTACGCTTGCTAGACGCTACGACTATTTTTAACTAGATGATCGTGATATAAAATATTTAGTTAATCATAACCAAATACTTGTAGAATTAATCAGTAAACCTATATGAAAAGAAAATCCATTGTACTGTAAGTAAAGTTTATATCAATTTTCATAATGATGCATATTAAAGTGAAAACACCGAAAAACTCAAGATCAGAACTGAAAATATAATAAAAACAGAATATAAACATTATAGTGACAGTGCTCTAATATAATGTGGGTCAGTAAGCGAGATGTTGTCGGTTCAGGTCGATGACATTGAACCTGGGCTGTTGAACGTTTCGGACTTCCTTGCTTGATTGCCAAAAACTTGTCAAACCTTTCACAACTCAATACTTGTTATAACTTTTTTAGTGTATAAGGTAAGCAATGAACTTAGTATAAGGCAGTTTTTATAATCGTAGCACAGTGACGATTGGGTAAACTTCCTGTTCCATTCGTCGCTTGGTAGAATAAATAAAACATATCCAGTACTTGCCAAAAATAACTTAATAGATTTCTTTAACAGAGAGAGTGCCAAAGTTACTGACCTCCTTTGAACATGTTAAAGGTCTGCGTTTTTAAATTCATATTTACGTATACGTTTACAAAATTAACAAAGTATCCTAATTAAAGACAGAGTTTATAAAGAAAATTACATATTACAGAAAAGTTAATGTTGTATTATAGTAAAGTATGAAAATCTGTACGACCAGAATGAAGTAAAGCGTGTGGTTTGATTAACAGCTTCCAGCGCGAACAAAATTAGTTTGTTTAACGCTGTAAACGCAGTTAACCTGGTTCGCACCCTTAACCGATCACCCATGAATTTCGTTTCCGATAGCGTTAAATCTAAAACTAGGTATAGTTTGCTATTTAATTTTTCACTACATATACATCAATTGAAATTAATATATAACCACAGAATTCGCGATTAACTGTTAATAAGAAACTGAACGGACAAAAGATTTCTGTAGCCGTTAGAAGTAGTAGTTTTCAATGATAACTAAGGAAATAATTTCTTGTTAAATATAATTCGTTTTTCATTTTAATTACATAATAATTCAAACACCTTTGCATGTATTGCAACCTGCAGTTTCAGGATGCACCATTGACCCAGAAAGACAAGGCGAGAAGTGTCATTGTAGTTACGGCTGACGTCTTTATTACAGAACTCGTGTGTGTTTTCGTAGTTAAAAATAGCCAAGTTAGAGAATGCCGTCTGACTTATTTATAGCATTAAAAAAATCGTAAGGGTTTTTAAAAAAAAAAAAAAATCAACGAACAGCCGTTTCTTTTGCGCAAATCTGTTTGTTTGGACAAATGAAATAAATCATGAAAGAAATTTTGTATTTCTTTCATGTTGAGTGATGAGAAAATTTCAACTGTTTAATATAGAATTTGTATGAAATCATTTGTTTTGAACATTTTGTTTGTTTATTTTTTCTGTTTTAACGAAACGCGCTGAGATGTGTACGTTAGACCCGATGTTGCATTTACGATAGAAGAAAAAGATTAAATAAACTCTATCGTCAAATACGACATAATTACTGAATAAGAATATAAACAAAGCAGTTAGAGAAATGGCTATCGTTTCTCAAAATAAAATTTTACTTTACTAAATAGTTTCAGTCTCTGTGAATACTCAATCAAAGAGTGGGATGAATATTAAAATAAAAACGATGAACTAAATGATATGAATAACGGTAACAATTATTCATAACAAAAATTATTATGAAACTTATAAATTGTGTAAATATTTATATTTGAATTACATCAGTCTAGTTTCAGTTCAGAGCAACGTTTATTGGGAAATGATATATTAATGTGAAAACGTATGAAAACTTTTGTGAGTTTTTAAGATAATATATAAGAACAATTTTGTAACATATTAATAAGTAACAGATATATAGATCGATACTATGTTGGATATAATTATTATGGTTTGTGTTTCTTGTCTAGATAATTTATAAACTATAATTTTGTTCTTGATTGTTTATTATTAAAAAAGACGCCTAAGGAAAACATTCTTTCTTTTGTATGAAATATTTTTTATTTATTATATTTCCGATGTACTAATAAAATGTACGTTTTGAATAAAATACGTTTAAAGCTTTGTGTTATCACTAAAATGATAAAGTTAGTTGTTATTAAGAAACGGCTATTACCATAGAGTTGCCGTTCTTTGTCGTGGTGGGTTATTGTTTTATTTAAATATCAACAACTTACCAGCTGGGCGCAACCTCAGCGTTAGAGTTGGCGGTGTCCCAGGGCGGTTTCGACTGCTTTTGGAAACCGGCACCACCGCCCGCGAACATTTATCTCCTTATCTGTCAATTGTGTCACTAAAGCACACGGTAACACACAAAGGGGGCACACGGCGCTCAGTCAGATCTCACAGGCTCGAATCGTAAGTCACACACATTGTTTACGATTGAATTGCTAACTAAGGATGGCAGGCGGCCGAGTGCCGAAGTTTTCACGGAATATTTTCAGAGTGTATTTCTATGTATATTCCGGGACGTCGAATGGACCGTTTACCGGCGTGTCTGCGCTCGCGACGACGGCTAGTTTTATTTTGGGCGCACGCACAGTTTTTTTAGATTTGCGCAATTTTGAACAAAGCTTTCATAGTTTTATGAGCGGTTAATTAGAAGAGGTCGGTGCGGCGGCGGCGGGCGTATCGTTAACACGAGTGTCGCGGAGTGGCCCGAGCACTCATTACTCGAAAATTATTGTAAAATTAGAAATGTTAATTTTGTGAACGGCGCGATCGGCGTCGCGTTTTGGGTCAGTGTCAGGACGGCTATGGAGAACGCTATACACCAATCGCACTAATACCTTGTTCTTACGCAGCGTTCAACGTGTGTTATTTTTTTTATTTATTTTTTTGGATATATCTTATAATATAGGCAATAAACGTAAACCGGTTTTGTAATATTTAAAGGAGGCATCTTAGAACTATTTTTAAACGTCGAGGATAAAGACTGGATATAGAATATCATTTATAAAAAAATTATGATAATGTTTTAACAGACAGATCGTAAAAAGCAAAACATGAAAAATTTTATATCCTTTAATATGGCAATTGGCAAATAATGTTAATAGTATATGTACTTATATTATCATTTTTATTTTTATTATATGAAAGAAAGTTTGACTAGAAAAGTTGCGGCATTATTTCTTTCATTACACCATTTTGTATTTTTTGTTTAGTATGCTAACAAAGCATAAATAAATATAACTTTATATTAAATATACAATATTAATAGGTTTTACTGTTTTGAATATATTATTTTATAGTATAACGCTTATCTTGAAGTTTCAGTATTTATATTTTCTTGTGTATGCAGTAATTACTTAAAATTAATCTGAAGAATGAATGAAAAGAACAGACAAAGATTCTCTTGTCTCTGAGAGTTTTCACAATCACTCCAGCTTAAAGTTACACAGAAGTTGACTCGAGAAGTTGCGGTAAGACTATAGCATTAAGGAAATAGCTTCTAATGACATGACTTCAAAAACTGATAAATATGAATAGCCTAAATAATTTTAACTTACCTAATTACTGTAAAATTAATAAAAATATAAGAATGGTTAATGTGTATATTTGTTTATATTTTTATTTAATTTAACGTAATGTCCGTCTTAACATTAATTTCTTCGTTTGATTTCAAACTTTTCTGATGAGTATCCTAAATTAGCTGAAATAAGGATGTTGGTGAAAATACAACTCGTCTAAATGTATCTACTTAATATTTAGTTAAAACTTAATATATTAAATTAGTTACTACAATATTGTCACATATATAATTTTTCTGTTAATATTCTTTGTGTTTAAATTTACTATTTGAAATTCATTATCGACTTACCGCAACACAGCATCTAAATGCGAAGATTTATCCCCCGCGTTTCTGAAATTTTATATATTCATAATATGAAATCAAATAAATGTCTACTTACAGGTGTAGGTTTAGGTTCTGCTGGCTCTTCTCCGTCGACTGGCTCTGGTTCTGCTGTTGCTTTTTTCGCTTGTTTGTCGACACAAGCGTTGTAACAAATCGTCCAATCCATGGATTTTTCGTGCTCTGGCTGAATCCCGACTGCCACATCGCCATCGTGCCGATTGTACCAGTGGTTAATCAAGGTCGCTGCAAGGGGCGAAAAAAATAACAAGAATATAACAACCCAAAACATAATAATGTACTTGCTGCAGTATCCATGTTCCTGATTTGGTGGAGACTCTCTGGGAAGTTCGATTGTTGTAGTCTCCGGTGGATCCATTACGCTTAGATTTTATATGGATCTGAAACAAAAGGAAAATGTATAGATGTAGTACATATTTTAAACAAATTATTGTATTTAAAAAAAAATGTTAGAGTGGGATACTCTCATGATCAATGCAGATAAAATTCGGCTTATTTGACGTTGTAAACAGGTCAGTTTTGGGCACTATATGAAATTATATGTACGTAAGAGTGTAAACTCATCTTTACTATCTTCACACGAATTCTTTAAGAATAAGTGAACTGAATTTTGAAATGATTGTCAAACTACGTTTGAAATATACTTAAACCAAATCTAAAAACAAGGCGTTATAAATTCTATATAACTTCTAAGGAATGAGTTATATTTATTCAAGATCTAGGTTTTGTTTTCATCTACATATAAGACTCGTGCTGTAAATCGACACGTTTCTTATTCATGAGAGAGTAAGAGATAGATAGTTTCATAAATGTGTTGCTTATGACATAGTTCTATTTTAGCTACCACATGTATGTATAAAAATATAGTTAATTGATTAATATAGTATACAAGAATCTCTTTAAATACTACAGCGATTTGTTAACCTCTGTATTGAAATAAATTCAGGGACGAAACTAAAATGCAATTGTATTGATACTTAGATTATTTTAAATGTTCAAGAACGTCATTTAACGTTTTTCAATCTAGATTTAAGAAAGGAAAAATATTCATTAATAGTTATAGCGCACTCTCAACTGAAACTCTTTCGTGATCAGGCTTCAGTGTCTGAAGTGATTTAATTAGAATACTGTAACCGGTACACAAAGGCTAACTTTTAATTCTTTTAATTTGTTCGGGTTTGTTTCTGTTTCTTTCAGGTACACAATACCTTGATAAGTACAGTATAAAACACTTTACTATAGATTTAATTGGCTTTGATATAGCTTGTATGGATATAGGAAACATAACAGTTTAAAGAGGTCGGTTGGGACCTCACTGATTTAACCCTTAGTAGCCTGATTCACGAATGTGATTTATTTTTAATATTATTATGTTTACTTGAGGGTCTAGATAAAGGGAAAAATAGCTAAAAAAATCACAACATTTATTTTTTTAATTTCATTGGGAAGAATATTATACAACAGTAAAATACGTACAGCCAACCTATAAAAAAAAAACTAATAGTAATGTGAACATTCGATTTAAAAGATTGGTATCATCAAAATTTAAACTCTAGGTTATTAAGGGTTAAGTCATATAGATCTCTGAATAGCTGTTGGCAGTATTACAGATCATTGCTCTTTGCTTTTTTATTCTCGTGATCTCGTCTTCGCTTAACAAAAGCTTGTACATGTTCAAAAATCGACTGCTAAATTTTCAGTAATCGTTCAAAAACGAACGCCAACGATGTCCACGGAATGCGAGGAAATGGTTGACCAAAAGGAACCAATCCTCCGAACACAAATACAGTTCAGGATTTCTGTGAATATTCTTGAAGATATCTGCAAGTCTATACCAGCGCATATAATCAATTATCCTATCACAAATCCACGATCATTTTGGGCTCTTAATATAAAAAAAATATTTATACCACCTATCTATTTACCAAAGTGTAAAAATACGATTAACCGATAGTACGTTTGGAAAATACGCTATGCATAAATAAAATTGTGCTAAGGGATGATATGATAGGTCGGGTTGCGTGTTCCACGCAATCGCCTACAAATCCAAAGTCCGTTAGACGACGTAGCAACCGACGTTAATAGTGTATTTTTTAAGGTGCATGTGACGTTGTAATCACTAGCACCTTCACAGCACTTGCCAAAGATACTAAAGAGCTATGGAATAAATCTAAAAAACAAAAAAAAATTGAAAACTTTTTCTCTTCAAGGCAACGTTGTTGCAGCAAGAAAAAATTAGTCACATATAGCTGTATTACTGTTCCGAATGCCGGAACTGAGTTTTCGTCATAAGGAAAACCAAATGCGGCTTTTCATATATACACAAATTTTAACGAAATATTATGATATTTTATTTTCTAGAGCCTCCTAATTGGGGTTGAATTCGCGCCTTTTTTTAATAAATTTAAAAAATAAACATACTATATCCAGCAGTGCACGTCTATCGGCTGCTAGTGGATGGATGGAAACAAACTATAAAATTTGTTATTATAGATAAACTATCTCATTAATAATGATTAATACTGGTCTCCGTGTTAATCTTATGGCAACGAATCTATTTATACATTTTACTAAAAAAAAGTAAGCCAGCATAGCCGTTTTAATCTCACTACCAATATAAAAATCTATAGTAGCATCTAAGTAGTTTATATATAATTTTTAAATTTATTTATTAATAAATGGCTATGAAATATCTTACGTTTATTGAATTTGATAATTATCTTCAACATCATACTTGTTAATAATAAAGAAATCAGCCGCTATAAAGAAGTAAGATTTAGTCAGGCATAGTACTTTGGGAAATTATTAAAATACTTTGATAAATGCGACGTTCTTCATCTAGGAACAAAACTTTAAAACATTCAGCAAACTTAAATTCTCTCCAATCTAATTTGTAAAGACTAAAACCGTGTTCCACCGTCCCCATCTTGAAACTTCTGAACTTTGCAGCGAGGTATTTGCGTATAGAAAGAGAGAGAGGGTACTCACTATGGATATGTAATAAATACCGCAGTGCAGCAGTTGCTTCATAATTCTTACTTAATAAACAAACATCCGCAAATGTTTACGTTATAATAGAAATAGTATTACAGTACACCCAAGTAGCTTCTAACTGTATTCAATAAAAATTCACAGGTTTTTGTTATAATGGGGGGATGAGGGTTAAGAGGTAAATAAAACTGATTGTGAAAAGCACCAAGACAAGTTGCGTTGCCGCACTTTTTAATGCCTTTATGACATAAAAGCGTCGTGGTGTATATTTTACTTTTCTTCAGTCAATACCTCACAATAAATCTCATATTAAATAAATTTTCACAAAAAATTTAAGAGGTATTAAAGAATTATTTTACATTCGCTATAAACCGAAAATTTTATGATATTTTGTGTAATACAAAATTCAGAATACGATTAATAACCTTCAAAGCATTCGCATTCCATTAATGAAAATTCATAGTCGAATGAACGGCAAAGCGTAAATTGCATGCATGATTTACGTTAATAAATATAACGACTGACTGATCCGATGATGAACTACCCCAACCCTCCATAGCTTTTGATGAGATTTTGCAACGCACCATATTTACACACATAAATGTTTTTAAATCCAAACCGAGGTTGCAAAACGTGAAAATAATTTTTTTTAAGAGCACAGAAATATTAACATATTAATATTGTTATTTACAATTTCGTTGATAAACGCAAAAATTCCTGAACCTATAAAAGAATAAACTATGTAGTTGATTTTGTTTAAACAACTATAAAATTATTTAATATGAAACAAATCAAAAGCAGTCGAAACTAGAGAGGGCAGAATAAACACAATTACACATTAAACTATAATTTTTTCCTAAATTATACTATAAAGAGATATATATATATATATATATATAAAGAGACTATCTTGCCTTTGCAACTACATGCTACAGCGCAACGGAAATGATAAATTGGATCAAATTGTCCATGCAGATAGATATTTGTACCGAAGTATTTATTTAACAGATGAGTGAACAAAGATATTTAATATAATAAAACTATTTATGTATAAGACATTATTAATAATATAATGTATCTTCATTCCGTATTGGTTTTTGCGTCACTTGTTTTATCGTGTTTAAGTAAAAGTTTGTATGGCGACAGGTAGCGTGCAGCGGGAACGCGTAGACCCGGATAGCGCCGCAGTGCAGACGCGAAAATTTATCAATGACGGGGTGTGTTTTCAAAATTAAAATTTAACAATAATGTTTATTACCTAAACGTTTAAAATTGAATAACAGCGAATTAGCATCATTCCGAAATGAAACTGGTGGTAGGTTTGTGGTGGTAAAGGAGTGGATAAGTGTTCCTAATCTGAACGCGAAAATTCACTTTGAACAAGGCAACGCATGATGATGAAGTATGCGTTGCCGGAGACTATCTAGGTAGGTCCCACTGCAGCTCATATTTGTACCGTCAAACATACTATGCAATGATTATTGTGTTCTGGTTTGAAAGACGCTGTGGCTAGTGAAATTACGGGGATAGCTAGACTTAATATCTTATGTCTTAAGATGACGAAAACAATGTGGCACTCAGTATATCGTTTTAACTTGCGCTATGTTGTTACGAGCGGTGTATTGCTTACCGTCAAGTGAATTTCTTGGTCGTCCCCTCGTCAGTACAATAAAAAAAAATATTTGAACTGTAACGAGATCAACGAATCAAGCGAAACTGCAACTCGTAAAGGAGAGCGCCCTACTCGAGCATCCAGGGCCAGCTCGCTACGAACGTTGTTTATACGTAAACACTTAAGGTTACCTCTGGTGGGACGGGAGAGCGTCATTAAATCTAGGCAATTTATATATTAGTTTGACCAAGTGGGGGTAGGTGAATGTCGTAAGTCCATGATCACTAACAAAGTTGTTGTAACATGTCATGAAACTTGAACTCAGTAGAAATCGAACCTGCATATTCTAAAATACAACTGCGCGTACAATCGCACTCAAACTAATCCATCTCCGCTTAGTTTCCGTCGAGAGTAACATTTCTTACTTATTTATATACATATGTAGCAGATATTCATTGACTCGTCGGATATCACGGACTCGGTAGATATTTTACTTCTACTATTTAAAGGTCAACTAAGAATGGCTATTACAAAATTCTTTTTCCGAAAGGAGTTGCAGGGGTGTTAATAACGGAAGGGCACAGAAGTCGACGGGGTGCCGCCGGGCGCGTTTATTTCTGTCACATTTCAAGTCTAAATTTCAAATCTAATTCTATATTACTGCCAGCAAAACGGGAGAAGAACAGATTTTTAATATGTATGAAACTTTATTATTTCTAAGACTCAAGAATTTTTTGTAAAATTACAACGCAGCAAAGTTACTAAACAAAGGAATTGAAGAAGGAGCAGTATTTTTAAAGCTTAAAACTCGCCGCGCTTTGTCAAATGACCTCTAGAACTCTGCTTTGTGATCCCTTTAACGATGATCGCTTACTCGCTGTGCGATAACAAAATGAAGCGATTTTTCAATAAGGAGACGACGATCCAATCAATCATACAATGTGAAGTAGATATACGTCCCCTGTAGCTTTTGTTAACCTATTTAAATTCTTACTTTCAACCGACAACTAAGAACGGGTACTACAGACACGCTGCAAGCTCATTTATCTACACATATGAATAATAAAAATAAATAAAATAATTTTTTTTTCATACCAGACAGTCCATATAAGAGTAGCAAGGGTAGAAACAATATAGAGCTCAAATACTATGTTAGTAATGTTAGCTAACTTTTTTTTTCATTATAATTTACCTAAAAGAAAACGATTATACTCGCGATTTAGCTTTTAATAAAAAAAAGCATACTACCTTTTGTTTTATTGTATTAAGCGATGATGCGAACGGGAAGTTCACTTGATAGTAAGTGATTTGCTTACTAATAACAATATGGCACTAATTAGTATGTTATATGAAGCACCACATTACGCTCGTAGCCTTGAGACATAAGACATTGAGTCTTATTACCCCGGTAATTATACTAGCTACAGCGCCTATCAAACTAAAACACAGTAATGTGGGCACATTACTGTTTGGCAGCAGAAGTAGGCGTTACGGTGGTACCTACCTAGACGGTCTTCGACAACAAAGACCTACCTCCAGTAATACTCTCAGTCTGGTCGTTACGTTATTTAACAGAATGATAGTTCCAACGTATTACAATCTCCAATTGGAAAATGTACTTTAACCGGATGTTATCAATTCACTTTAATACCTACGTAGACGATCTCCGACTGCAGAGACCTACCACCAGTTTATAATAGGTTGGGAAAAGAGTCTTTTCGCATTATAGTATGTATGAACTTGTAATAAAATCTCTATGGCTATACTATTTGTATCTGGCTGGTTTTGGTATCATGAAACTTTAAATTTTAAAGAAATTCAATTCCAAATTCCAAATTCAAATTAGGAAAATGTTTGATTTTCATTTGTTTTTCTTACTGTCAAGATGAGTGAATCTAATGAAGAAATTCGATACATTTTAAAATTTTACTACAAAAAAGGTAAAAATGCAACGCAAGCCGCGAAAAAAATTTGCGATGTTTATGGAGCTAGTGCAGTGCAGTGTCTGTGAGAGTAGCACAAATTGGGTTTAAGCGTTTTCAATCCGGAAATTTTGATGTGAAAAATTCACGTCGCTCTGGTCGCTCTAATACGTATAAAATGGATGCCATTTTTGAAAAAGTGGAGTAAGATCGGCATATCAGTAGTTACTACGTAGCTGAAGAACTGGCAATTGACCACAAAACAGTTTTGACGCATTTGAAAAAAAACTGGGTACACAAAAAAGTTCGATATTTGGGTACCTCACGAGCTCACTGAAAGAAACCTAATAATGAACCGTGTACTCGTTTGTGATTCTTTATTACGACGTAATGAAACCGAACCATTTTTGAAGAAGCTGATAACTGGTGATGAAAAGTGGATCATACCACAAGAACGTGCGAAAAAGATCGTGGTCAAATGCCGGTCAGACTTCACAGAGTGTGGCGAAACCCGGGTTAACTCGCAACAAAGTGATGCTGTGTGTGTGGTGCGATTGGAAGGGCATTATTCATTATGAGCTGTTACCACCAGGCAGGAACATCGATTTTGAACTTTACTGCGAACAACTGATGAGATTAAAGCAAGAAGTTGAGAAAAAGCGGCCGGAATTAATCAACAGAAGGGGTGTGGTTTTTCATCATGATAACGCTTGACCTCACCCATCTTTAGCCACTCAGCAAAATTAAGAGAGTGGCTGGGAGGTGTTAATGCATCCGCCGTATAGTTCTGACCTTGCACCTTCAGATTTCAGCCTGTTTCGGTATCTTCAGAATTCTTTAGGCAGTGTCAGGTTAAAATCACGAGAGGACTGCCAAAACCACTTGTCGCGGTATTTTGATCAGAAGTCCCAAAATTTCTATAGCAATGTGATCATGTCCCTACCTACAAGATGGCAAAAAGTTTTCAAACAAAATGGTACCTATATACTTTAGTAGGTAGGTACCATTTTGTTTGATAACTTAATATTATACACATAATATTAATTAACTAACGATAATAAATACGTAATAACTTCTCAAGTCTGATGTAACTTAAAAAATTAAATATATTATTGACGAAATAATCAACAAATGTAGTGCGCATTTTTATTATAGGTAAAATAGAGCAGGGTTGTAAGACTAGTTTAATTAATTACGAATAAATAATGGTTAAACGCAAAAGTTAAAAATTGAACCTAACATAATTTTTCGTGATCATATTTGTTATTATCATTAACCATTCAAATTACTATAAATATTATATATCGCTAAAATCATAAGAACAAACAATACATACACAAATGAAAGTAGCTTCATCTTTTTGTAATATTCAGATAACATGTTTTAAAGCGAATTGTGCGCACAAAGCGTATGTACAGTTTGCAAAAAGTTTGCAAATAAACCTCGCTGAAAAATAGACAAACAAAAAGTTCAAAAAGTGAAGTTTCATAAAGCGACATTAGTTGGAATCGCGCTGTATTTACTGTAGAAGTTATACGCCACGTGATGCTCGCGTGCCCGGGAAAATCAAAAAACAAACAGAACTGTAAAACTCAGCGTAGCAGCGGCGCATAGTGAAGTAACATTAAGGCATAGCAAATAATACACGAATATGTAATTAAATCATTGAAATGTAAGAAAATGTCATTCATAAAAAATACAAAATAAAGAAAGTTAAAAGAGTTATAAAAACGACACACGATGTAAACTTACCATAAGCACTGTCAAAGACACGATGGATCCACCATACAAAAAAAAAAAAAAAAATAAAAAAATAAAATCAAACATAAACATGCAAACAACAACATCGAATTGGAAACAAACACACAATCAGGAGGGATGAGGGGTACACATATATTAAAGGACATACACACACACACACACAATTAATAAGGATTATTGACGCACCGTTTCTCGATACAAGGCAACACACACAACACCAAGGCTCTACTGGAGATTAGATCCAGGAGAAAGAACTGATCAGTACGCGGGCCACCTGAGGAGTGAGGGTGCCCCTGCCGCAGTACTGCATTTATAGTCGAAGAAATAAGGGATGTATCACACAAATATCGATAAAATTATAATTATTATTTTATTAAAATTTTTATCTTTAATTTTCGAGATCTTTGCAGTACTTTAATGATTATAAGTTGAAACCTTTGACAAGGTATACCGCAACGCCTGTTTTATCCATCAAGCAAAATTCTGCTAATTTATTTTACCACAATATCGAAGACAATCATAAATATATATCGAAATATAGTATAAAAAAAAGTAATATTTATGTAGTAGTTACAATTTTAATTTCCCGGTTTCCTATATTGTTACTGATAAACGAATTCACTTGTTATTTAACGAACACCCCATCTGTATGAGATTATATTGAAGAAGTGATTGAAGAGCTCAAACATTTTGGCACTTGCATTAAATTTTATCGATATTCTTATTGTCAAGTCGTTCCTATCTCTATTCAGTAGATCGGCGCGCGCAACTACGCAGAATTTAACTCCTCCTCTGGTTTTTTAAATAAAACGGTCTTTAACTTTCATCCTTTCATTCTTTCAGTATTTGTTTCAATGACCTTACCATTGATTAAAATTTACTGTTTCATTATCGTTTTATTTATATATATTAGTAATGTCTTTGATATACCGTATTTATATTTCATAAATTCAGTTTTCTATAAAAAAAAAGAAATTCAAATAATTTAAAATCTTTTAATAATTTTGAAATAATTAATTTATTTTGTTTTTCTTTCTTTCAGTGAGCCATACAATCGTCTCAAGGATGTCGTAGACGACGTCCGAGTAATAGATGTTCGTATCCTTTGTCTTATAATTTTTGATATTCCTTTAAAAGTTGTGAAAATAATAAACTATACATTATTAAATGTTATAAATATTAACTTTTATTAACAAAATAAGCTGTAAATGTAATCATTTAGATGAAATGCGATGAACCTATTCAGTCGTTGTAGAGATAAGAAATGGCGTAATAATAAGCAATATTTTTGTTTGAAAAAATTTATTTCATTCTAAACAGAAAAAAATTATTTTAATAACATTTCAGAGGTCATTTAATAATTATTATTATAGATGGCCCTGAAGTGAATTTAAGTGTATTTAATTTTTATAGTTGTTAAATGAAAATCAGCTTAACTTAACAGACTAAAATATTTATCAAATGTTTAATTATCAAAGTATGAATCCGAAACCTATATCTTGGTAGGAAGCTTTCTTGGACTAGGGCTTTAAGAGATATAAGTTTGATGACGGCATATATATATATATATATATTATTAACAACAAAGTAAATAAATAAAACCTTCGATATTAATAAACTAATTCAATGTAGTTATACCATCCTTGTAACTTTTTACAACGCACCATTTTTGACGCACGATAGAAGTGTCGACAAGCATAACAGTTCTTATTAAGCTATGATTGTTATTATTGCAGGTTTTTAGTACCTGGAAGGCACTAACGGCCAGATTGATAAGCACCGGATTTATTTATATTAATATAATCGGTATGGCACATCCCACACCCACAGAGACTCACTTTGTAACCAGCTCATTTTTTATAATATAAATTACGCTTGATTGCATTCCCACCTGATGATAAGCGGCGATGTACTCTTTGGTGGTAAAGCGTACTAGTCTAAAAGTAACCTATTCATTCTTCGTCTCATCGTCATATCTCCACGTCATAACTGTACGGGAACACTAACACCAGCACACTGTACCAATCCTTCGCGGTTCGCATTAAGAACATCGCAGCAAAACCCTTCGTCTTAATGCATGGAATCTCGACAACATAGGGATGAATGCCTGCGGTGTGTCTGTACGTACGGTAGTAGAAGGGTGATGGAGGAATCAAATCTTATAGTTTCTGGGCAAACTCCCCGACTTGCTATCTGTAAAGCACCGAGAGGCTACGAGGCCATTCTACGCTGGTGACTCAAGCTATAAATTTTAGTACTTGTGAGCTCATGGTCACCGATTATCATTACGGCGCGCCTCTGTATCACGTCCAAAGCAGCCAGTTAATTTTTGGTAGTACTTGCCCAGATGTGACAGCAGTTATCCATACACGATTGGAGCTACGCTTTATTCAGCTGATGAGATGTACCGATGTAATTTTGCAAGGACTCTAAGCTTCCTTGCAGAAATTTATGGTTTAGATCCAATAAACTGTCCACTGTTGAGGTTTAATAACATTTCTAGTCCTAACAACCGAAGACGGTAGATGCATTCGGAGAATGTACCTGGAAAAGTAGGAGCCAAAGGTAAATGGGCTCTTCATTGCAGTGAATAGACACGGCTGCGGTTTGGTTGGATTGAATGCTACAAGATGATCATTTCTCCATTTGGAGACGGCCACCAATTTGAGATTCAACCGTTCAACTTTAGTCACTCCTTGGACCTATACTTGATCTTAACTGGGCTGCGGATGGATCAGCTGTCTCGCCACAACCATGCTATTGTCAGGATACCCGAGAATACCAGGGACGAAATCGTAACATACTGTGGAAACTATTTCAAAGAACTGTCGTAAAAGCTTGTAAGACAAATTTTATTTGGTAGTATCAAACTTATTATTATCAATGAGGACAAAAGATTTTTTTTCAATATAATAATAGTTTATTTTAACTATTAATATCTTTCTTTATTGTAAAAATTTTTTAATAAAGCTCTCCCGTATATCGGATACATCGTAGGTCACGGTCACATTCAAGGGAATGAAAATTTTATTACGTTCCGGTGTAATTTCTCAAACAATATTATTTTAAAATGTAAAGAACAATAAACTTAATAATTTTATACTATTTATAATTTTATATGTCGATAATAATATTTTTTTCATATAAACTATGTAACGTATAAAAATTTATATTTAAAATTTTTTTTGTATCTCGGATTTGTGAAGCTATTAAAACGATGCTCGCAAAAATTTATACGTAGTGATCTTTTCGCATTGCGGAGTTAGGTTTTTAAAAACTACCATAATTCATCATCATCATCATCAGCCGATAGACCTCCACTGCAGGTCATAGGCCTCCCTCAAAGATCTCCACATCGATCGGTCCTGCCCTGCCCGTATCCAGCGACTTTCTTCTGCCTTCACCAGACCGTAGGAATTTCTACGTATTATTAATAAGTATTCAACATTACAATCTTTTACATTTATTTAGAAGAGTCTCTGTCTCCTGCTTACGCTGTGTTCCATAAGAAGTGGCATTCTGCAATGACCGGAAATTAGAGAAATGTACAAAAAATAACAATTCATAAAAATACAAACAAAAAAATTACGCCTGAGATACAGTTTTTCTACATATTAACTTTATGTTATGCATATATAGTATGTAAATAATATTATTCTGTGAAAAAATTCACAAATAATTTAAAAAAAAAAATTCACAACGAGGAGACATTTAGTAAAGGTGATCAGGAACTATTAACACATTATAAGAGACCTATGTTCAACAGTCGACGTTCATCAGTTGAAATTATGAAGATAATGATGATAACATATTAAATACTAGCTATTACCCGCCCACTTTGCTGGTCATTATATAGAATTTGATTAAAAATTTCGACTTTAGACTTTTATTTAGAATTTATACTACAAATTTGTCTAAAGCATTCGAGGGCGTCGGCAACCCGCCACCCCACGCAACTCTCCCCGTTATTACACCCCCGCATCTCCCTTTGTTTGTCTGACCTGTAAACAGCAGGAGCAATATCTCTATAAACTTTTGAGTGTTTACGTTTAGACGTTGTTTCTGACATGTCGTGCCGAGGTAATGAATCTTTGAATATCTATAATAGTCTATAATATATATATATATAGGAGTACAGGGTGAAAGGTAATTATTAATAATAATTAATTAATGAGAGGCTAAAGTATAGCTCCTATCCTATCTATCTATGTATGGAATACCTCATCCAAAAACAATGGTTCTGGAGTTATTATTTTTTTAAATATTTTTAAAAAAATTCTAGATTTTTTAGGAAAAATTAGATGATTTTGTTTCTTACTTATTTCTACATAAGTTTTAATGTAATAATTATTGTTTTATTAAATTAAATTAATAATCATAACTTACAGGCTAAAACTTTGAAATTAGATTCTTTGTAAGTCGTGACAGTAAAAAATACAGCGTCATACCTACATTTTTATTTAATCTTAAAATAAAAATTTACTAAAAAAAATACGTATAACGTACATAAATAAGTACCTGACTTCAATACCTATTCGACAAAGTATAAGAAAGTACATAGTTTCTAAAATTTAGAAAAGAAACACTTTTTAGGTAATGAGTCAGTACGACAGTTAAAATTTAACTAATTTCGTGGGCGGACGTACATTATCGTTGTCTTCTTAATTCTGAATAGTTTTTCTTTTCCATACCCAACAAATTTAATTCTAATGGCGGATTACGGCAATGAAGAATGCGCTGACATTTTCTATTGTTATTGACTTAGTGATGGAAATTCTTTACAAGCACGAAGAGAATATCAGCTACGTTTTCCAAATCGTCACCTACCAAGTCATAGTCTTTGCTTCGGCGTATCAACGCGTCAGGGAAACTGGCAGCGTTCAACAGAGACGACGTGACACAGGTAGGCCACGCATCTACGATACTGAAGAGAAAGAAGGAATCATAGACCATTTTGTTATAGACCCGACTACGTCAACCAAGGTCGTGGCAAGATTGCTGGGTTTAACACAATGGAAAGTGTGGTTTACTGTGCATACGGCAAGGCTCTACCCCTACCATTACACACCAGTCCAGGCCCTCGAGAAAAGAGACCCTGCATGGAGGTTAGACTTCTACCGTTTTATGACGAAAGCAGACTTAGAAAAAAATAATTTTCTCACCAAAATATTGTGGACTGATGAATCGAAGTTTGACAGAGACGCTATAACAAGTTGTCATAATAGTCATTATTTGGCTCTGCGAGGTAAAAATCCCCACGTGATTAGGGAAGGAGCTCATCAGCAAAGATTATCTGTAAAAATATGGATGAGCATAATTCATACTTATTTCATAGGCCCAGTCTTCTTGCCCAACAATTTAAATGGAGAGAGACTGTAAGGAAATACTTTAGTTTATAAAAATAAATTAATGATTCTATAAAAAAAAAATATGAAACTATACAAAAATATTTTAAACAAACGTTATTCTATGTCTAAAATACGAAAATATATAAAGAAGTTAAATTAAATACCAACAGTTGGGTGTTCGCGAGACGCCCTAAGGACTGTAAGGGTAATAAGGAACTGTTCGTGTATCGACCGATGTGTGGGCAGCGAAGACGCATACTCGCGTTCCTACGTACACACGGGGCGGCCGAGCGACGGCCGTCCGGACAAGTACTGCGTACCAATGTAAAAATTTGCTGTGTGCAAATTGATTGAAATATTGATTGGAGATTATTACTGACCTCCAATACATATTAAAAAGATGTATAAGGATGGTATACTGTATAGAATACCGATTAAAATCCAAAAAAATATAAAAATATAAATGTAATTGTATGGTGAAAAATTATCAAAGTGTAAGAGTGTGAAAGTCTCTAGTGACGAGATATAAAAGATATATCGGTTTGAATCTCGGAAAAATATGAAAATGCAATTAATAATGTATTATTATACAATATGATTGAGTAATAATATGGAAGTCTTTAAAAATGGAATTTATAAAGTATACGGGTTCGAAACCGTATGAAATAGTGCATGGCAATTTAACATATAACATAAAGTTGGTGAAGAAGGTGAGATACCAGTCGGGTGTAGTTGGTGGTTACTTAAGTAACTACTTGATTATACTCCGGTTCGGAAAGTGTTAGACAGCAGTTCGGTGATATCTAAATACTCAGAATCATGTCCTAAGGCTTCCGCTCTATGATAGATGGGTGCTCGGGGTCTTAGAGGCTTGCCACTATGACACGTCGTTTTTTTTTAATAACATTTGTTTATTTCAAAGTCGACTCGAACTGTGTCGTTGCATTATGAGGTAGCAGAAGCGGATGCGAGCTACTGCCTCGATGTTTATCAAATATTGATATTGCGTCTTGTCGTAGCGTAACGTTAACATCGTTACTGAACTGATGCGTCTTACGAATTAGGTTGATTGAAGACTTTTGCAAAATATTGATGTCTTGTGCGCCTTTCATGATGATATGCACCGATGATGGTCGATTGCATGTCTGTCGCAGTTCAGTGATACGACGTCTTTTACGGTCACCTGGCTAAATGTCACCTTTGGAGGTTGCGCCTCGCATTATGGTTTGACACTCTATCTTATTAGATTTTTCCAAGTCGGGTCCCTTGATGACGGGGCTGCAGACTGTCTGCCCTCCCTATTTTATGAATTTTGCAAACGAAGGCCTCAATAGCTCCCCATGTTTTAAGATACGTGGCGAGTTGTCGGTGGTCAAGACAAACTTCATCAAAACAACATTTTACTCAACGATAAAGACTCTATGCCTGATGGCTTAAAATAAAATTAATATTTATTGGCTATATCCACTACAGTGGTTGGCGGAGATATGCTTTTACTTCATGTATGGTGATTGCTGATGGGAGTACGATCTCTCAAGAATGCGATGTAATCGCTTTGCCATTCTATGACGTGAGCTATGAGCTCTCCAATGCACTCCGCGGATTGCGATCCGTGCTGACTACGTAGTAGGTGGTGATGTCAATTCCAACAATTTGCAAAGCGTCTGCAAGTGCGCTTGGCTGGTGAAGGTGGTGGCTCGTACAAGGATTAATCTCTGGATCAGAGTACCCTTTATATCTATTGTGTCCTGGAATGTGCGCTGACCATGCACTGTATATCTGGTTACCGTTGTATCTTGTGAGATGCCTACTCACATTGCCAAGCGCAATTTAATCACAGTTTGTGCTTACGCACTAAAAATTAACTGAGTGCTCATCTACTGGTTTGCCAGTAAACCCTGCTGTGGACTGCGGTCCGAGGCCAATTAAACTCTCCCTGTTTCGGGGGGGCGCAGTATTTGGTTGCGCTCACCGCATACGGCGGGATCTGTTTACTAGAGCCGTATGCCATCCCCAGATTTTTTATTTTTTTAAAATGCGAATGAATATTACTATAAACATAACGTAAAACAAGGTCCTAATCGAGACGATCACAAATGATAATAATTAATTTATGGCCAAAAGATAAACATCAATAATACTAAAAGGATAGTATGCATCATCCTGGTCGCGTCAAATAAGATTATCTGAGATCCTAAATAGTTTTTAAGGGTCTATTTATACTTTTAAACCAGTCTGAGGGTGGGGGGGAGGTTACAAGACGTACGAAGATTTTCTTCGAAAATTTTTTTTAAATTTTTTGGTGGCTATACCATTGGAACCGGAAGAGAAATGGTGTTCCATCATGACGGTTGTCCTGCCCATTTTCGCCTCGGTGTAAGACAATGGTTAGATACTACTTTCCAACAGCGATGATTGGCCTTGGCGGACCAACACCGTGGCCCGCAAGGGGTCCTGATTTAACACCTTGCGATTGTTTAGTGTACACAACACTACTTAAATAAGTAAGTGATATAAAAAAGTCTTCGTGCTTGTATCAGGACCCATGGCCGTCAGTTTGAGCAAGTGTTTTTTTTTTCTAAATTTTAGAAACAATTTTTTCTAATACCATCTCAGATAGGTGTTGAAGTCAGGTCCTTACTTATGTGCTTTATACGTATTTTTTATAAATAAAATTTTGTTAAGATTAGATAAAAATGTAAGTATGACGCCTTATTTTTTACTGTCACGACTTTCAAAGAACTTAATTTAAAAGTTTTTGCCTCTAAGTGGTGATTATTAATTTAATTTATTAAAACAATAATTAAATAATAAATATCGAATTAAAATTTGTGTAGAAATAAGTAAGAAATAAAATTTTCCTGTAAAATCGGGAGTTTTTTTTTAAATATTTAAAAAATCTATAACTCCAGAACCTTTCTTTTTGGATGGGGTATTCCATACATAGATAGATAGATAGGATACGAGCTATACTTTAGCCTCTCATTAATTAATTATTAATAATAATTACCTTTCACCCTGTACTCGTATATATATAAAGATATGGGATTGAGACATTAATAAAACACTTTATTCCGCCTAAAACATCTTTTTAATTCCTTTTAACATCCGCAACCTATCGAATCCTTATTCTTCCATCTTTTCATTCTTTTGACAGTCTCGTGACGTTCTTTTTTCTTTTTATTGTTATATGGCATTTCATCCGACACGGCCATCCTGCACATTCATCTGTCCCAGATGAATCATCATCTTCAGGGATCCAAAGCTTTATAAAATCAGCTGAGGTGGAAGTGTTGATGGAACCTTCAGTATTGCTTACTTTTTTTACTGTGTATCTATCATTTCCTTTATTACTTACAACTTCATAAGGTCCGAGATATTTTAAATACAGCTTGGCTCCTTGAGAAAATTGTGTTTTCCTAATGGCAACTAAATCTCCTCTTCTAAAGGAAACAGCTTCATTTCTTTTCTTTTTATACCTTTTTATATTTTCCTCTTGTATTTTTTGTATTGATTCCTTTACTTTCTCTCTAAGTTCTTGTCGTTTTTTATTATAAAACTCTATATCTTCTTGTTTTATCAACTTCTATAAATCTTCATCTCTATCTCTCATTTTGATGCCAAACATTACCTCAAATGGCGACATGCCAATACTTCTTTGGAAATTACTGTTTAGGCAGCGTTGTACACTTGCTACATGACAGTACCATTTTGTTGGATCATCGAAGCTAAGTTTACTAAGTACTGCAATAATAATATGATTAATCCTTTCAACTTGGCCATTTCCTCTTGGCTGTCCAGTGGTAATAGCATAGAGGGAAATATTTTCATCTTTGCAGTATTTTTGGAAGTCTGCGGAGGTAAATGCTGTATTTCTATCTGTTATAATACTTTCAGGCGAGCAGTAATTTCGGTGTAATTAATTACTAAACAAGTAGGGTTTCGACTTAGTGCATCGGCATGCTTCATTCTAGATCCAGGTCTATGTTTAATCTTGTAGTCATATTCTTCGAGAAGCAAGGCCCATCGGACTACTCTGGGAGGTAAATCTTTCTTTTGTAAAGTCATGGTTAATGCAGAGCAATCAGTAACTATTTTAAATTGAATCCCTAATAGGTAAACTCTGTACTTCTTTATGGCCTCAGCAATAGCTAGTATTTCAAGATAGTAACTATGATAATTTCATTCAGCTGGTGTTGTTTTTTTACTCATGTAAGGAGGGTGGAATTTGTCATCTTTCTGTCACCCTTCTGAAGTAAAACTGCTCTATAACCATCTGCACTAGCGTCTGTATGTAACTCCGTTTCATATCCTGGATTATAAATACGCAAGACTGGCGAACTGCATAGAACATTTTTGAGCTCCATGAAAGCCCTTTCACACTTTTCATCAAAATAAAAAATAGCATCTTTCTTCAGTAAGTCTGTCAATAGTTTAGCGATCAACGAATAGTTCTGAATGAATTTTCTAAAATATCCAGTTAGACCAAGGAATGACTGTATAGACTTTACATTAATGGGCTTCTTAATCTTTGCAACACCATTAATCTTATCTTTAGATGGTCTTACTTCAGTGTTACAAATTTCATACCCGAGGTATTAAATCTTTCTTTTCATAAAATGGCATTTCTTCTAGTTGACCTCTAATCCAAAGTCTTGTCCTCTTTTAAATACTCTTTTTAACTTTTCCAGCCGTTCTTCTTCAGTTTTTGACGGAATAATCAAATCATCGAGGTACGTTAGTAAAGTGCCATCTGTTATCAAGTCAGAGAAGATATCATTGATAAATCTTTGAAATATCTGTATTTCAAAGATTTATCCTTAAAGATTTATCATTTCAAATATTTATTGGTCCAGTGCACAAACCAAAAGGAATTTTCATAAATTCGTACTGTCCTTGTGGTATAACAAAGGACTTTTGGCTAGATTAATGCATATCTACATGCAGAAATCCGTTATTCAATTCAAGCGAAGTAAATACTTGTGCTTCTTTTAACTTGTCTATCTAGTCTTCTATGAGGGGAAGAGCAAATCTTTCTCTTATGACCTTGTTTAATTTTCTAAAATCCACACACATTCTCCGTGACCCATCCTTTTTGTGAGCTAGTACAATAGGAGATACAAAGTCAGATTTGCTAGGTCTTATTATTTCTTTGCTCAACCATTTTTTGATTTGTTCATTCACAACAGTTATTTCAAGAGACGACAAGCGTCGTGAATTTTGATAAACAGGATCTTCATCGGTAAGTAATATTTTCAACTCTACTTTGCAGTCTTTTTTTTTATTAGGTTTATAGTCTTCACACATCTTATAAATACCATTCTCATACTTTGAAACTGCGATATCAAACTCTTTCTCATTTTCTTGTGTTAACAATGTTTGATGCATAATCTTTTTAATGCAGATGCCGTCTGGAGTAAAAGTTACAGTAAAATCTTTCAATATAGGGTTTCCAATTATAACTTTCTGTGGGATATTTCTGTTCTTCAGAACATGAAATATTAAATCAACATAATAATCTTTAAAATCATTTTTGGAGTTCGACGTCATCTTGCTTCGTAAGGAAGTTCGTCTTTTGGTAGGATAATACCGCAATCTTGATGGCGTCATTCAGTGTTTAATTAGGCCAATCCCGGACGAGCCGCCAAAAGACATGGAATTGAGACACTAATAAAACACTTTCCGCCTAAAACATCTTTTTAATTTTTTTTAACATCCGCAATCTATCAAATCCTTATTCTTCCATCTTTTCATCTTTTTGACAGCCTCGTGACGTCCTTTTTTCTTTTTATTATATGTCATTTCATCATATATATATATATATATATATATGATGAAATATATATATATATATATATTATTATTCTATTCTATGCATATTATTCAGTACAATTTGAAGATATACGTACATATATATAACTATATTCATGTATATTCTCCCTCGCTTTACTGGCTAGTATATAAAAAAGGACTTGATATTTTTTTTAAATATTTCTTGAGAAGCTCCAGCCGCAAATGACTTTCGATAGCAAACGTTACCATAGCTACCGCATAAATAACACGAAATGAAAATGTTTGTAAAAGTACATAAGAAATAAAATGTTGAAGGATATATTGAATTCAGAAAATAAATAGCCTATAACCATAAATAAATTATTCCCCGTCGAATGGTCATGTTCCAATGTCGATACGTCCACTAGTTTCCGCGTGGCTGGCGAACAAACAAGACCTTCGCTCATTACATCTATATGTAGAAAGGTAGATGTGTACATAAACGTACTGAAACAAATTAAATGTACATTTACACAAAATTTTCAAGCTTAATTCTTAACTGTCAAATTGAAATAAATAGTACTAGCTTAGATTCAATGGGTCCCGAAATGTAGCTACACCAAAATTAACTTAAAACACTTAATTTTGTTTTATTTCCTTGTAGAAATTCTAATCTATTTGCTAATCATATAGTATATCAATGATTTTCCGTTTCGCGTCGTTGAAATCTTTTTCCAAGTTATTTATAATCGTAATCCTTAAAAATCCTTAAGAAATGCTTAAGAAATATTTAAGACAACTTAAAAAAAATATATTTATGAAGTATCAACTTTTTAATATACTCTTCGGCATTCTTAATTACGCTGTATGCACTGGCATATCTCGTAGTATTAAAATAACTTAATATCCGTATAAAAGCCATATTTCTATCACAAAATTTTTCTTTAATTAAGCTGTTAAGTCCTCTGTAAACTAGTGTACATGCGCTACTTACATTAAGAGCAATTAATATTTTTTTCTTTTGGCAATAACATAGAAATTATAAGATAACATTAAGTATAATATTGTATTATTTCAGTAATAGACAATTATAAGTACTTTTTACTATAACGTACTATCGTAAATAAATTAATAGTGCTGTAAGGAGACTGATATCAGCATCTGACTTGTTGTGTTTCACGCCATGAACTCACATTAAATTCCGTTAAAACATAAGTGTCTTGTAAAAGTTATATAAGCTTAATGTATAAGTATATACATATGTAAGCCCTCTGTGCTTCAAATAATCGATCAACGAGAAAATAATTTATTCATAATCGATATCGAAGTTTACATTGGTAACAAGACATTAATCAATTTTTTAGTAATGACATAAAACTCATGTTTAATATGAAAATTATCATGTTTTCATTTGTCAATCAAATTTAACTGTTTGTGAATGTCTTAGTTTATTACATTTACGGTAGACAGCAAAGTTCCCATAGTTTCAACTTAAGGCATCGAGAGGCAGCTCTAGGCAAATAGAAAGCAAAAAGTATAGGTATAGGATTTTACCTCAACTATATGTTCAATTCTAGACTAATACTTATGTTCTTCGGTATGAAAGTCTGTGGGAGAATCCTACCTCCAATATTGGACGTCAGTCTTTTCGTCGTCCTTTCGTTTTTTTAATATTTTACGTTTGAATCAATTTTGATTTTAAATTCTATTCAAAGTAGTTTGATCTGATGTATCATAATTAAGGAGATTAAACATGCGCGGTACATCGCCGGCGCTCGTATAACCTCTGCATCGTCCGCTCGATAGTGGGAAAGAGATGACTCTAGAATCTATCGTTAACAAAGACGACAACTAAGTCCAAAAGGTTCTAGAGAGAAAGAGATAGTAAATATAACTGCAGCGTATCGATCGCGATTGGAGATCGCGCAATGCGAACATTCAGGATATAGAGCCATATACCGTAGGTTAGTACATAACGCCTTAAGCAAACGAGGAGACATTCTCTTTTTTACATTTTAATTAGTTTTCCAATAAAATAATTAAGTACGTTTTCCCTCTTAACATATAATAAAATTTCAGAACGGTGATTTTCATAAAGTACAAAATAAAAAAATATATAGTTTTAAAAAAATTATACTGAGATATCTCATAACGAAACGTAAAAGAGAATTAGGCTCATGCATCAATCAGAAGATGACATCTGCTGGTGTCCTCCAAAGATTTCTACAATAATCGCTTCTGCGCTGCCAGCATCCTACGGTTTCTCATAGTTGATCGTTCGTCCACCTTGTAGCACCGATAGACAACCGACATCTGAAGACCTTACTTCCTTATCAGTCACCGATCTATAGTCTAGTAATTCTCCTAAGACTTTAGGTTATAACAATGATGTCAATTTTTCTCAGTATTCGAACCTTACATAACATTGGTTTCAAATAATAAAATACTTTTTAAAAAAAAAAAAAATTCTAGCGAAAAGTATAAAAAATTTAATATAAGTGCGAGTTCTGCTTGATGAAGTTTACCAGTCGAAATAGCCTTCTAGCAGTATAAGACTGTCGGAAGGCTCTACGGCAAAGACGTGGAAAAGATTGTTGGAGGAAAAAAAATACTTCAAGTTAAATAACCAGTAAAGCTCATCAGCTATCAGCTCATAGCAGCGTTACACGTCATCACATATAATGTCTAAAAAAACCGCGCGACTGTAATCATCAAGTATTCTCTATATCTCTTAACATACTGTGATGTGATAATAACCCATAGGTTAAGTTCAAACATTAACGTAATAAAAATTATTAAAAGATATTTTTTAACCTTTTAATTAAGCTTAGAGGAAGAATGACGTTACAACAAAGAACATAGATGAATATAATATCAAGATCATCATCATCGTGAAAGCGTTCAAGTTGGTGAAAGCATTAGTTGAATATATGAAGTAAACTCTTTAAGCTTAATTTAAAATTTTGCCTCTATCATTACGTAACTATTAAAAAATTAATAAAAAATTCTATGGTGAAAAAGAATAGTATTCCGACCTTAGTCTATTAATATGTTACTAGGAATTAACCACCTATACCTACAAAGGAGTCCTAAGTTACTTTGGCTATATTGCCCGGAGACAATCGGATAATCTGAATAAGTAGGTTGCAGTAGGAAAGATCGAGGGCAAAAGATCACGGGGTCGATGCCCTACCCAATGGTCTGATCAAATACAGGCAATCTTAGGCACCAATATTTCGAATGCGCTAAGACGTGCCGAGAACAGAGCGGTGTAGAGGCGGCCGGTTGAAGAGTCATTAAGAGCATTTCAGGCACGACCTTCAGTCATTAAGTACACGAAAGAGAACAAAGAATTAACATGTTAAAATAATAATAAAAACAATGCTATTTGTAACTAAGCCGTATATGATATTGATTCAGTTTAAAAAGATTATGTGATATGTTACTTAGTCCTCTGGCGCAGCGACCCAAAGTGAGTCTTAGCTTCCGTCACAAGAGAACGCCAGTCTTGCGTCACATTAACTATATGATATCTTCTATAATGATAAATCTAGCCTCATGTAATAATTTGCTGTTTATTTTTACTATGTAGATAAGAGATATAACAATTTCGTTTTGTTTAAACAAAATTGTTTATATAGCACATACTATGCTCGTTGCATACCTAAGATGAAATCTTGTTATTAAAATTCGATAAAGTTTGTGCCCTACTTTTTGCTATAAGCTATTCACGCAATCCCCACAAGCATTCGGAGTTATAACATAATATATAATAAACATATTCTATATAGATGTGAATATATAAAGTAAAACTCTATTTAATAGATCGGGGAGAAATTATTCTATTATTTTTACATTAATTTCAATACTTCCTTTAATATAGTTCGGGAAGTCCGATTTTATGTAATATGTGAACGGTATCGATAAATCTGTAACTACAAGAAAAAACCAATCCAAATTTCAGCCGTCTGGCTTACAAAGAAAAATATGAAATGTCTTGAATTTTCTTTTACTTGAATTACATTTTATCACCCTGCAACTCAAAACTGAGTGCATTAAACAAAAAAACGCAAAATAACTTTTTTAGTGCCAAATATCAACTTTACAACTAGTGTAAATCTAAAATTGTGTGATAAATACTATACTAGATATCCATAATCTATCTATTAAAAAAATTATCAATTTTTCCCCAAAATAATATTATATAATAAGTAATTATAAAAAGCAAATCACATTCCTGCCTATGTGCATAATACATTTTTTCAGTGAAAGCTTTAGGCTGAAACGGGAGGGAAATCAATACCAAGTTGACCTGAAAGGGGGGAAAACTGTATCATCGTATAAAATTAATCTGTTCTCGGAAACAAGTTAACAGTTTTATACAAAATAATCCTGTATTTTCGAAGCCAAGCCGGATGCATACCACCTCGCCATTTTATAAATGTCAATATTGAGGTGGACGGTTCCAGGATTACAAGCCTCGATTTGAGATTCAGTATTTACCATAGGATATTTGCCTGCAAGGTAATTAATTTCATCCATTGTGATAATTTTGTCGGGAGCCGTCAGCAGTTCTTACGACCACAACTCCATCTTGTGTCCAGCGCGCTTTCATACCAAAGTGCTGTTTGGCTTTCCCAAAGATAGCTTGCCTCGTCTTGTTGAGAAACTCTCTGACTGAAGCTGATGTACCTCTCAGGCCATATTTGGTCTTCCACACCGATGACTTTGTATCATAATTTGTAAATCTTACAAGAATTGGCCGGTGATGGTCCTTATTGGGTAGACCAATTCTGTGGCACACTCCTAAGCTGACAGCAGTAAAGTCTTTTACTTTCATTCTGTGGACTGTGCTTTCTATAATAGTTTTGCAGTTTTCGACTTTAGTCTCAGGTATGCCCGAGAAAATGGGGGCCTTACGACAGTGTCGGGTCTCCATAATATTGAGTACGTCAGAACATTCATTAATTTGCTTACGAAGTAGACCCAAGACAGAGAACATTAGTTCACGAAAGGCACGGAACTCTTCAGCAACTTTGGCCTCCGTATCTTTAGCTGGACCACAGGAGTGCAACTGTGCCTCATGTTCGGCCATTCTTTTAGAGACAACACTCTTCAAGATTGATCTGAGCGGTCTTTATTTCCTCAAGGTGGAACATTGTAGCGCAGGAAAAAAAAATATTTGTGAACGTATTACATTGATGAGTGGTGCGGTAATAACACTTCTAATCACTTTTACACATACGAACAGCGTAAGTAGCTTTATGTTGAACAATAATAAATCTATTACCGCCAAATAACTTAACTTTTACTATTTAACACAATTTTACGAAATTCAATACAAGAACGTGTTAACACTTCTGCACCTACCGCCAAACTCCTATATACAATCCTATAAGGGTACTGAGTTTATTGCAAAAGATGTACATACCTTTTTTCAGAGTAAAAACATTAGTTAATACACCCCAAATAATCCTGACATTAAAGCAAGTATTGCGGAAAGATTACAGAGAGAAGATTACCACCACCAAAATTTCACGTTGGTGATTACGTTAGGATTACAAAATACGAACACATTTTTAAAAAAGGTTATAATCAAATTGGGGTGATGAAATTTTTATTATAACTTCTGTATTAGTACGTTCACCGCGGGTATACACATTAAAAGATTTGCAGTGATGTTATTGATGGAACATTTTACGAATAGGAATTACAAAGAGAATATTTATTACACCCCCATTTCATACTTTAGAATAGATAAAATAATTAAAGATGAAAAGAAATATTTTTGATTTTTTCTCTTACCCTCGGTCGTTGATAGTTTGAAGGTAATTAGGTAATGTGTATAAATGTAATGTAATGTAAAAATACATAGTGATTAAGGAACAATGGCAGGTGGGGATGTCATTATGAAGTGTATTGGAGTCGTTGTAGGCTATAGCGTATGCCTGAAACGGTGCGAAATAGAGACCTGGGAATAGGATAGATCGATTTGGCGACCCCCAAACCCTCTTTTTTTCTTTAGGGGTTCACCGGATCAAACAGAAATTTGTGCTTTGATCGCTGAACCGGTGAATAAACACTACTTACATTAGTTGAGTTCCTATCTATCTCTATAATAAAAACCAAAAATGGATGAGTAGCTTAAGTGTGAATAGGAAATAAATATTTACGTGTATATTATTAGTAATATTCTCGTAAATATTTGTTTCCTTTGCTTAGGATTCAGATATCTATATTAATATAGAGTATCTAGATACTACTAAGTATATTAATCCCTTTAAAGACAATCGAACTTATTGCTTAGAGCATTTACTGTAACTTTTACTGATGCATAGAAGAAAAGAGGAAGCTGGGCGGGTAAGAATGAGAAATGAAGAAGTTTTTCATAACCAGTTTTGTCATATAACATTTCGCATAATACTTAAGTATTATTTTTTTTATTCAATTATGTGATTTTTACCTTATAATAACTAATATCCATACCCATACCCATAAAAATGAGGCGCTAGTTATGATGATATATACTGAACGATATTGCGCTCGTCGCCTGAGACGAAGACGTTGAGTCTCGTTCAAACCAGAACATAGTAATGTGTGCACACCACTGTTTGGCGGCAGAGGTAGGAGCTGTGGCGGTACCTACCTACACCCCCCTACCTACCCCTCTTCAACAACAGAGACCTACCACCAGTAAAAAAATTATATTTGTTATAAATGATAGTAAAGTGAGAAACAGATACATAGAAGCTCGGAAACATCTCTAACATATAGTAAATATAAATAGAAAGGGCGGCGACCGCCCACAATACCGTGAAAACCTCCCTCACAGCCGGCTCGTGCAGTGGTCTTATATATTTCAAGGATTTTTCCCGGCTTTTTAAATATTCTGCGAACGGTATGGCAAGTGAAACGCTAACAGGAATTATCTCTTTGACTCGCTAAAGCTGATCTAAAATGAAACATTACAGCAATTATCAGCCGATTGATGTCCACAACTGGGCATAGGCCAACCCCAAAGATATCCACACCGATCGGTCCTACACAGCGAGATACAAACATGTTATATCTATGGGCTATTCTGGAGTTGGAGTCGGCTCACCAATATGGGGATTGTGAAGTTTATTTCTTGTAAATAAATCGCGTGCTTCAAACAGTACCCATGAATTTCTTAAATTCACTTTACAATAGTAAAAGAAAATTAAATATTAGAATGTATCGTTTGATTGAGGGTAGTATGCAGTCATGAGCAAGTGTCGAGCAACAACAAAAGCTGTGAGTGCTTTGAAGAAGTGGCTCCCAAAGTGACGACTACGATCCATAGTCAGCCTAGCCGGGCAACCAAATCTAGCTATCCAATCAGACACCAAAGCAGCTGCGCAGGTTTCAAATGAGATGTTCTTAAGAGGAATGGCCTCAGGCCATCGTGAGAATCTATCGATGAGCGTGAGACAGTACCTGTAATCAGAAACGAAAGGTAATGGTCGTACAATATCAATATGGATATGGGAAAATCTTGAGGAGGGGTTCGCGAAGGAGTGAGGTTGTACGTATGATGTCGTGTGACCTTGTTGGTATGGCAGTATATACAATGCCTTGCCCACTCTCTACAGTTTTTTCTAATCCCTGCCCAAAAGAATCTTTGTGTCACCAGTTGCACTGTGCCAGAATTTCCTGGATGGTGCAGATTGTGTATTGAGTTGAAAACTTGTATTCTCAGGCCAGGTGTGACGTAAGCTCGCGGAAATTGAGTAGTTATATCGCAGTAGAGAGGTAAGTCACTGTCCATCGTTTGTACTTTTTTCAGCTTCAAGGTAGTTCCAAGTTGGAGCAGGCTTTGAAGTTAAGGATCGTCTTCCTGAAGATGTGTAAGAACCTGAAAGTCGATAGCAGGAGAGATTTCTTCGACGCAAGATAAAACATCTGCTACAACGTTGCGATTGCCAGGTATGTACCTTATATCTGTGGTGTATTGTGCTATATAGTCTAGGTACCTAAATTGCCTCGGAGTGCATTTTACTTTGGTCAAAGAGTTCATCTTAGTATAAGCCGTAAGTTTATCTTAACGGCTTATGGTTAGTAAAAATAGAAAATACTCTTGCGTCCACCATGTGTCGGAAGTATATAGGTCCTTATATATAAAATTAACGTTTTATCGTACTGCCCACTTTGATCTGAAATATCTCCTCTTTGGTTAAGAATTCCAAATTCAACTTTATAAATTCATTTAGCTGCTACATTTGAGTTTTGAAAACAGTCATTCATTTGTTTTTTCCTCATTGTTTTTTCTTTGGCGTTGCTTATTACCGCACAATGGAAAACGTGAAATATTGATATATTTACGAGTACGAGTACGAAATAGAGTTTGAAACCAAAAACGTATCGGCACGATACGTTTTTGGTTTCAAAGTTTTCATTCTGGAAATTTCGACCTTTAGGACCAACCACGTGGACGGCTGGAGACCAAAGTGGAAAATGAAGAATTAAAGGCTGTTGTGGAAGCGGATACATCACAAAGCACTTCAGAGACAGCTGCAAGCAAACTGTATTAATCCACTTGACGCAAATCGGAAAAGTAAAAAAACTTGAACGATGGGTACCTCATGAATTGAGTGAATCGAACTTGCAAACACGCGTCGACTGCTGTGTTACTTTGCTGAACCGACACAATAATGAAGAGATTTTAAATCGAATTATTACTTGTAATGAAAATGAGTGAATACTGTACGATAATCAGAAACGCTCCTCGCTATTATTGAACCCTGGAGACCCAGCTAAATCCAACCCTAAACGAAAATTTTCTCAGAAAAAGTTACTTGCGAGTGTTTAGTGGATAACGCCGGCGTCGTTCACTACACCTTTCTAAAATCTGGACAAACGATTATGGCAGATATTTTTTGACAACAATTGCAAACCATGAAGGAAGAACTAGCTACTAAACAACCGAGATTAGTCAATTGTTCTAGGCCACAGCTGCTTCACGACAACGCAAGATCACACACTGCACAACAAACAACCACTAAGTTAGATGAGCTACAAATGGAATCTCTGTGATATCCACTGTACTCCCCGGACCTTGCCCCAACAGATTATCATTTTTTCAGGTATTTGGACAACTTTTAACACGAAAAAAAATTCAACTCCGATGCGGCAGTCCAAACCTCCTTCAAAGAGTTTACTGTTTCTCGCCCCCATCGTTTTTTAGTAAAGTGGTCAATGAACTACCTATGAGATGGCAAAATTGCATAGATAACAACGGTGCATACTTTGATTAATTAAATATATCCTACAAAAAAAAATTACTTTATATTCCTCCCATACAAAACGCCAATTTAATATGTATGGACCTAATATTTTATTAATTCGTAAACAGCTAGAAGTTCACACGTGCTGCATACTGATGATCACGCTGGGATACAAAATATTAAAATTTAGTTTTGTCTGTAGTAATTCGCTACTACATAAATTGTCTTTCGACTTGGGCCGCCCATAAGGCCAATTCTTCGGGCCAAAATGGCGGCACTTTCACACCGATTCATAGAATTTCGGGTGTGACGATCACTTGGACGTCGCCTTGGCCACTAGGTCAACTATATGTTTTACTCATAGTATATTATTTTAATATGACTCACCGTTTCGCTCGACTTAGTGTTACCGTTAAACAATAAGTTGGAGCTCCGGAATTTCTATTTTACATTACCTTCCGATGCTCGAGACAGTGGATAGTAGCTGGGTTTCTTGCGGCAGACATCGGGTTCACCAATATTAGAACGTACAGTCAACTCCGCTAATAAGCAACAGAGTCGATAGTTACTCTTTGAGTGCCAGGTGAAAGGACGATGACAAAGAAAGTCTGTCCAGAGCATCGTCACGACGGTACTCTCGAGGTGATAGATACACGCCGCAAATTAAGTTTAGCCTTAAATTACTTTAACTGAAAGAATAGATACTTAAACAACCTTTTACCATATTTGATATTAAATCAATTATTATTTCTAGTACCAGTTCTATTCTACAATACTATACATAATTTTATTTACGTTTTAGTTTCTGTATATAGTGAAAATTGTCTTTCGTTATTATACTTCATTAACAAGTTTTAAGAGACTACATGTACAATATTTTTCTATTAGAACTCCCCTGACCGATTGGTATATATATTGATACACTGAAATTGGGTGTGATTTAAAAAAAAAAACATTATAATATGTTCAGCATTTGTGAATTTCAATCGCATATTTCTACACAACTATTAGTATATATTGAAATAATACATACCAGCCAAAGTTTTAACAATACCTTGTTATCTTTTTTTATTTATTTTTGTAAAAACCTTATATAGGAACTCATGTATACCATCGTGTATGCATCATATATACGTCTTATTCATGTAACTATTAAATTATATAACGATATGGTTTAACGAAGAAAATCTATATACTTTACATTAGTGAAGCCATTCCGACCTCCTTTCTCATTCAAAGACCACACCCCTATTATTGATCATATTCTTACATGATTTAAAACCACTTTCTTATTTATATTTATAAGATATAAAACCTTCTTTCTGCAATATAAGATATATTAGATAATTTCCTTTTAATTAATTTAAGTTCAACAATAATAGATTCAACAATATTATATTCTTAATAACGTTAACCAGGATTTTATTATTCTGCCAAATATATGACACCGATTTTTAATAAAATACTGGTGGTAGGTCCCTGTTCCTGGAGACCGTTTAGGTAAGTACCAACGCAGTGCCAATTTCTACCCGAAAACAGTAGTGTGCAATTATTACTGTGTCCCGGTTTGAAAGATGTTGTAACGAGTGAAATTACTGGGGTACTGAGACTCAACATCTTATGTCTCAAGGCGACGACCACAAAATGGTGCTGTAACACATCTGAACTAGCGCCACTTTGTTATGAACCACTTACCATCAGGTGAAAGTTTCCCTTGTCTCGTTGCTTCCTTGAATGAAAAAAATATAACTACGTTGATACATAGATGAAAATATGATAGCACATCATTTGCATTATATCTTGTCCAGCATGAGCAAGAGTTGAAGGCATAGAAAGATTAAAGTTTTAAATCACGCTTAAAAAATAACCATTTCTAACCTTTAGCAATTTTTGGGTTTGCCAAATAAAAGATCCTGTAATGGGCATCAATAGCAGGGTGATCTGGTATTTATCACAGTACAGCGAAAGTGCTGCAGAGGTTCTCCCTGAGATGTACTCAGGCGAAGTGCAGAGAGGCACCGATGTGTTCCATAGGAGACCCCGGAGCTACAAGCATCACATTGTAGACGACTAACAAGGCGGCTGTAGTGTACAGTTCTAGTACCTCATAACCTTTTTACCCCCACTTAAAAAAAGGCTTTACAGACTAGTCACATAGTAAAATAAAATTACTAACTGGAAAAGGGATTCCGATTCAACGCATTAATGTCTAAGGTGGTGGAGGTTCCGCGTTTTTTTTTACAAATATTTCCTCTTTAAACCTTTTATAATACGCCGTGAGGTATTTTGATTTAAAGCAAGTGAATTACAACTTCGTATATAGATTATACTATGAAAGAACTTTTCTTTCTTTTTGTCAAGATCTACTAACTCATCCCTCTCTGTTTGGAGGGGAATACATGCATTCTCGATGGTAAACTAATGAGTTATTAATACTTTTAAATAATTTATTAAGTATTCAATGATGCAATAATATAAAATTTAGTCTACTTTTACATAATCCGCGTCCTCATAGTGATGGTAATCTCTTTCGTTTGAAGCCACCTTGGTAATACGACTACACTCAAATCATCTACTAATATTAACTTATTATCTGTGAGAGTATATAATTTCCTTATATATCGCGTGACCATAGTAATGGATACTAATCATTATTACTATTGTTAATAATTGTATTCACTTCAGTAATTATTTGTTATCGCCTCAAGACGTTGTTGTACGTTGTGTTTATAGTAATAATCAATTTGTATAGAAATATAAATATTTATACTACAGTCTAACGTCACTTAAGTGTTTTTTCTTAATATGCCATTTCAGGCTTCTGTAGAGCCCAACAACTAGTTACGTTGTAGAACACTGAAAAGTAGTATCTGCAAATTATAAAATACTAGTTGTTCACGTACTAGTCGTAACCAAGTCGCAACTGCATTTAGGAAATGAATTTTTAAATTTAATCCTTAATTGACCTATAAATGGCAAAAGCAATATCTCTATCAAATGAGTCTTTGGATATCTCATATATATATATATATGTGTATATATACTGGATGTTCCAGCTTTGCTGGCCGTAATATAAAATTAGCCCGCAAATGAATTTCTATAGCAATCGTGTAAATTAAAAATGAAATGATAAAGGATCTATTAAATTCATAAAATAAATAGCCTACTACCATCAACAAATCAACCATTCGGATGATCATCTTCCCATGTCACTACATTCACTAGATTTCATAATTGGTAACATATAGATGTGGGGAATAGATATAGCTCTTATGACCAAAATCAAGCTGTATGTAGTGAGCGCTAGTTTTAGTATTGTTTATAATACGCTTCCTCCGAAGCAGACAGACTCGGACCTCAGACAACAAGGTTTACTTGCGAACCAGTAGAGGAGCTCTTAGCTTATTATAATCAATTAGAAAAATTACTTCGAAATAAAGTTACACAATAATTACTATGATAGACTTAATGCATTGTAGCATTCTCAATAAACTCTCTCTCTCTCTCTCTCTCAATAAACAGAATTAGTAGAATTAAAAATTTTCAACAAACCTTCATCTGTTAAATCTAAATTTATGATATAAATAGTTATGTTTCTACCATATCATAATTTGTTATTATATATTTACTGAACTGTGATTTTATTTTGTTCATTTCCATATTTGTTACTCTTCGTTTCTAGTGTCTTGCAGCACGTATGATCACAGGAGGTCATCTAAATGTCGAATGATTTATATATTACATAAATGTTATAAAAACCTTAAAGAATTATTATATTGAATGTATAAAATTAATAATGTATAAAAAATATTAGCTTTTTTAATTTTGATAAGCTATTTCCGCAGTACTGCGACGAAGATACTTTTGCAAAAGATTAGATCGTACGTGTGGTTATATGTATATATATATAGTCGTATTATTACACTTCCTTGTGAAATTTGTGACGCTATGACAACAATAAGAAAAAGGTTATGATAGGGGTTGTTACTTCTGGATAATGTTTAATTTTTTAATTACCTTTAACTAACAAGCCTATTATAGCATCTACACAACAACAGAGAGCAAGAACGAAAACGCAGTGAACTTTGAGGAACCGATACACAAACATAGATCGTATCGAGCGTCTGCAAAAGAAGTTCATTAAACATCTAAATTTCCGGTTATGCACACCGGCAAAATCATATTTGGAAGATTGTCGTCGGTTTGGTATTTTAACTCTAGAGGACAGACGTAAAATAATGGATATATGTCGTCTCTATGATACCATAAACGGTAGATTGTGTAGAGTTGGTGGCGCGGATAGCGTTCTGCACACATTCGCGCCGCAATCTACACACGCCTTTGCTACATGTACTTGGTCAGTCGACAAATTTCGCAAATAACTCACCATCAATAAGAATACCACGAATTTATAACTCGGAATTTGCTGTTGCAGATTTATTCTATTTTAAAAATAAATTTTTGTTCCAGGAACACGTCGCCGAAACGTTCCGACAATACTGAACAGCAAATAATATCCCATGTTGTTATACGCCAACTTATTTATTAAAAATATCTGTTTGCGTATTGTTACTTCTTTACCTAAATATTTTTACTAGCATTATTTTTCCACATTTACTATGGCAACCTTGATCAACTTAATTTTTTTTTCCTTTTATTCAAGCCTTTCCTTCCTTTTATTTTAACTATCTATCTAAGCATACCAACGTACTAATTTGATGTACAAAGAAACCTTTATGTTAGCGTTATGCATAAGCTTTAAATACTTGTAAAAAAAAAAAACTTGTTAAATAATAACGCCGTTGGTTTCTTAATAATAAATAAATAAATAAATACTATAATAGATTGTGGTAATAATTCGATATCATTAATCAAAGTATTTTGTACGCAAAACAATTACATTTCTCATACAAACATTCATTCGCCATATTCTTCAAATTCAATTTTGCTTTTATAACTCCATAATAATTTTCAGTTATTTAAAGTTACGATTTTACAAAGACAAAACTTGGGTTTCACAATGTGATGTGTCTAAATTTTCAAATATATATATAAATTTTGTTAGAATTTTATAGTATTATTTCATAAATAAGATTAATCACCCAAGTATTTAAGAGAAAATAGTATTAAGACTATACAACGCCGCAACGATGATTATGCGAATTAAATATATTTAAAACTCTAGATTAGAATATATGGGGCATGAAAATTCACGCAACTTATGGCAGCTAGGGTTTGCCGATGACGTGGTGTTAATGGCAGAATCGCTGGAGGATCTTAGTCGGATGCTGAATGATCTCAATGCCGCTTCCCGATGCGTGGAACTGCAGATAAATTTTGACAAGACTAAAGTCATGCCCAATGACCTTATTATCCCTTTTTTTTTTTTTTTTTTTTTTTTTTTTTTTTTTTTCTCGTGGGGAAATCCTGCATCGGATACTCTTCTGCTGCCGGGTCAGTAGAAGAGTTATGCCGGACTCTTACCGGCTAAAACCCCACGGTATCCTTCTTAAGACCCTTGGTCGGAACTACGGGAACGCTTGCGCATACTTCCGCGGTTCCAACGGCATTGATCGATTATAGGATCTCGTCTCAGAGTTGAGCTGCCACTCCCCACCTTTCACTAACGTACAGACGCACCTGTATGCGCCACCTCGAGGCTCTTGATATACGGCAACAAGCGACCCCCGAACTCGCTGCCGTAACCTCTCTTATGGGGGTTGGAGGCAATTATGCATTCTCCTCCGTCGCCCAGGTCTCTGGCTACGAATAGGGAGAAGAGAAGTTCTTTCTCTCTCCCTCTCCGCAGCCTCCTTTTGCGACATCACTCGTTCGCAAAAGGCGACGCCAGCACTCCACGCCTTCTCGCTTCCTGTCATAGCCTTCACAAAAGCTTGAAGAGAGAGGTCTGTCCCTATTTCAGCGATGAGATCTCGACGCAAATTTGTCCAACTGAGACAATCCTCCAACGTATGCTGCGCCGAGTCCTCATCGCTGCCACAATGATGGCATATAGCTGTTGGCTCTCTACCAATGCGGCACAGGTACCTACCGAAACATCCGTGCCCGGTCAGCACCTGTACCAATCGGAAGGTCAGCGCGCCATGTGGTCTGTTCAACCAGTCATTTAAAACTGGTAATACAGCATCTATAGTTCTGTGGCCGGCTCGGGGATGTGCCAGTCTGTCCTTCCACCGTTCAATAACAGACTGTCGAGCGTGTAACCTCTGAAGAGCTAGTTCTTTTGTGGAGAACTGTTGTCCTTGCGTTCGACGTTCCGAGCGCCACACATAAGTCGACGCTAAAAGCTCTGCCTCCAAGTCCCATGGAGGGGACCCCGCTAAAACACACGCCGCCTCAAAAGAAACAGTGCGGTAACCCCGAATTACCCCAATAGCCATCGCTCTCTGAGGCCTCCTTAAATATGTGACAGTATGCTCCGTTAGAGATTTCGCCCATACAGGTGCTCCGTACAAAGCCATTGCCCGCACTACTCCTAGATAGAGGCGGCGGCAGCTAGCTTCGGGTCTACCGATATTGGGTAACAGACGCTTTAGGCCGGCAATTATCCCCATAAGCCGGGGAGCCAATTGTTGGAAATGCTCTCGAAATTTCCATCGGCTATCGAGGATGAGTCCTAGGTATCTCATATTGGATCCAACCTCGATAAGGGCATCACCTACTGTGATGCAGGAACCTCGCGGTGGTGCTTTTCGAGGCCCATGAAAACATATGGCCTTAGTCTTGTTTAATGCCACTTTTAGTCCCAGCATACGTATTCTTTCAATAACTTGTGCCACCGCCTCAGTGGCAAGACGAGCAGCAACCGTGAACGTGATCCCTTGAGCTGTGATAAGGGTATCGTCGGCATAACAAACTATATTCACGCCCGGAACAAGATTACCACGCAGTATCCAATCGTACCCTATGTTCCACAGAAGAGGCCCTAATACAGAGCCCTGTGGAACACCGCACGCAATTTTTTTGCGCAGAACTTCGCCCTGCTGTCCACGGTATGTGATGTACCGTTCAGAGAGATAGTCACTGACAATTCGGCAAAGGTAGTAAGGTACACGATGGAACGTAAGTGCCTCTTTTATGCATGTCCAGGGTAGCGTGTTGAAGGCATTAGCGATGTCAATTGAAACGGCCAACAACACTTTTTTCTGGGTCAAAGCTTCATCCGAGTAGGCCCTGACGCACTTGATGGCGTCGATTGTTGAACGACCTGCTCGAAATCCGTATTGTGCATCCGACAGGTTTGGCCCAACATTGTCCAGATGATCAGTAATGCGCCTAGCTATTATCCGTTCAAACATCTTGTCAACCTCATCAAGCAGTACTATCGGCCGGTAGGCGGACGGCGAATCTGCGGAGCGACCATCCTTCTTAAGAAGTATCATATTGCCTGTCTTCCATTGAGTTGGGAATCGACCCGATTCCAGACAGGCATCAAATAGCTTACGAAGTCGGTTTCCTAACGCCTTAAGAGCTAAGACCCAGGCGCAGCCGGGAATACCGTCAGGACCAGGTGCTCTTTTCTTTAACCTAATTTTCAATAGAACTGCTTCAAGTTCAATTTCAGATATGCGAGGCACCTCGGTATCAAATCGACGTTCCGAGACCTCAACTGACGTTAGAGCTGTAGGTGACTGCTCCGCAGATTCTGGAAACAATGTGTTCACGATTTCGCTCAACAACTGAGGCGGAAGGCTTTCTGTTAGAGGCGGCGCCCAAGGACGAATTTTATTTCTTACCATTTTATATGGCCGCCCCCAAGGATCTCTGTCAAGAGTCTCCAGGAGTTCCTTCCTTGACCGGGCTTTGGCCTCTTTAATGGACTGTTTCAAGGCTCTAACACACTCCCTATATTTAGTGTACAACAGTTTAACTATCGTGTCCTCTTGGAGCTGCCTTCTACGATATCGGGTGTACTGCCGTCTCGCGTTGATGCACTGATGGCGTAACATTGCAATATCATTGGACCACCAGTACAGTTGTCTTCTTGGTCGAGGAAGGTTGGCTCGAGGCATACCGGCATTGCAGATGTGCGCCATAGCATCCCGAAACCAGTTTACTTCGTCCTCTACTACGATTGGTTCATTAGGTGGGGTTATCCATCCTTGAACTATAGAAGCCTCAACTAATGCATCTTTATTTAGACCAGTCACCGACCATCTATTGGTTTGTACCCGGGTATTCCTCTTCTTTGGACGATATATGCTCGAGGCATCAAGTGAATCAGAGAGGTTAAATCGAATATACCGATGATCAGACAACGTTTCCACCTCATCAAGGACCTTCCATTGTTGTATCCGGCGTGCAATGACCTGGGACGCAAAAGAAACATCTACAATGGATCCTCCCTGTTTTCGCACACATGTATTGGCTGACCCCTTGTTGAGGATTACTAAACTATTCATCGCCGCCCATTCCTCTAATACCTCTCCTCGCACATCCGTTGACGGGGAACCCCATGCTTTTGATTTAGCATTAAGATCCCCGACAAGAAGTATTGGGCAAGGTAGAATTTGCCCAATAAGGGTACCTAGTTCACCCAAGAATGCTTCAAACTCACTGAGGGCTCTGTTTGGAGAAAAGTATACCCCGACAACAACTATCCCCCGCCATTTGACAGCAACATATCCCTTACCCTTTGCTAATGTAATTAGCAACGGTGCACCGGCAGTTCTGGAGGATACGATAGTTACCAATCCATCATAATCTCCGACCCAATTTTCGTCCAGCAAAACAAAATATGGTTCAGCAACCACTGCCACTTCTATCGACCACTGCACCATGCTCTGCAGAAGTAAATCCTGGGCAGTGGCACAGTGGTTAATGTTTGCTTGTAGAAAACGGTGACAACCCATGAACTAGCTGATCATCATTGGCTCCTCGGCATTAGAACTAGTGGCAGTATTTCCAACAATCGTTTTTCCTCCTTTTTTCAGCTTAGGAGGAGAGCACTGTTTACTCCCCAAAATGTGATTGCTCGGCCGATTTGCAGCTGAACACAAAGAACACCTTGGTTCAGCCGTACAAGCAGCTGCCTTGTGACCGCTTTGTCCGCAACGGTAGCACTCATCGCTGCGATCAACTTCGGCGGTACATTTAGTCCTAGCATGTCCAATTTGTAAGCACCTATAACAGCGCATCGGCCTGGGTTGAAGTAGCTTGATATTAGCTGCAACCCACCCAACTAGTAGACGTCCTGCTGTTTCCAGCTTTTTTGCTGCTGATACAGGACAGCGAACCCACGCACTGCCAGATCCATAAGGTGAACGGCGAATTTCTCCAACTTTAACCGTTTCTAGCGAACATTCTCCGCACTGCACAACAGCAGTTGCTATGTCCTCGGCACAAACAGAATCATCTAAACCAGAAATGCGCAAGTCTGCACATTTGACTGGCCTGGAGATCTTAACAATGTCTGCTGGAAGTGACTCTCTAAGAACTTTTGCTAGGGAATCTGCTTTATCAGCGCTAGTACCACCAGGCACCTCTAAAATGCGAGCACCAGTAACGGCTTGCCGGAACCGCAGCGAGCTTATGCCAAGACTGGCAAGGTCCACCTTATCTCTAGCCTGTGCGAGCATTTTAGCATAAGATACACCTTGGCTTTCAGCTTCGGGTTGTAGGGTAATAACCACTGCTGCGGATCGAGGAGGACGCAACTTCACAGGTCCTGGTTGTTTAGTGGCAACTGCACTACCTCTTTTTACACCTTGTACGACCGTCTTTTTGTTATGGTTGTCACGTTTCTTACTTCGTTTCACAACCGTCGTCCAACTTTCTTTCGTAGGCTCATAGACTGGTACAAGAGGAGTACTAGCTGAATTCACCGCTTGCACAGTATCTTCAGCAGCGTTTTCTTCCCTTGAAAACTTGTTTTTCAGGTTCTTTTGTTTATCGCCTTTTGTAAACTGCGTTGGTTGGTTGGCCATTCTATTTTGATCACATGCTAACGCAGGACGGATACGCTTCTCAGGGAGTAGCCTTCCCTCAAGAGCTTCAAATCTTGCGTTCACCATGTTGCCTACTTGCTTCATAATCAAGCCCGCCATCTCATCTATCTGGCTTGGTGCTGGCCCAGTTATTGACGCTTGCACTGACATTGCTGTCGAATCAGTTTGTACCATACGCGCAACTTCTTTTCTAAGCTCTGCTATTTCTTTACGCAGCGTTTCCATTTCCTTCTGCATCCTTGCATTTTCCGCTTGCAGCTTGGCTGTTTCCTCAGTGGAGGTCCTTATATGTAAAGCCTCTACAGCGGCTTTAATGGACGAAGCCGCTTCTTTAAGAGCTCCTTTGAAAGTTCCCTTCAGGTTCTTAGACTTAGCAGCTACGGACAAAATTACCCCGACATCGTCTAGAACCTGTTTATTCAAAGACGCCGCTGTACGATCATCGATAGTATCTCCGTTAGACTGGTCGAAAGCAGCGCGCCTTCCTCTCGCTGCTTTCGCCAAAGCTTCAATCTGCTCTTCAGCCGTTTGAAGAGTCTCCAAAGGCTGTGGTACACGAAACTCCGATACTCTACTTTCAATCGCAGAGGAGTCCCTGGAACTAAACGCAGGGGACTTTTCACGATCAGTAGATGACTCGGATTTACGTAGTCGTCTCTTCTTTCCAACTCTCGATAAGCGGCCACTAGTGCCAGCCTTTATGTCCTCCTTTGATGTTTCTTTACAGAGACTCGCTCGTGATTCGAGCGCAGTATCATCTTCTTCCATGAAACTATTTTTATTTGTACTTATATTATCCATGTTACATCCCACGAGTATGGCGGGAACTAAACAACCACCCAGGCAGAGCCCCCTTACCTAGGTGAGCCAAGCGTAACCCGTCAGGAGGTCGGCCGTTATCCTGACGGGGGCCATCACTAGCAACTGAACTTCCCATCAGCCATGCATCCCCTCGCGGTGAGCCAACGCTTGGGATTCGGGTGTTTTTTAAAGAGGTTAATCACATCCTCACGGTCCAGGCGATTAAGCCGAGACCCTCGTTCCCTACGACGCCGCGAGACGTGATCCACGACACGTACAATAGGGTTTACGAGATTTGTGACGGTGGCAAGGTTGACACTGAATCTTCCTCGCCTGCTCGGCGACCGGGTTAGGGAACACCGAGCCCGTCGTCGCCTCTCCACTGTGCCCTCTGCTAATCAGAGGGACACGCGGAGAGACCCTCCTCGCCGGGTTATTAGCCGCCGGACGGCAAAATCGCCGCTACCCGACGCCCAGGGCGCACCGGCCTGAATATTGTAGGTCCCAAAAGGGACCATCAACAGACAGGCACACGTGGAGGTTACCCGGCTTAGCGCCCCGACCTTATTATCCCTAGTCCAATAACCGGCGGGAACGCGATGATTGAAGGAGTAAAAGCATACGTCTAACTCAGACAGGTTATAGAACTTAGCCGTGGTAACTTCAAGAAAAAGATTGATAGACGCATTCGGCTAGGCTGGGCAGCGTTTGGAAAACTCCGTCACATACTCACCTCGCAAATACCCCCATATATCATGACGAAAGTCTTTAATCGGTGTGTCCAACCCAGCCTCACTTACGGCGCGAAGACATGGCACCTGACCATCGGGCTGATTCACCAAATAAATAAAGACAATTTTTTTATTACACTATAAAACTGTAACCTACTCAGACCATAATTCATAAAGGAATCGTAATAAATTGCGAAGAGTATTACACGAGTACGTATAATCTTGACAACAGCATCAAAAGCGGATTGAAGACTTTTTATTATGCATTCAAACGAATGAAATGTACAGGGAAATTGAATTCTTTCTCTTATTTTCATTATTGGCTCCACGTATTTATACACCCTTGTCCCGTTGTATGGGGTTGGAATATCGTGTACTTTTTTCATCCACTCATCTTTACCCTAGATAATCTAAGCAATTAAACTTTACCAACAAATTCATCAAAATACCGACATTCTATTTTGTCTTCCTCTGCCTTTGTATCCATCATCTTTAATACTCAAATTATTCAGTAACTTTAACTTATACTCATCATATATATTATGATAGTTTATTACTCCTTCACTTTTCTCTCATTGACGCTACTTTTAAAGTTTCCTCATAAATACTAAATACCGAGTATTTTTCTTCGTACACCACTGATCCATCTGATATGACTACTAAGTTTAACGTCGTGTCTTCAAATAACTTCATATAACTAACGGAATATATAGGGGTATAAGGAGTCCCACACTCACGGGACCCAAGCCAATCTCACCAGGGTGCACCCTGCTAATCAACATACGCGACTCTGGGTCGCACCACCCTGCATTGGGCCAGCGTCGTGGGAAATAGCTCAAATCGCCTCCAAGATGAATCCTTACAAACGTGGGGATCTTTGAGGGAGGCCTTTGTCCAGAAGTTGACTTCTATCGGCTGATGATGATGATGACAATCGGAACATTATTAGGCCAATATATATATATATCTTATTTATTTACCACCACCCACCGAATCAACAATGTAAAACTTACACAACTCTACACGTACATATACCTTTCTCATATCATCTTCCATAATAGATGGACACAATATGAGTAATACTAAAATTTAAAATAAAAATGTATTTTTTTTAAGCGAAACGGGAACAGCGTAACAGTATAATAATTATTAGTGATGAGCATAACAAGTACAAGACCAGGCCTTGGAAAATCTTGGTCTTAGTCTTGATTTCACTCATTTGATCTAATACTTAGTTTTTAAATAACAACAGCGAAATACAAAAAGGAAAATGGTGAAGGAAAACATCGTGAGGAAACCCGCACATAGAAATAATTTTTGTGTGTGTGGTGGCCCCAATAAAGTGGCCACAGACTCGCCCCCTGTTACACGAGACCTTGTCTGACCACATCTGGCGAAAAGTGGGTATTTATTCATCTCTGCCTACTTCTACTGGGAAAAAAGGTGTGATAAATGAAAAAAAAAACTTTTTTTTAATATTTTTCAGAATACATTATAAACATTTTTAAAGGCATAAACAGGAAATTATACATAATCATATTTCACTAATAAAACACTTTATTTAATATCTTCAAGTTATTTATTTATTTAATATATTTTGTACACAGCTGTTAGAAGAAACACGACAATAAGGATACAGAGTAAAAGGACACTACTTATTTCATGTTGAAATCTCTTCCAGTAGGCCCGCAGATGGAAAACTCCATAATAATTTTCAGTTATTTAAAGTTAACGATGGTATAAAGACAATACTTGAGTTTTGTAATGCGATGTATGTAATTTTTCAACAATATAAATTTTGTTAGAATTTTAAATCTACTTTCAATACAGTGTATATATAAATTGTGTTATTTCATAAATAATATTAACAGCTTAAGTAATTAAGAGAAAATAGATTTAAGACAAACATAAGAACCTGTAATCCACGACTCTGACGTTTAAGTACATGTCAGAGCAATATTGGAGTCGTACATTAGAATATATCAATTACGGTAACTTCAGATTTCTAAAGATACCGTAATTAAAAAAAAAACATTGTGGCGCTACGATGATATACTCAGTACTACTGTTTTTGTTGCCTTAAAACATATGATATTGAGTCTCGTTACGAAGACTAACAAGCTAACTTTAAGTAAATCTAAAAATTTACTAACAAACATTTCAAATGTTACCAGGTATTAAGAAAATAGAATTACATAAAAAATGATAAAAAAAAAATTAATTAAAAGATAATCATGTTATTATTATTCTAATACATAAATAACCGTATGTTTTTATAACAGTCGTAAAGACAAGGTTAACATTCAGAACTGCAATTAACAACTTAGTTGATGCTTTCATAATGCAGTTACCTATCACGTGATGAAGCCGAACGACGTGTACACATTAATTCACGGCAACATTGTTGTTCACAATTACTGCACTGCTGCTATTACAATTTGATACGAGCTGGATGAAGATTTCATTATAGTTCGATCTGTTTAGGATTCAACAGCATTGATAACTACTATTGATTATATATATAAGTAACTGTATCAATAAAAATATCTAAAATAGCGTATTGTCGATATGGTTGTCAAGGGCTCACAGGTAGGCGTCCCTATCGAAGGATATGTACTCGCCCAAGCTAATCTACAAAGGAAGCAGTTGGCTATGGAAGAACTAGTGATAGAGTCAACCAACAGAGACATGGCTCTAGCGCTCGTCTAGGAACCTTATGTGGGCGCGATAAAAAGAATGAAAAATTACTGTGGTGCGAGAATTTTCCAGAGCAATCGTTGTCTTTAATAATGACGTTGACGTCATGCAGTAACAATATTGTTGATGTTATATCCGTACTAGTGCTTGGGAAATCGCTGTGCTGTCCTGACAAATCCATAAGACCGTACCTGAACTGCCTAAAAAACATCTGCGGTGAATTAGATAATACGAGACTACTAATAGGTGGCGATTGTAATGTTACGAGTACCCGGTGGGGAAGCACCATAGAAGATCGCAGAGGCGTTGAGATGTCAGGAGCCCTAGAAGAGTCTAGACTCCAGGTATTAAACACAAGTGATGTACGCACACACGATACCGTGAGAGGTAATAGGGTTATCACGAGCAACATGGACATAACGGCGATTACCGATCTTGTGAGATTAGTAGCCGACTGGAGGTTCGGCAGTAGGGTGTCCAAAATAAGTTGAGGTTCGCAGCACACAAGACATGTGCAATGGTAATTACGAATAAACTCAACCCACGGTTGAGCATGGGGGGGATCTGCATTATTATGTCTGGGGTCTTGACTCTAAAATTATCCGGTCCATCTACTAACCTGCGGTGGAGCCGATGGTGCTATACGCGGCTGCCGCATGGGCACCAGCACCCCCAACAGGTTCCCGCCTTATCGTGGCAGAGGGGCTCAGTAACCGTGGCGGGGTCGCCCACGGTGAAATGAAGAGGAAACTACCCGGTCGACCCGCGGCGAAGGGCCGGCCCGCGGCGGCCGTTCCAGGTTGGAGCACCGGTTGGATAACTGGAGCTCACAAGAGCAGCCAGGGACTACAGGGGTGGCTTTATGCTGCCCGTTGCGGCCAGGCTGCAGGCGCGGTTTTATAATGCCCTCTGCAGCCGAAGTAGAGTCGCGGAGAGAGTACCCTCTACAACTAACACCGGGTGGCGGCGGGCCCAACATCGAATCCGCTGCAGGAAGCCAGGAGGAATTTTCTCTCTTGGCTCCCATGGCCTGTATGGGTGACGGGTTCGGGGAATCCATCGCCTGCGCGACTGCAAAAGGCCGAAGATGGAGCACGCTGCATATTCCGGCGTGTCCCTGCGGAAGTGGAAAGGGAGGGTTCATCCTTCTGTCCCGAGGTGAGACTGCGAAAGCGGCCAGCACCAGCGGGGTCGCGAATGTGTTCCTATAACCCGTCCATGAGGCGACGAGGAGGGACATCGTGGGGATTTTAGTCGGTGCAAGTCCGACATAACCTGTCCTTGCCTCAGCGAGGACGGGTATGTGCAGGCATTTCCCCCACATTAATAAAAAAAAAATGGGCACCAGCAGGCACGAAACTTGGTATTCAGTGACAACTTAACACCGTACAGAGATGATTTGCGATGAAACTCTGTAAATTGTACCGCACAGTCTCTCAACATCCGGCCCTGTTTTTGTTTATTTATTTATTTATTAAGGCTTATCAACATAATTACATAGTTGGTTTCATAGCAACATGTAACGACACTTAAAGATAAACACATCATGCGTTAAGTATCTGTGTTTTGTTGGGGATACTACCTCTAGATCTTAGAATTCAGAAGGTGTACGACTTGTACGTAACTAAGAGGGGTGTCCTAGGCAATTCTAAGCGATAGAAAAGTAGAGCTGGTCGTAGGATTTGCAGAGACTGCTCACTTTACTTCGCAGATGAATCTTAAGTATGTTTGGCAGACCAAAATTCTGTGCATGAGCACAGCGTGCAGGTGGTGACAGTAAGCTTAAGGGGAAGGTTCGAGTCTCACTTTCTATATGGAAAGGCGAGGCCGAAGTCCAAAACCAGAAACTATGTCTGTCCGCATACTGCACAGTCTACCAGGCGAAACTCCTGGCCGTATGTGAGGCAACTATAAGGTCCTCAGAAAGATGGAAGCAAGCTATGATTTGTACAGTGACTAAAGCCGCGCTCGGTACTGTTACGAATCATGGCTCGCTTCATCCTCTTGCCGTAGTGACCAGGGAGAAATTGCGGAGAGCCTCTACCCAGAGCAAACACGTGTCTTTGTTCTGGATCAAAGATCACGCAGGCGTTCCTGGTAATGAGCGTCCTGATGACTTAGCCAAGTTGGCTGCTCTTAACAGCAGAAGGATACCAGATCATGACCAGTGCCCGGTATCATACGTTAAACGCTTGCTTCGAGATGCCTCAGGTGCAAGATGGAGCACCCGATATAGCGAGGGTAGCACCGCGTCCATCACAAGTTATTTTTCCCGAACGCAGCAGAGGCATATCAGTTAATAAGGAAGGACCGGTCAACTGGACAGTTAACCCAGATATTCACTGGCAATGGACATTCTCCCAATACTTGAACTGTTTCAAGTGTCGGGAGACCCCGTCGTGCAAACGTGATGACGCCATTGAGGAAACGATTCTTCATTTGCTGAAGGAGTATCCTATACCTAGATGCCGAAGTACAACTTTGATCCGGACACAGGCTTAAGAATAGATACATATATATACATAGTCTACCCGAAATGATAACCAATAAATGCCATACATGAAAATCCTTCATATCTAGATTATAATACAAACTGGCAGGCAAATCGAAACCTTTGCTGTTAGTATTATGGAAGATAAAGCAAAATGCTTTTTCTTAATACTCCAAACATCGATAAAGTATATATGAATACCTGCCATATGTCCCTATGTTAAATTAGAATAGGTAATTTCTCTAATCGTTTCTCAGTAATCTGCTTAATTTTTTCAGTTAAAATGGTAATCGGTGAAACTAAACAAATTGCAAATTGTCTGAAAATCAATTAACAAATTCCGAAAAGAAAACAGCAGATTATGTACAGAATATTTATATTAAAAATACTTTATTAGATATGAAAATAATGTTCAGTACTTATAACAATAATATTATGTAAAATGATAGAATTGTTGACCTTTAAAGTCATACCCATATAGTGCTTGTTAAGATAATGTCTAAAGATTGTGGCTGAATATTGTACTGGTCACCTAAAGACAACATGTTGGCCCCTTAACCAAGTGCTTTCACTGGCTACACCACCCATTAATACAGTTATTTTTTCACATAAAATTATATATACCCTATATAAACAATCTCTATCAAAGGAGAGCTTTTTCTAGCACAGCTATTTTCTAGAGTAAGAGTAAGATCTAATACCATTTATCTGCTCAAAAAACTTCCTTTTAACTTTATTAATTAACTTCTCGCTTTAGCCGAAAATAAAACTTGTAATAAGGTACATTTGCAGTGTCAAAAAGTACAGGAAACAATTAAAAATAAAACCAATATTACAATTCGCACAATGACAAAACCAGTTAAATACATATGGATTTTAAATAACAATATTGAATAATTTACATACAATAAAGTAATAATGCATATAAAAACTTTAAATAAATAGTTAAGCGTTTATTTTCTAATACAGATACAAAATTAAAACTTAAATTTGTAAATTTAAACCAAAACAATATCATTGTAATAGACTCCACTTTCAAACTATAATACCAAAAAAATACAGAATAATTATAAATAAATATTATTTTATATACAAAGTTAACTTATATACGAAGTAAAACAGGTTTTAAGTAGCGTATTGATAGTACAAAAAAAATCGCTTCAAGTAATTTTATTAAAGATATTTAAAAATAAGACATTAAAATATTTAAAAATAGAAATGTGCATCATAAGTTATTTAAAAAAATTCAGCCTGCTTGTCAATCATAGGAGTGGTACTAAGAAAATAGACTTTATTACTACCAAAGAAAGAAACAATGTCAATAAGTTGTTTTCTTAAGCACAAATTTAACGGCTTGGTACATTTCCATACCGACTAATTTAAAATACCTACCTATTTACATAAAACACTTATGTTTTTAATTTTATTAAAAATATATATTACGATTATTAAATTAACATTTTCAGAATATTTACATAAAATATGAATATAAATACAAAATGACTTGCACAAATGTCAATTATATCGTTATGAATTACGTAGGTATTTGACTGTATTGCCGCAAAGAAAAAGCACCATTTATCTATTAAAAAGTAATATAATAATAAAAATATGTTATTAATGTACTCTTTTAAATAATTAAATTATTATATATATTAAAACTAAAAATAATATCAAGTTATAAAATGTCATAAAAGGAGTGATTAAATAATCAGATTACATAATGTACAAGAAGCTATATAATTACGATTACTTAAACCTTTTAAAAAATATTTTCAGTATATTAATTATAATATTATTTTATTTATATATTTAATATATTTTGTACACATAGTTGTTAGAAGAATAAGGAACACAAACCTAGTGCATACATATTATATATTTTTTTTAATTATTATACAAAATCTCAAATATAAGAGGTTAGATTAAGAAGCGAAGTAAATGATATTATGTATTCAAAAGATAGCATTTACAAGATAACACATACATTAATTCTTTGTCAACAACCTGTTTCGGAATCAGTTTCCTGAATAGGTTTTATTTTGAGAACGTGGCAGTAGGGAACAAATTTTATTCTTTTGACCATTTAATAAATTTTTTATTTATATAAAATAATCGCAGGACTGACCGGTGTCGAGATTTTTGAGGAACATTTATGTTCAGCGGTGGCCGTTGTCTGGGCAACGGCGTTGAAAAGAAAAACATAGAATTATTAAATTACGAGAAAAAGAAAAATTTTTTTGCGAGTGCTAAAAATTTAAATTTATTTCTCTTACATAATGGAACAAACGCAAGTAAACTTCACCTTTAAAAATATAAGTACTATAATTTCAAGTATTCTCTCCAGTCTCTTTTGCTCATCTGTTTGTAAAATATAATATAATATTAATACATATAGTTATTTAGATAAGTATGAATAAACGATATTGTAAATTTTGTTTTTTGTTTTATTAACTTGATATATTCGATAGTTGTGAACTGTGTAGGATATTACATTTTCCGAGCACCATATTCTATACCACTATAGATATTCGATGGAAATATTTAATCTGTAATCATTATTTTAGCATTCGATTAAGAATTTCTTTTCTTATAGCTTTCAACCCTTTTTTTTTTAAGTTAGAGCAATGAAACAAATCAAGTTAGGAAATAGTAGTTATTAAATCAAATTAATAAATATAAATAATACAAAGTTTTTTGTTACAAATTTAGTGTATTATATAATGGAAAATATTTTATATAAATATTGTTATCATCATATATGAGTTGTAAGATGAAATGTATTTAGTCGATTCTTATTTTTTTTTAATTAATTTACAGAACTTCGTTGGCCTTTAGCCGAGATTATTATTATCTTTAATATTGCCAGAATAGTAAGAGCTGTATTTTTGAAAAACAGATTATCTACAAATCATTAAGTATTTATACTCTGTTTTTAATTTTATAGTGTCTATTATTTCACTTGTGTGATTTTTGAAGCTATCGCCTCGTGTTTTTTTACCTCTATTTTTGAACAAAAACGTATTAATATCATGAAGGTGCCTAGCTTTTATATAAAAAAATATTTAATATAAAGTAGATTATTTCTTTTGTGATAGTGATTACCTTTACTACAAAAGGGATAATTCAATTTATTTAATGCTTTTAATTACATTATTTAATTAATTGTTATAAGGTTATACAAACTTCAAAACATTACTTTTTATCTGTAAAATGTATATTTTTAGTTTTGCGCCATCTAATGGACAATTTCGCTACAATTTCGACTTTTAAATGGTTAAAAGTTAAAGGGAGAGAGCATGTGTAGAGAATTAACAAAGTACTGCAGTGTCCCCGGTCTGCCACCGTGTTTGCTGTGGAATATAGTTGTGCCTTTTGGAAAATTATTTTATATGCATCACATAAAGTAAAAATGTCTCAGTAACAAATATTTCTTTAAAGAATATAATGACACTATCAATAATTCAAAATATCAAGAATAACTCAGGTGAGCTCTTTTAAAATGTTACCAGACGTGGGGCACGTAATTGGTTTCATTCTACTTTTTATGTTTTCACACTTTATCCTTCCAAAATCCTTCCAGAACAAGTTTGCTGTATGTACATACATGAGCATGCAACTAATCAATCGAATTTGGGTCAATAAATGTTTTCGATAGATTTTTGCAAAGGTCAGGTTTCGCCACATAAATGTCCATACTTTTTTTTATTGCGACGGATGCATGTGAATCCTGCTCCGTGTGAAAAAATATTCTCACGCTCTGAGTCCTTTATGTCGAAGTCGTTTTTTGCTCAGCCTACACATGGCTGAACTTCCTGTATTTAGTGAAACGAAATATACGATAGATTCGTAAGTTCGAGCTAATTTTGCAGCATTTGTGAGTTTTCTTAGTTGTTTTACTCTCGTGATTTAGTCTTGAATGTGTTGTACAGGGAAGGCAGTGTAATTTTCTAATAAACTCCCTATCTCCATATGATTGAAATGGCCTTGTATTTGACAGTGTAGAAGATTGTAGAGCCCAGTGCAATATAATGGCCTTGCAATTCAATTATTGTAAAATAGTTGTGTGGCATAGGTTGATACTACCTATATTGACTATTACATTGTATTTTCCTAGAGAAAATGTATATGCTTATTATTTACACTAAATATTATAGGTTTAGGTTGTAATGTTTTATATTGCCCTAAAGATATAACCTACTAGGTTTAAGAGTGTGATTAAACATATTATAATTTATTTAGTTTGAATTTTATTATTCAATCTAGTGATTCTCTCCTTATTTTATAATATAAATCTCTTACCAATATAGTTTGTCATGCAGCTTCTATTGCTGAGTATGAAATTTTTTGGTATTGGTAAATACTATTGTGTGCTCCCTGTAAGTGATTAAAAACCTCACCAAAGATTTTAATATAGTATTTAAGTTCTTGTCTAAATAGGTTTTCCACAGTAGTTTAGACTCCTGGATAACATTTAAGTATTTGTCTTTTTTTATACTAAGTAGTGTATTAAAAAGTTTACATAAAGTAAGGTTAACATAGTTGTATTTTTTTGTAAACTACAAGAAATCACAGACAATGTTTTTAAATATATCTTAAATGAGCATGTCGGAGTTATTTGCATACCCAAGTTTGGACTGTTGAGAATATTAATATGATGCATCTGCCTAAATGATGCATAAAAAAGGTGATTGGTCCTCTTCCTGAAAACATCTTACTTTACCTCTTATTGTGTTTTCTAGAAGATGGGTTCGATTGATGTCAGTGGAGACAATTTTTCTCTAAATTTCCATAGTGAGTGGTATTTTGTATTAGACTAGAGGAAACAGTCCCTGCAAATGGGATTGGCCAATATTATGTGTAATTTTACTGCAAATAATTTAATGGAAGAGCTTGCTATAAATGAAGACAGATAAATGAATATTAGATAGTTTCTTGCATTCTCTCATTGTGTGATCAATCACACAACGAGAGAAGTGTGTACCAATCTTGTCAATTTTTCCTCACCGGAGTGCAGTGAGTTAAGGCTCGGCCACCTGTATTATTTTATTGCTAGTCATGTTACATAGTAACTCCTTTTGTTTTTTCTTTGATCACTATTTGGTATGTCAGGACTAGTCTATCTTCAGCAGAATATCAGTAGGTCCTAACTAACTCAGAACAAGCAAAAATGCACCCTGGGCAACTGGGCACTTTTTAATCTTATATATATTTTATTCTATAGTATCTCTTACATAAGTTTTATACACTCATCTTGTATTATTAATATTTTCTATTGATTAATTATGCACACTATTATGTTGCAATCTTACCATGCGATAAAATTTCTGGTCATCATGTTCTGTCCTGTAAACCTGTAAGTGTATTATTTATCGAGTTAGATAGAATGTAGACATTATATTATAAATTTAGTATTTTCAGTATATGTTTTCCAAATATACTATACCAAAAAATATAAAAGTCAGTGATTGATTTCTTTATTATACAATTCAATGACAATTAAAGCTGTTTTCTCTTACTAAATAATCATAAATGACAAGTTATGGTACTTATTTCCATTTAAGCAAATTTTGTAAAAGTGTAAACATACTTTAATATGTTTTAGTGCTGCAAGGTTTAAGTGATAGATTTATTTTAAAATTAAGTAAGATTATTATAAAAATAAATTTAGCATACATTTTGATGGTTTCAAATTCCACAGCTGGGACTGCTATCAGTTGACTTGACAACAGGATTCGTCTGTCTAGGTATATTTGTGGACTTCAGCTTTCCCTGTTATGACATTAGGACAATTTTAAGCGCCTATGCAAAATGAACTATAACTTTTAAGAACAGTGAGGAAAAAAGAAAATTCTTTTAGTATATTGACATGATTAAAATATGATACTCGTCGAAAGTTTGACGCGTGACCATGCTTCAGTGAAATCATAGGTTCCCTTTTGATGCACAGATTGCAGTTACAATCTAATAGAATTCTTCTTACAGATTCTAGAGTACAATTGATCTATGTAAGATGATAAATAGAATATGCTGTTATACATTCTCAAAAAACTGCAAAATTAATATAAAATTAAATTAAACATTAAGTACATAAGAAGTTTAACGCCATTACCAGTATAATTGAGAATGACAGCATTGAAGAGATGAATGCTTTGCTTCATTTAAAAGACTTCCGAAACATTTTGACCATTTCCACAAAAAATACAAACAGGATTACTCCGACCTGTGTTATATTACAACTCACAGGATTCTGGCCCAACGTTACCTGCATGTGGTGCACCCAGTTAATCAACAAAGGAGCCTTCGACTCCCACCAGCCCGTGTTGGCCAAACATCGAGAGAAATTACGGAAATCCCCCCATATGAATTATTGGAAGAGGCCTATGTCCAGCAGTCTACGTATATCAACTGATGATGATGATTATATTATATTGATATTACTAATGAGTTTCTTAGCAAATTGGCTTGTCTCTAAAGCAATCACGTCCATTTCATCTTCATTATAAGGACAAGCATGTCTTATTCTGCTGAACAAAGCCTAAATGGCTGCTTCTCCGCAATTGCAGTGCTTTAGGACACCACTATATTTTCTATTCAATCCATTTGCCTCTAAATACTTAAAATCAAAATTTGATTATAAAGGTGAATCACATGAGTATTGTCTCTATTGTACAGATAACTCTACGCTGCGTATTCATTTCTTTTGTATCAGCCTTCTTATATAACTTATTTACTTTTCATTAAAAATGCTTTGCAACTCCTTACTGCCAAATAAGTGCAAAGTATGCAGTAAAAATCTACAGCAGTCTACAGTTTTCTGGTTATAAATTTGAATTCATGTCTTCTCATTTGTATTTCACTTTTACATGTGTGCGGACATGTATATACATTCATCCACATATTTGTACATACTTTGTAGAGAAGTAATTTTTAATTGTTTATGTTCATGTGTTTACTTGTACTATTAGGCAATATTATACATTATTTTTTCTTCACAACCCAGAAGGTTAATTGGCAGGGAATGCCTTGTAGATGTGTTTGCCTTTTTTAATTATTTTATATCTATGGTATTCTTGTCACATATTTATTGTTTTAAAAGTTTAATTAAATAATTAAAGTTATAATGAATACTAATTACTAACCTTATGTATAAAATTATGTAATGATCAATACCAGGAAAAGAACTAACAATGCTGAGGTTGCTACAATTGAGTGAGTACTACAGTTCAGAGGACATGTTTCACTCATTATCTGTAAAATAGTGATTGATGGATGATTGTGATCTTTAACACAGTGATGACCACACTTTAAGTAACATGTTTCAACTCTTAATGTTAAAACTGTGATCACCACACTTTAGGTGGCATATTAATTTAGAGATATAAAGCATCAGGGTCAGATATTCTTAGCCAGGATTTAATACGATACTTGGACAAAATGTTAATTGAACGAAAATTGTTGCAATACGATTATTTGATGGCAGGAGCTTCTGGATTTACAGGAATATAAATTGTTACTGTCATCACTTTCATTATTAAGTGTAAGAGTAATACATCTTTTCAGAGCACCAACACAGTAAACACTTTTGTCGGGCGTGTCTAACACAAAACTGATCATATCAACTATATGGTTCTTTATGAGACCCTGGGAAATCATTTGTTATTGCCATGTATATCAGTAACATGTTTTATCACTGTATGGTTTAAGATGATGCAGTAATCGGACAGCAGACCACTATGGTCAAAAGTTTGCAGCGATTGATAGAATAAGAGTATGTAGAAGATTATACGTCAACCTTTGAAAAATTCTTAACAGAAATACTTGCTAAAATATCATCTTAGCTTAAGTCGACTCATACAGATCGTATTAGTTTCTTATTATTTCGGATATCCGGAATTACTTTCAATTTAAAGATTATTCTTTTTTATATTGGATATCCTAGTGCTTAACTACGATGCCGCCTGATGGTAAGCGGAGATGTAATGTAGAAGTTAAAGCGAATTAGTTTAGAAGAAGCCTATGCACTCTTCTCTTGAAGACTCGCGTCATAGTTGGATGGAAACACCGACGCCGGTAGATTATTCCAATCCTTCACCTGCTTTATGAAAGACTAGGCGAAATGCTTTTCCCTAATACGTGGAATATTGACAACGTAGGGATGAATTTTTGCGTTATGTCTACACGTCCGATGGTATAACGGCGACGGCGGAATTAAAAATAAAGTTTTTGTGTGCACACTCTAAAATGGATTCAGTAAAAATACCGAGAGAGTATCTATCTTGTGTGTTCCGTGATCTACGCTATCCAGTTTCAAACTTAATAAATCATGGTCACCGTCTTTGCTCATGGCGCACTTTTCTATCGAGTCTAGAACTGCCAGTTAGTAATTGGCACTATCTTTCCATATAAGGCAGCAATACAAGATCAAACCTGGGCTTTATACAGGGTCAAGAGCTGTCCCCGTGTACGGTCGTATTCTGGCAAGGATTTCGAGTTTCCTTGCAGCTATTTTAGCCTTAGACACCATAAATCGCTCGAAGTTAAGTTTCGATGATATTTCGATTTCCAATAACTGACGGTGGTAGCTGTACTCCAAAGTTGCGTCTTGGAAAGTGGGAGCCAAAGTAAATAAATGGGCTCATCTTCGCAGTGAACAGACACGCCGGCCTTTTGTTGGGGTTGAATTTCACAAAATTGGCATTTCCGCTCAACCATTGGCTATCTTAAAGTCTGTTGTGGGGAATCAGTTAGATTGATAAATTACCACGCAAACGCGGGCGAGAGCATTATATAGCAGTGCCCAGCTGCCTGGCACTGCGCACATTTCGCACCATATTGACACGTGTCTGCACCGGCGTGCATCAAAGGACGGCGCGCCCCTCGAGCGGACTCGCCAATCGTACAGTCCGACAGTCATTACTGCACAACAACGAACGCACGGTTACTTTTTCATCTATTTCTGCGCCTAGTTTTATTACCGCTATATGGTCTATCATTTCTACTTACATTGGTGACCTCGACGTTGAAATTTTGAATACGAAGAATAAGATGACTCGGGAAGTGGTATCGGAGGCTCCGATGATAAACAAAGTTGGAATAGGAGTACCTCTGTTTTCCTCAGAAGACTCAGCACTATGGACAGGCGCTTCCCGAGAACCTCTAGCCTTCAACTTCAGGCGACTTAAGGCGCCACAGAAGAAGTACAGCCCTTATGATAGGGAACTTCTAGCTATTTACGACGCCATCCGACACTTCAGACATATGGTGGAAGCCAGGACTTTCGCGACATACATAGACCACAAGCCACTAACGTTCGCATTTTCTTCATGTCGTGACGAATGCTCACCGCGTCAGTCCCGGTACCTTGACTACATCTCGTAATTTACCACCGACATTCCCTACATCCACATAAAATGTAGTGGCCGATGCGTTGTCTAGGATTGAGGAGATTGGTGACGTATTTGATTACAAAAGTCTTGCTCTTTCACAAGACGAGGATGCAGAACTACGAGAGCTGTTAGATCAAGGATCCTCATTGCAATTAACAAAGGTGAAACCTGAGTTTTCGCGGACAGCTGTGTATTGCGATGTTTCCACTAAGATAGCCAGACATTATATCACCAAACCTTACAGACGTTGCATCTTCAACCTGTTACACTAGTTAAGCCATCCAGGTGCTAGAGCAATTACAAGATTAGTGTCACAGAGGTTCGTCTGGCCTGGTATAAGCAAAGATTGTCGCCAATGGACCAAACAATGCATAGATTGCAAACAACGTTCCGAAATAACTCGACACACTTTTTCTCCTACTTCCCCTAATTCCACTCCCAAATCAATGCTTTTCCCATGTTCATATAGATATCGTAGGGCCATTGTCTTATTTCAAATCATTGCCTTACGATCATCGATAGATTTACACGATCGCCTGAGGCATACCCTTTAAAGGATATCTTAGCAAAAACTTGCGCACAAACCTTCATAGCAGGCTGGGTCGCCCGCTTTGGCTGCCCGGAGACAATCACAGGGGTTGTCAGCTTGTACGCGAACTATTTCGCGCTATGTCGTCGATTTTGATCGCATAACACCGTCCTACTACAGCGTATCATCCGGCCTGCAATGGAATGGTGGAACGACTACACCGACAGCTGAAGGCGGCGATCACATGTCACAACTACACATTTTGGTCTTTTCCACTGGTACTTCTCGGCATCCGCAGAGCGTGGGAGACATTACAGCTTCACCGTCAGGACTGGTCTACGGAGAACCAATATGTCTTCCTGGTGAGTTCTTTACTCCAAGCAAAGACGTCACCGTAGACTACACTACACTACACATCTGCCGTTTTATGCTGCATGTAAACTTAGAAAATAATCATTTTCTCTCCAAAATATTGTGGACTGATGAATCGAAGTTTGACAGAGACGGCATAACAAATTTTCATAAAAGTCACTATTGGGCTCTGCGAGGTGAAACTCCCCACGTGGTTAGGGAAGGAGCTTATCAGCAAAGATTCTCCGTAAACGTATGGATGGGCGTAATTCATACTTACTGGATAGGCCTAGTGTTCTTGCCCAACAATCTAAATGGAGGGAGATGTATGAAGATTTTCTTCGGAATATTTTTTTTAATCATCTGGAGGATATATCATTGGAAACCAGAAGAGAAATGGTGTTCCGGAATGGCGGTTGTCCCGCCTATTTTCGTCTTGGCGTAAGACAATGGCTAGACACTACTTTCAGCAATGGATTGGCCGAAGCTTACCAACACCGTGGCCCGGAAGGTGTCCTGATTTAACACCTTGCAATTATTACTTATGGGGTCACATGATATCTTTAGTGTACACAACTCGAATTGACTCGTTAGAAGATTTAAAGTCACGCATCATCGTCGCTGCTGACAAAATAAGAGAACAGCTCACAGGGCGAGTCACTCAATCTGACTTAAGCAAAAGGCTTCGTGCTTGTATCATCAGGAACCGTGGTCGTCAGTTGGAGCAAAATGTACATTAATTGTTAGTTTAACCTTTACTCTGAACTCAATATCTATGACGACAACAGTAAGCTCGCACGTGTTACAACTAAAACTAAATGGTCAAATTAAGGGGCGGCGCGGCGAGCGGTCTCCAAGTTCGATATTTCATGTTACTTGGTTTAATTACAAGTGGTTTTTTTTTTTAATTATAGCACATTTATGTACTTTCTTATGGGATAGAGATAGGATGGGGATCCTTGTGGGATAGGTATTGAAGTCGGGTACTTATTTATGTGTTTTATACGTATTTTTTATAAACAAAATTTTATTTTAAGATTAAATAAAAATGTAAGTATGGCGCCTTATTTTTTATTGTCACGACTTTTAAGGAACCTAACTTAAAAGTGTTAGTCTCTAAGTGATGATTATTAATTTAATTTAATAAAATAATTATTAAACGATAATTATTACATTAAAAAGTGTGTAGATATAAGTAAGAAATATAATCATCGAATTTATTCCTAGAAAATCGGAAATTTTTTGAAAAATATTTAAAAAATTAATAACTCCAGAACCATTGTTTTTGGATGCGTTATTCCATACATAGATAGATAGAATACAAGCTATACTTTATCGCCATATCTTTTACACATTACTTTTCACCCTATATATGGTCTAAATTACCCCATATGAATACCTACCGACCAGAATCTTTAAGGGGAGGTCTATGTCTAGCAGTGGACGTCTATCAGCTGATGATAATGATATCAACATAAAAGTTTGGTGACGGTGAAATTATGTAGAAGTTAAGATATTCACCTATCCACGTGGTTGTCGAGTTATAACACTTAAAAAAACTGTAATTAAGTTATTGCAATAAACTTATTTATTTACATAATGTGAGTAAAACAGCTACAAAATTTTCATAAACGTAGTTACTTTTGGTATCAATAAAAATTAAAGTAAGTCTGACATTAAACGATGATTTCCGTATTTAAGTTGTTTATACATTTTACTGATAAACATATTTTCTTTAATTGTGTAATGCTTCTTTTATTTGCAGGTGCCCCACACATGCATCAATAAATTCAAATATCATCTCACGTAAGTGCTAAAACATTTTTTTAACTTAAAGTAACTTTTTTGAAACTAATTTTCAATTTGAACATTTGTTTTAGTTACTACACGCAAAAATGGAACCATCGTGCTCACATTCCAATTATGATCTGTATGACCGAACCAACAGAGCCTCTTTTGAAAGGTCCGAAAATAAAACAGAAAATAACGTCAGTATGGAAGAGCCGAGTAATCCTTGTCATCGGGTGCAAATTGATGACATTGAGCGAGAAGATTTCGAAGAAGAAAATCGGATAATCAAGCACTGTTCAAGCATGATGATGGAGGGAGAGATAGCTGCTTCGTCACACTACTCAGGCAATTTATCAAGCACAAATTCGAGTCTGGCCTCGAGCTCGGAGACTATTTCAACCTTATCCAACATGATGGCAAACGATTTCAACTTACCTGGGTGTAGTAAGTCAGATGAATATGATGATTGCGATATGACTATAAAGAATATGGTACTAGAACCTACGGTGTCATTTTCCGGAACAAAGGAACCGAAGAAAGTTGACTTTATGCAAAAACTATTAAGTAGTGGGGTACCTGAGAAGAAAGATTTTCCTAAAGGTAAACTTTATAAAGGAGATTTGAGTTCCTGTGATAACGAAATGGCAGATGGTTGTGATATGGATGGCGTGAGCAGTTCATCCGGGCGGACTAGCTCAAATGCTTCTAGTATCACCAGCAGTAGTTCTGACAGTAAAGAGTTCAGTGTTCCATCAACGTCTAATGCTGATAAACTCCTTGGTCTGGACAGCAACGGCCGATTAACAGACACACGAAACTCAAAACCATCAGTGAGTATTAAAAATTACATCACGGTAAATCAATGTCAATCGAATAAATCTTAGTCAACTGTTCAGATTTCTCAAATATTGCTAATTTTAAAGTCTTTAACCGGCTCTGGAATGTTACACTAACCGGATACATCGAAATATCGTGGAGGATACTTTAATAATAATAAATAGCTATGTTTTCATAGAGAATAACATAAAGGTATCCATTTATCCATTTTAAATAATTATTCTCTATATTCACGATTTAATTACAGATAATTAGTATTTTTTATCTTCAGTGAATAAAGCAGTTTACTGGAGACCTTCCTCCGCGACAAAGGTCTATTAACAAGCAGTATATTTAATATACATAAATTTAGATCGAGAAACTCAGCATTTTCATTAATACACACATTATATTGACTACATAATTTTAAGTTTAATGGAAATGGGCTAGCTAGAGCAGCTATGCTCATGCGTAATAAAACTCTCATTTCTATCAATTAAGCATTCCTAAATTATGAAGATAAATTTAAACTTTTTCTTTTAAAATAACATTACGCCTTTCTTGTATTTTAATATGACTACCATTAGGTCAAATATCTCATGTCATCGAGTAAAGAAAAAAAATATACGTTCTTTTCTTCGCTTTAATCAGAATGATTCCCGCCGTAAATAAGTAATCAATAGAATTTTTGATAAACTAAAAATAAGGATGAAAATATCATTTTATATTGTGTGTATATCAACACTATATTTATCTATTATAAACAACTGTCTCTCATTCTGGATGTCATGGGATTGAACCCTTATCGCCGAGGGACTCTACATAAATTGTTTCCACGAACGCAAATTATACCTACAGTGGCACGCCTAAAGATCATATCGATATTTGTACATTCCTTTGTTTGAACTTGACATTTTGATTTTCTAGAATTAAATGTTTGTGTTTTATACGACGAAGCGACGTCAAAGACTTTTGCTCAATATTTCGTGATACATCAGAGTATAACCTCATTAAGTGAGAATGTTTACACGGGAATACGTAGCGTTCATAGCGGTGAGACTTTAAAATATTAGATCACGATAACCTCACATTAGCTACGGTGGGAAAACAGGTGATGAATAGATGAGGGACAAATGTTTACACTAGCGTTTGATAGGTAAATATTTTAAAATATTCATATTTATATAACGTGAATTTTTATTAAAAATGTAGTACTCATTACAAAAAAATATATATATATTTATTTTAGAATTAACATCTTTTTTACAATTTGGAAACTGTTTTCTCTGTTTTTATTGCTCTGTTAGGCCTGATTGTATATAATGAAAACGTTAACAAATGATAACTATAATCAACGTCGGAGTTCTTTACACTCGAGCAGCGTTATTAGCCAAATGAACACAAATCATTTAACAAAGTACATACATTGTCGAGTAAAGGAATAAAGTCTATATATATATATTTATGTATATATATTTGTTTATAAATAACTAGCTACGGGAACGTTCAATAAGTCAAACATTGAGCGTGGGGCATTTGGGGATAGACAATAAGCCTTAAAATAACTAGCAAATTTATAAAACGCACGTCAAGACCCATGACGTATATGGGCTGGCTGTTTCATTTTTGCGTATCCTTTAATAACTCAGTATCGCGTCGCAGACTTGGCGGTGGAGTCGCTTTTATTGATAGCGACACTCCGGAGCCATGGATTTCAGGACTAGATTTTAAGTTATATCTGTATTTCTTTTTTTAAATAACTCCACAATCGATATCTAGATAAATTTCACCATTCGGGGGTTCTCTTATTATTATTTTTCTAATGTTTTAATTTCGAGCTTTACTGAAACATTCTAAAATGAACGGAGGTCATTTTGTTTTTAGGTAATCAATTTTTTAACCATTTTGATCTCCTACCGGATTTTTTTAGCTAACAAAATATTAAACATTGTATTTTAGGAAGTTTATATTGGAAAATTAAAGAATTTTACATATTCGTTCCTCTTTGTATAAATAAATCGCATTTAGATCATTAAAGTGGGTGGTGTTATAACTGTCGCGTGAATATAAGAAAAATACATATAAAAAATTCAATTGGACGCTATTGTATAAGAAACGTTTAAAAATTAAAGTAACGTCTTATATCTTTTCAGAGTTACATGCAACGGTATTTCGAAGGCGACGACGATTCTGATGAGGATGTCAATATAGAAACATGGTGTACTTGTCTATCTTCGCATGAGGTTAGTAGATATATAAATATATTTTCTTTTATTATGTTGGTCCTTCTATACAGATTATTAAATGACAAGATTATTTACCGTCGACTGTAATTGTTAATTAATAGCAAAAACGGAAATTTAATTTTTTAGATTTATGACAAAAATTGATATCTTTCTACGTCAGTGTTGTTTTACTTTTGTATAAAATGTTTGAAGAACAACAGTTTAGAAATTTTTAATAGCTAACTACATTGTTCTTAGTAAAGAATGTTGATAAACAAATTTCTAATAAAGTATTAGTTTATGAAACTTTTGCAGCTTATGGTGGTCCACGAGCTGTATTATATATGATTATGCTATTACAACTGTTATATGTTAATAAAGTCATTGTTGCATGTTAAATTAAATCAAACATTTGAAATTCTTACAAGAGGAATATCATTTCACATCATCTCATCAAACATCAAGCATCATTTTATTACAGTCCGATTTAGATATCTGTTATTCTTTCATGAACCTTGCCAAATCCCTTGCCCATTAACAATTCTCGTAATGAGTAAATTAAATACCCCTGTCTGCACAAATGCACATCAGCATGCAGATTGTTTGTAAAGCGCAGCTTTATCACCTACAGTCAGGGTATGCCTTATTATAATAGATATGTTTATATGAGTTCATAAACCTATCTTGTGGTAAGGTGGCAAATGTAGTAATGTACAAAACCTTTTGTCATTGTTCATTCTTCTGTATAGGATGAAGATGAGGATGATGAGCCTGAACCGGATGAAAGATTATGGGTAAGTTTTCATGGTTGTATTTTTATTTTGTACAATTGCCCCTACCATTCTAAGTATTCCTTTTCAATCATAGACATCACCGATTCATAATATATGTGTAGAATAATAAGAAGACGTTCCTTAAATGTACGATCTTGTAGATATAAACTATTTTACAGCGCAAGCGACGCTATGAATCTCAGCAGCATCCAACAGCCAAAAGGTTCTGTGGGGAAAATGGCATGGCGTCCGTGTCCGGCATAGAGTGCTGGCCTAATCTAGGAATGCAAAGTTCAGTCAGCAGTATCGTTCCAGGATCGCCCGAACTCAAGCAGTGGCTGCAGAGGTGAGCCGCGGCTGATGTTTGTGTTAAAACATATTAATAAACTATGAGATAAAATGTGATATTCTTATTTATATTTAAACAGATACCAATCTTGGTCTCACGTGGAGAAGATCCAAGCTATTGACGCGTTGATTAACCGATGTGCAGCGAGCGACGTGCGCTACATGATGAAGGCAATCGAGCCGCTTTTCCAGCGTGATTTTATCTCACTACTGCCAAAAGAGCTTGCACTTACTGTTCTAGGTTATTTGCAGCCCAAGGACTTACTCCGTGCCGCTCAAACTTGCCGTTATTGGAGGTATTTTTTTTATTAATGGCAGACCAGTTACTTCTTTTAGATAACTTAGTTTAAAGTGATACTTCCACTAAACTAGCATTAGCGAAAGTGTAAAGCATGTAAACATTACCATCATCTCAGTCTACTCGTCTCGGGATCTAAAGACGATTGCTAAAAAAAAAAACTGTTCTATGTACAGGTTGTAATGTTAACATGTTTTTCACTGTCTGAGATGTAGATATCCAGTTTTCATGTTTATGGTAAAAAAAAATTAATATTTATCGCGGAAGTTTTTTAAAAGGATCAGATTTGAATATAAACTGTATAATGTAACAGTGTGTAGGTATGAATTCAATAATGCGTTTCAAAAATAATCAGATTGCAATATATTCTTAGATAATACGTATAGTAATGACAATATAAATTATTAGATATATATCTATGAATATATATAATTTAAAACATGTTAAATTTTCAAATTGATGTAGTAAAGTTGATTGTAAATATTTTTCTCTTATTAGAATCAAAGGATAAACAATTATCAACGTTTAAATAATGCTCCAATCGCTTGAAGCTGGTGATGTGTGTTTGTAAGTGCAGACACGTTCCAAAGAAGCGTGAAGAAAAACACATGATTCTCCTTGTTAGAGAAGGCCCAGAGCTCCAGCAGCGGAGACATTAAAAGGGTTGTTTATTATAAACTGGTTGATTATAATAATAAAAGTATGATAGTAAATTGTTGCAGAGATTGTTCATAGCTATTAATTTTACAATTTAGTTATTAATTTCTAGGTTTTCTATCATAAATAGAATTATAGCTAGTGGTCAGTATTTGAATTGCAATAAACGTGTTATAGATTTCTCGCTGACGATAACCTTCTATGGAAAGAGCAGTGCCGTCGCATTGGGATAACAACGTTGAAAAAGGTACCGCGCTCGCTGCCGCGTTGCGCTAGTCCGTGGAAATCGGTCTATATGAAACAGTACCTCATCGAGAACAACTGGTTGCACAAGCCCGTCAACAACCCGATCATCATGCGAGGCCACGACGACCACGTGATCACATGCCTGCAGTTTTACGGGAACCGTATATTAAGCGGAAGCGATGATACAACATTGAAAGTCTGGTCGGCCATAACTGGAAAGGTAAAGATAAAACATATAAGGCAACTCCATCATAAAACTTACCTTCACGCATGCACGTTCTGCCATCCACGCCGCTTCTCAAACGTCTTAGTTTTCGTGCTTCTTTTTTTTTTTTTCATTTCATATCTCTTTAATATAAAACTTTTTAAACATGACGTTCTCTCATATATTCTCAAATTCATATAATTACAAGATTTCATGAAATTCAATTTAGTAAATAATATTTACTTTTCTTAGCACATGTATCATATTTACTCTAAAATGTATATAGTGTAACGTTTCGCTCACAGTTAAAAATAATCCTGCAATAAATACATGACGCATGTATCTCATAATATTATTGAGGGATTTACAATTTGATCAAACCTAATCATTAGTAAATAATATCAAATAATTGCTCAACATAGAGTTAGTATTTTTTCTGATTGTTGATTCAATGAATCTTGCTAGCGATAAATGTGTTGGGGTCCGTGATGAGTAAACAAATTATTATCACCCTGTTTGGTGTTCACGTGGGTTGCAATTAATATGCCTCACACTTACATCCGATTCTGTGAACCACCACTCATAATCAACTTCTTATACATGCATATCCTTTTTCACACCCATATCTTCGGTTTTTCTGACAATCCACATATATAAACAAAAAAAAAAAACAGTAAAAAAAAATTTTTTTAGTCATTTATTTAATACTCAGTAATTTTTTGTTTTTGTTATTGAACAGACATTTTAAAAGCATATCCTGAACAATTTGTTGTGGATTCTGTTGTGTCCATATATTATCAGATACGCAAAGATAATGAATATTATATATGTACAATTTAAAGATAACTCAGTTTTATATTGTAATTCCAGTTGGTGGTCCTAAATAAATATATAATATACTTATTGACTACATACAAATACATTTGTACCAAAAATTTGATCCTTCATTGAAAAACAAACCAATTTTCCGGTTTTGATTGTTCACATCTCGTATGCTTAGTAGTTCTTTTTTTTTTACTTCCATCATAAGATTCGTATTGCGATGAACAATGTTCGGTCATATTAGCTCATTGAATACTTATGATTTACTATAAATTATTCAGGTTCTACTGAATTTTGGCTGTGGGTTTTTTTTTTGCATAACAAATGGCCTTATCAAAATTCAAACATAATAGTTTTATGTTTGGTGATCGTCGAACGTTGCTGATTATCATTTCCGTTTACTTCTTTAAGTCAAGTTGATATTCAGTTTGTTAAATATTTTTTTTTTTAAATCACGATTTATATTATCGTCGGATGTATTTCATATTTTTAAATTCAACATTTCCTATATTTGGAAGTGTTCATTGAATACAGTACTATTCTTCAAATAATTACGTTTAAACGTATCAGTTTTTTTTAGGAAGTTATCTATTTAACAACAACTTTGTTGAAGTTCTACGAATAACATTATTGTTTATTAGTCGGAAAAACATTTCTTAGTTTCCTGCGTAACAGGAAATGCTGACGTTTAAATATGTGTATGGAGTGTTTGTTTATCTTAAATACACTAACATTATGACTTAAGAGAAGTTATAACGAAAAAAAATTAATCATCGTGATAAGCGAACGATCTTTGTGGGCGTTAAAATCCTTAGGTGTAACTAACTTATTATGAAATGTACTTTATACATCAACACTAGCAAAATCCCTTATGACACAACCGCCGCTGATACTTTATACCAATTAAACAATTAACAAAAAAAAATGTGTTATTTTCTCTGTCCTGTTCTCAGTTCTTCGCTAGACACGTTATAACCTCGTCCGATTTATAGGCTTCTTTCCATATAGCGGGACCTTTTCTATAGGGGTGGCCACACATTTTATAACCGATACTAATTCTAACATAACAATAGTAATTTTGTTTGTATTCCTATCTTACTTTCGTGGTAATTTTTTAAGAATATAGGCACTTCGGTGAAGAAATATATCTTTCAGAATTGATATATAATAAAAAAAAAAATTGTATTGATGATAAATGTTCCAGACAGCAGTGGGATTGCGTCCGTTGTTTCAAACGAACGCATACAATTCATTAAAACTAAACTGTCTGTCTTGTCATCACCCCTTAATCCTCTTTTTTCAGTGTCTGCAAACTTTGGTTGGTCATTCCGGAGGTGTGTGGTCCTCTCAGATGGTGGGTGACCTGGTCATTAGCGGTTCAACCGATCGTACACTCCGCGTTTGGAATGCTAAAACCGGTCAATGCTTAAAAGTACTCGCGGGTCACACTTCCACAGTGCGTTGCATGCACCTTAATCAGAACAGGTATGTTGTTGTGTCCATTGTAAAATAACCAATACGATAACGTAATTTGTGGAATAATCTAAATAATCCCTATACCATCAGACGATCCTTTATTAAATCACATATAATATAACCTAAATCTTATTCATATATAACCAATTTTTTCATTTTGTTTTTAACTTTTAACTTTGTTGCTAACTACGAATGGCTTACCCTTTTAACCTTAATTTACATATACAACTTCGTTAATTGTTTCGGTTGATGTTTCATCAATAATAATTTGCTGGCGATGATTATTATTATTTTTTTTTTTGTACGTAGCAACACATTGATCTGCTGAACAGAATATCACATATACAAGTTGAAACATTTATTATGCTTCGCGTTTCACTTATTATTTTTAAATACGTGTACTATGCGAATGTGCAGTTTTATGAAAACATTTGCTACTTTTTTTTAATGCTGACGCGTAAGTTTGCGTGCGAATAAACGACTGCATCATTTTTTTTTTATATCTGTTGAATAATACAAAAGAAAATTGGGACTACACACGTATTTGTTAGTTAAATGTAGCATTTGAAGAACCCGGTTGATAAAGAAAGTGTTTTAATTGATTTTAATAATTTATTAAAATCAATTGAAATTATTTCTGTATTATAACAAATATACGTAGAATAAAATATATTCTACGTATATTTCTTCACACTGGTGCAAAGTGAATAGAGAAATTGTACAAACGTATCGGCACAAAAACTTACATGTTGATGATTATGTTGGAAACAATTGATATGAAATATTATCACTATATCTATTATCTTTTGCTACGACCTTCGTTATAAATTTCATTCAGATAAGTCTAAATTTTATCATAACACTAATCCATTAATGCTGATGCTGATGTTTATATTTGTGAAGCGATGCTTGCGCATGCTGTACGTCGTAGTGTCCTTTAGATATTCTGACAATTATGACAAGACAATGTAGGTTATTTAAAAATATACCTAGATGTCTAAATTAATGTACTCTTTTGTCAAATGATTCACTGATTAATTAACACCTCGAGCCAAAACTAATGGACTATGCCAGTAAAGAATAAATCGTTTTAACTGTTATAAATGATTTTAAATAAACTACCCTATTTTTTCGGCCAGAAATCTTAAAAAGATTTTGATTTTGTTTTAAATTTTGCAAATGTTTCTTGGACAAATTGAAGAACTAAAGCCATGTTAAGCGTATAGAATTAAAAAGCGTGAGCTGGCTGAATGTAAATATAATGTAGGTTTCGCCTAATAATTCTGCCTCGCCAATGCATCCGCCATCGCCTTATTTGAGTAACTAGCGAACAATGTATTCACGTCGTCAAACAAAAAAAAAAAAAAAAATTGTATGTATAAAAAACTATTCTAAATTCTTATCGATTTCCCCAATGAATCGTGTTTTACTATAATTCTATATCGTATTGGTCGTTACGTATAAAGGTTCTTTTCCTCTTCCAGGGTTGTGTCGGGGTCGCGCGACGCAACGTTGCGCGTGTGGTCCATCCCGGACGGGAAATGCTTACGCGTTCTCGTGGGCCACTTGGCTGCGGTTCGATGCGTGCAGTACGACGGCAAAGTGGTCGTCTCCGGCGCTTACGACTACTTCGTCAAGGTCTGGAATCCGGATACCGGCGACTGCCTTCACACGCTCGCTGGGCATACCAATCGGGTGTATAGCCTTCAGGTGAGCCATTTTTGTCTTAATAACAAATATTTGTACACATTCCTAAATTGGCTGTCTTTGTGTGTTGTAAAGGAAATTTAAACAAGTTTAAAATTAATATTAATAGTGGTTTATAGATTTGATATCAATCAATCAGCATCAGCTGATAGACACCCACTGCTGGACATAGGCCAGATTTGATATGATTACCTAAAAAACTAATCCCTTTTTTAAATTTAATTCATTATTTCATATATATATACATATAGCCTATTCTCGTGCATTTTTTTTTATGTAAAATAAGAGGCAAACGAGCAAGACGGGTGTCACCTGATGGTAAGTGATTCACCGCCGTCCACATCACCAGCGACGCCAGTGCGTTGCCTAGCTGCACTGCTGAACTATCTTCTCCAATTAATTTACACTATGGACAGATATGAGCTACACCTACTGCGCTTGCATGCAATTTATTTATCTACTTTATTTTTATTTCTTTAACAAAGTGCCGAGACCAGGTCGTTCGTCTAATGATAAGTTATAAGCCTCTTCATAATACTGTGGCTGATCAGCTCCACAAGCACAATGTGCTCTGTGCATTGTGTGTGTTGGTGCTCTATATACACCGCACCGTCTTGTGCTTGTTTCCTTAAGAAATCAAATGTCAACTTTCCTTACTCCTACAATTTCCCTAGCTACAATGCCCATTGGGAACTGGCACATAGAAATATTGTTTATATTACTATTTGGTGGCAAAAATGCTCGCTGCGGGGAACTTAACCGTCTCCGGCGCCGAAGGTCTATCACTAGTAAATTTCATTCTTGATCATATTCAGTTTAAATGTTTTCAACAGTTCGATGGAATTCATGTAGTGAGTGGGTCACTGGATACATCAATACGCGTGTGGGACGTCGAGTCGGGTCAACTAAAACATACTCTCACTGGTCATCAATCCCTTACTTCCGGTATGGAGCTACACTCCAACATCCTTGTCTCTGGTAATGCTGATTCCACAGTGAAAGTTTGGGATATCACCACAGGACATTGCCTGCATACATTATCTGGTATGTATACAACATTTATATAATTGTTTAAAATAGTATTAAATAGATTTCAGTAATATAATATTTTCAGTATGTTAATGGTTCAGTATGGACAACTTATTTTTTTATTATTATTTATAACATTCCAAAATGTAATGGTTAGGTATGGTTTCTGGAAAACGAAAGGTGCAGAGAAAGGAAAAGTCATGGTTGAGGAATATCAGGGAATGGACTGACATATTTGGGGCATCCGAATTGTTCTGATGAACTAAAGACGGGAAGGACTGTACCATACTGATTGCAAACTTTCATTAGTTGGAGAAGCACTTTCAGAATAAAGAATAGTCAATGGACAAGGTGTACAAAAATTAAAAAGGATATGCATATGATATTGTTATTCTAATTTTTTTCAGGTCCCAACAAGCACCAATCAGCAGTTACATGCTTACAATCCAGCAATCGGTTTGTAATTACTTCATCCGATGATGGTACTGTTAAGCTTTGGGATGTCCATACTGGAGAGTTTATAAGGAACCTTGTTGAATTAAGTTCGGGAGGATCTGGTGGTGTAGTATGGCGCATCAGGGCATCCGCGACTAAGTTGATCTGCGCTGTTGGCTCCCGGAATGGCACTGAAGAGACCAAATTGCTTGTTCTCGACTTCGACGTGCCCGGGGCGTGCAGGAAGTGCGACGAATAGCATCGACTTAACCGGCGCCTCATGCGCCGCTACGTTAACTTGTACGCACCGTGGCATTGCTAACTGACGGGGGTGACTCGCGTTTATTATCCCTCAACTCTGAAGTGTTATTCAAGTGATTCGCCAGCAAGTGTTCGGTATTGTTAGCAATAATGTGTCAGTTCAAGTTTACAACAGGCCCGTCGTTATGGTTGTCGCCGGTTAACTGTTGGTGTGTTGATGAAGTATGTACAGGGAGTTGGATATGCAGCATATGATCAGTGTGAAAGTATTTACATAGTACCCACCGGGCTCAGCCAGTGCCAGCATTGATGGAATTGATTTATTCATATTGTGCTTTGATAATCTCCGTATCTTTTCATGGACTAGTGAAATATACAAGAACTGCTATCCTGAAACCTTTATACAATTCCAATTTTCTAATATAGTCCTTATACCAATTTCTAGTAGACAACAATGGCAGCACACTGATCCATCTCGCATTGCCAAATTTTTGTAACATTGTTGCATAGTTCATTATCCCAAAGAATTATGAGGATATCAGTTTTTAGTTTTTAAGTATTGATTATAAATTCTGTAAAATGTATAATTCTTGTCGTGATTCCACGTTTTTATCAAATTATTTGCCTAATTGTCATGATTGTTTTGTATTGATCATTGGAATCGGTAGTCTTGGATACAATGTGCGTTTTATGTAAATCTCATACCGGGCATAATCTTTTAATATAGTTTAATGTATGTTACGATAACTCGCGAGCTTAAATGTTATTCACAATTTTAATTATTAATTACAAATGTGTTGTCTTAATTATTATTTTACAATTATTTATTAAATTAAATATTTGTGAACGTCAATGTTATTTATGTAATTATTAAATGATCACAATTTATTTGCAATGATTTCAATTCAATTAATTTTATTTATGAATTACAATGTATAATATCGTTTTATGTATTTCATTTACGTATTTAATAAGTATTGAATACTGCTGAGGGCTATTATCAGTCAGTGATGATTATGATGAATTTTTAATGTTATGTTTATGTCCTATTCGTATCCACGTGACAATATTATTTATTACATTTTTTTTTTAAATACAATTATATTTCAATTATTGAACTCAATTTTATCTACGAATTTAATTATTCATGTAGTAAGTAATGTTTCAATTTTATTTTATTCGACAGGATATTTAATTATGGTCATTATTGGATAGTTTTAATGTTAATTTGACTAAATTATATGAAAAATCGTAAAGAAATATCGCCACCTTTATGTTTGTGCTGTAAAAAGTTCTATTGAATTATGACTATAAATTATGTTCTATTATTATTCTTTTTTATATTATTGATATTGAATTTAATTTATTTAGATCTACCATTTAATTTCTAATTAAATGGAAGATCTAAATAAACTATTTGGAGAATGGATTGTATCAGGAAAATTAAAAAAAAAATTACCAGTAAAATTCTTTTACAGTGTAGCTTTAAGTAATAACATAATACTTTTATGCTTAAGGATGGCCAGAAATCGTATATCAGTATCCATTTGAATAGTCATAATGTCTTCTTAATCATGATAACTAAAAAATTGTATCGATAACATTTCAAATATATAATGTATCGAATTTATGATTGTAACTATTGGACACTGTGAACTTAGCGCTAACGTGCGGATACCAAACCATATAGGTAGTAAGGGTCATTATGGCACTGCACACAATAGTTTGTGATCTACGAGGTGTGGTCGCATGTCTTCTACGATGAATGATTTAATAAATAAATAAAACGAAGACTGAAGCATAGGTATAATATAATATTATAATGTATTGAGACGTAGTTACTACGACACTACACCCACCATCACATTGAGCTTTGTCTTTGTTTACCTGAACACTATCACCATTACATTTGGATTAAGTTTTTTTTTTTTTTTTTAGTTGCTAGGCAGATGGATCTCCCGTCTATTGTATTTGTATTAGGTTAGTTGTTAGTTTTAGTGCATCCGCGTTTGACTGAGTGCCTTTTGAAGTGGGGCTAAGTGGTTTTAAAGTCTTGTAAATTCCTACAATCGCAAAATATATGTAGTCGTACCATGAACCCCTATTCTTCTCATCATTAATTCTGAACATTTATCATGGTTTTTTTTTTCTTTTCAAAGTTCTCATTCCTCTGTAAACGCGACGATTGCGGAAATTCTTCATCAGATGACTTCAGAAAGACAAATCGTAAAAATCTATTGTTTTAAAAAATTATTAATGTATCTATACCACGGTTTGCTATTATTTGCCACAAAGCGCCATTGCACTCTTATGGATTCGTGTAAACTTGATGGAAGCGGATACTTCTGATTGTTACATTTTTTTTTTTAATTATTAATCTTATTTTGCTTTTTATGTAATAACTTGTCTCATTAATAAAGTAAAGTTGTTTTCAAGTTTAATTTCGTTTTATTTTGCAACGATTATTATAATTAAAATGTTATATTTAAATTTATAATTTTTTTATATATATATATATACATACCATTATGACGATTATTGATATATAAATAGAAATGTGTACCAGTGTCACCCGTTGTTAATACCCATTAATATTGTATAAACTGTATTTAACGTCAATATATAGGCAATGTATAATTATATCAATTAGAGATGAAATACTGAACATGATGTCTTATTATTTGATTTAACGTCTTCCTTCTCTGTTGTCAACAATAATACACTATGTAAACATCTTAATACTTCTGTTATTACAATAAGAGGACAATACATAGTCTAGCCATAAATACATGAAAACTTTCAACTTTTTATTTATTTTGAATTTGGAACACTTATGTTATTTTAAAAACTTCCTCCGATTTTGGGCTATTTCACATATTTTTTGTGTTTATTATCAAATTACAATATGGAATGGGGTGTTAAAGAAAATAGGATTGCAGTGATCGTCTTGCACAAAGCGGGTATGGAGCCGTCAGTCATATTCCAGACACTTCTTAAGCTTGGTATCAGTCGTATGTTGGTATATCGTACTATCAACAGATACAACAACACTTCCTCTGTCGAAGACCAAAAAAGATCTGGGCGGCCGCGTGCTGTTAGAACTATAAAAGCTGTTAATGCTGTTAAAGCTAGAATTCATCTAAACCCCATTAGGAAGATAAAAGTCTTATCGCGAGAAATGAAGATTCCCGCTAGGAGTCTGTCGCGTATTATAAAACAAGACCTGACGTTCGGTGCTCGGTGCTTATCGTCGATACACAGGACATGCCCTAAATCAATATTTACAATTAAAGAGATTGGATCGATCAAAAAGAACAAACCTGTCGCGATACGCAGATGAAAGGCACAGAAATATTCTCTTTACCGATAAAAATTTTCATCATTGAAGAACACTACAATAAGCAATATGATAAAGTGTACGCTCACAGTTCTAGAGAAGCTGCTCAAGTGGTCGGAAAGATACAACGTGGTCATCATCGTGCGGCAGGTGAAACCTCTCAGCAATACACTTTTTAAAAATATACCGTGGACTTTTACTGACTACACCTGTTTACAAGGCACGAACTACCCGAGCCCGGCTTGAAACCAACGTTCCGGACTTTATAAGAGCTAAGGACTAACCCTCATTTAGCTCGACCCTCAACCCTTTGGACTACAAATTATGGTCAGTTAGAGGACAAGGCCTGCTCTAAACGACCCGTCGACATCGAGGCTCTTAAAAAGTCTTTGGAGCAAGCAGTTGCGAAATTTTTCTTGAAGACAGTGCGTAAATCCATAGATTCGTGGCCTAACAGATTAAAAGCCAAAAGTGGCCACTTTGAAAAGAATATTTTTTTTTTTTTTGCTGAAAATACTAAATATGTATGTATAAATTTTAATATTAAATTACTTTATAAAAAAAATGCATTTTCATTTGTAACAGAACATGTGTCTTAGTGTATTATATTATCTTAGAATTTGTTCGATTATTTACTATTATGAATAAATAAAGTATAGAACCTCTTTACTACTACACTATGATCGCTACACTGCCTCAGTACTTTTAACAATAGCTTAGTATCATTGTCAATATAAAATTTATATCATGCGTTAGAGTATTGTGAATATAATGGATATAATGAATGTGTGGGGGTGGTTCGGTGTTTTGTATTGAAATGAAACAACATTTATCTATTTTTATATATTCATTCAGACAACGGTACACTGTGACAATAACGAACTTAAAGTTTAATGAATGCAATTGATACAGACACTACATAATAATTTAAACGGCCACTAAATTACTTTAAATCTTTGAATCGGTTACGGTCTACATTTTTTGTTACTGGTTACATCCATGAAATACATCGAATCGCGTAAATTGTACTTAAATAGACACTGGCTGAAGAAATTTCGAGCATGCATTTACTTATGCCTCTCCTAACACATACACCATATATGGTATGGATTCGCCGCTATTATTTATTTATTTATTTTTTATACCACTAACAGATTATCAATAATGACACCGAGATAACATTTAATGCAATATTAGAAAGTGATTATCATTTGACAACAACGAAACTTATCCTGAATCTAAGTTTATTCGAGTAACTTTGAAACAAACGCCTTGTATTACATGACATCAACCTTATCTATAAGAAAGATACATCTTTGATCACATAAAGTAAAAATATCGTTACTTCATTATACACCAGGAACACGAATAATTAAAAAGAAAAAATCTTAACAACAATAACTGAATATTAACATAATCGTTATAACATTATTTATCGCAACCTATGATCATTTTAACAGATTTTCATAACTTAAATTATCTATAAATGACTATGAATATTTTGTTGCCATGTGGCAAATGTCGTCGTCCATTCATTAGTTTTATGAACTCTATTATTTCAAAGATCATCGGTTACACATATATATATATATATATATATATATATGTTCCAAGCATACATTGTTAAATTTTAACAGTGCTTCAAGACTTTAATGTGTGAATATTTATTTGGATGTAATAAACAAGATATAGTGTTGTTTTAGTTACATTACCACATAAGCAACAAAATAATATCATGTTGATAGTGATATGCGTAAAATCATTTGTTAGAACTAAAAGCAATGATAATCTTAACGTCATTAATATATTTATACCCACTGAGAGCAGCGTTACTTACAACTAAACAGTCACTTGAAAAGAAGTAATTGCAATAAACGAAGTTAACCTTTTTTTTTTTGGTTATTAGACATATAGAATTGTAATTTGAGCCCTCAAAAGGCGGTAGTTGTATAAAATAAATAATTGTACATAGTAATAAAAAAAAAATATTTACTAGAAGATAAAACGCAGATATCGGCACAGTACTTATCGATTAAAATTGATTTTATCACAAAAAAAAAAATTACTAGGTGTGATGTAGCTGTCATGCAGTTTACAGCATGATCATAGTAAATCGTGCTAGCCGCCAGTAATGATTTAAATTAGCTATTTTATTAATTTATAAATTAATGCATAGTCGCCAACCAAAACCGCCCCTTTAGGTTAAGGTTTTACATTACTACAAGTAATTCATTACTTAACTATCACGAAATAAACATAGTTAGCTTAATTTAAGTGAAATGTATACTTTCCATCCAGTACAATAAATTAATTAATTAATGTTTAATTATAACTACAAAATCCAAATGTCATACAAATTGAACCGCTACAGTTCAAACAAATGGCACATGGCAATGTCTGCATTGTTTTCCAATGGATTTCCGTCTTCCTTTATAAACAAACAAATAGGGTTAATTTTGACGCCGAACAACTAACGCTTGCCTGTCAGGGTATTACCACACCGGCCGAATATATAATTTATGTATATTTTTTTTACTATATAATAGTCATATGTATTTAATTTTTATATAATAATTTTGAATTTTTATTATTCTAATTTTTTTTTTATACTTAAGCATGTTCAGGGCGGCCGCGTGGCAGTGCAGTGCGCAGCGCACTTGTGCCGCGGTTGGGGATAGCATCATAGATCATCGTCATCACCATCGTCATGATCATCGTCGTGGTGGCAGCCGTCGTCGCCGTCGCCGTCGCGCGGCACTGCCACGGGCCGCGTCCAGCCGCTCGTGGCCGCTCCGTCCCAACACTTAATGTGGTCAAAAATTTGGAAGGCACTTTCTACTTTTTCAAAAAATTTTTATTTATATTTTTGAACACATTAGCCTAGCCTTACATAATAGAAAATATGCGTAGTAACATTTACCAAAATCTACGCAATTTACCCGAAAAGTATAGGCTTTTCAATATAATTTTTTAAATTTTTCATCTAGAATAACTTTATTTCCAAAAGGATAGCCAAATAGTTTCAACTAGATCTGAATCCCGAATGTATTCTTTTAATAATTTTGGTCTTTTTTACACACTAATTCCAAACTATAACCGAATCGGATAATCCAAATTCCAAACAATGTGATATCAAGGCCACTTGGAGACTTATTTTAAAGTTGTTTCCCGAGCGAGTCCTTCAACCACTTGCCGGCTCGGCGGGGCCACGCCCTCGCCTCAACATGTTTTACAACTTACGCCAACGATTGTCCGCCAACATTATCTAATTCATGGTATATACCCTTCAGCAAGAAGACACTACAAAAATTTTCCCGCCGAAACTATGAAACAAAACAACTCTGTATCCAGGGAAAGGTGTTGATAAATTAAATTTGTACACAATTATACACCTCATTAAGGATTCCCTTCACACGGAGAATACTAATAGAGCAGGAGACGCACGGCCCTTATGTCCTAGCAGAGGCCTTAGTGCGGCCACCTTTGACTACGACCAAATGCTACAAGTAGTACACAACTAGTCTAAGTAAATTGAAACGTTTAATATACTAGCTAATCGATAGTTAGCAGACGCTCGGATGTATATATGACGCTCGGTGATTTTAGTGATTCTAAACTTAAAACGAACCCCCACCCTTAGCCCCGTCCGCACATTAACCGACCGAAGCGTTTCTTCAACTAAATATTACCTTCGTTTAGATCGAAGTTGTACTTAGTATGTGCAGTACAGTGGATCACCGGATTGATAGTAGTATTGTATAGATGACGTGGGATGTTACCAGTAATTATAAGATCTGGTGTAATTAACGCGCTGAGGGCGGGCGGGCGAGCTTCGAACGTCTATTTTAGCCTAACATTTGGAACAATCACTACTGGCTAAGGATACTCTATATTACATTTGGCGATCACTAAGTCTACTCGAATGTGAATCGTTGCACGAACAGGGAACAACGAACGGCGTAAAGCGACACCCACTACTCTACTAGAGAAATAGACACCGATCCGACGACAAAACGATTAATGACAGATACACTTAACATTAATCCAAGGTTACATTTATAGTTATAATAGTTAATAATTTTGTCTTACACATATGCAGTTGATATATAATATGAATAGGTATACCGAACAGTCTTTTTGAAACGGGCCAAATGTGTTGAATTTTGATATTTCTACGTTCACAGATGGATCTACATGTATATATATGCGTGTATATACGCACACACACATACACAGACAAATGTAATATTCAAGCTTATAACTACTCGTGACACAAAGTACTACTCGCGGGCGGTGCGCTCGCTACCGCCCGCTTACACTACGTCACTGGGACACATTCATGTTTACAAAATAATAATAATAATAATAATATTAATAAACTAAAAATATTTCTATTTTACGAATCATGAAAACTAAACAACAAGCATTTTTATTGCACAGCAAGTCCACTTTAAATAATAAAATACGACGCGGAAATCAATTAGTGTCGATAATGGATATGATCGTTACGCTTGAGACGTCGAGTTTAAAAGTAACCGACGGAGTTGCGGTTCGGCACGAAGTACGGGTAACCGGGAAGCGGAGGTGCGGGCAGCGGGGAGCCATGCGAGCCGTGGGCCATGGCCGGGCCGTGTGGCATGGGTTGACCGTGCGGCATGTGCGGGCTGTGAGGCACGTGCGCGCCGTGCGGGCCGTGCGGGCCATGCGTGCCGTGCGGGCCGTAAGCGCCGTGCGCCATGTGGGGCACGATCTGCTGCACGGTTTGCGGCACGGCTTGCCCCGCGCCCGCGGCCTCGCTTCAGATGTTCTCAGCGCGGGCCTCCGCGGGGGGCGGCTCCATTTTCACGGGCAGCGGTGTAGCGATGTCCTTGCCGTTCTTGGCAATGCCGACCGGTGTTTTCGGGGGGCCCATTTCCGTGAGATCAGTGACAGAATCGCGCTCGCTGTAGCGGCTATCCGGGCGCGGAGAAGCGAACGGGCGGAACGGATCGGCCGGTTTCGGTGGTTCCAGAGCATGCCCCGGTGGTGGAGGGGAGCATAGCGGGGATTCCAAACCGGCGGTCAATGGCGATGGGAGACGTGGCGACTGCAGCGGCAGCGGTGGCAGGCTGAGATGCGGGGGGTGATCCGGTGGTCGTTGTGCTGCCACGACCATGTTGCACATCTGACGACGCAATCCGTGTGCGACGGCTGCTACAGCAGCTGCAGCGGCAGCATTCGGAGAGACGCCACCCTCGCGACCGTTTCCGCAGGCCACGGTTGCGTAGGCATTCTGTATGGCCATACCATCCTGTAACACACCCACCTCCAAACCGTTACAAACCTTACACAATGACATATACTCGCTGAAGCTTATTAACATATTTAACAGAATCGCTAAATCATGCAAACAGCCGCTCAGTCAACAACGCAACCGTAAATTCGCATTAGCAGATTGAAAACCCTAAAAGGAAGTATATTCGTGAAGATATAAAAATAGACGCCATTGCTTTCACAATACTGACCGTAATCGAAGGATAAGGTAGGACTTCCTCCTTGATGTGAGCGGAGTGCGGCGCGTGAGTGTCCCGGAAGACGACGGCGCGGATGACGCCGCGGATGTGCTCATCGGGCCAGACGCCAAGCAGGATGCGTTGGGGGCGTCCGCGTCCTTTGGGCCTCAGATCTGTAAAGACGCGCACTAATAAAGCGTGAACTGACAACCTTCCACTCTAATGGAGCACCAGAGAGAATGAGCTAGAAATTGAACTCGCTTTACGTGAACAGTTAGAAAGGTGTTGTAAATAGTTAACGACTTGGAACTTCGAACTAAACTTTATTATTGATAATTATCCTATTAATATTTACTGAACCGGTCATAATATGAATAGAAGAACATGTCCAATTTAATACTGTATCATTGTAGTTGTAGTTAGTATACATTTCATATATACTAAATAATACTCATCTTAATATAATAAACAGAGACATATTAAATGTATGAAACTTGGAAAGTTTTCCAATGATGAAATTAACACAACGCTATATTAATTATTACAATACAATTAACAAGTAATAGCTATGGTGTGTATTGAAGATTTCGCAACAGAAAATCGCAGTGCTGGATTGAAAAAAAAAAAAAAAAATAGTTTCGCAAATGCAACATTTAATATTACATCAAATTACAGGAATAGATATTAAATTTACGATACGGGCTTCCGACTACTTCGCTACAACGTTTTACTTAATCAATAAACAATGTATTTGTTTGTTGTTAATTAGTATTTGCGATACAAACGCTTGTTCTACTACACAACGCGATAAAGTTAGTAGTTTCAATAGTGGACAAATATACTGATGGAAATGAAATGCCCTGCGATGGTCCTTTAAAAGGCGGAAATCTTTGAAATAAAAAAAAAAAAAAATAAACAACCCCGTGCCCCGTTGGCATCGCTCAATCATTCTCTGTGTCTGTTCGATATTGAAAGCTCAAAATGAGAATTTCTGAGTACGTCATAGATTCGCCGTTGGGAAACTGCTGATAAATTGGGTTGATGTCTTTCCGAGAGACATCGAACTCAATTACTGTACGCGAACTTTGACTACGAGTGATCACGAAACCAGTTACGATGGCGATGTCAATCGATTCCGTGGAATTCCTATCGAATTAACGAACGCTTCGTGTACTTACACTTAATACCTATTAATTACTGTTTTTTTTTTTTTACAAACCTCAATGAACGACGCACTGATTAAAAATATCAATGCTAAATGGGGGATCCGATCACCTGATTCAGTACATAGTATAAAGAATATTTAAATATTAAATGTACGAATTATTAGGCGGATTAAACAGTATTATTAAAAAAAAATTAAAACAGGAAATCATAAATTAAAATGCATTTACAACTTCCGGTGAGGTTAAACCTAATGGAATTAGCAGCAATGTTAACGAATGATTGTTAAATTGGAATTCAAACAGTTCTTATTAATTGGGATTTGTTTGTTATTTTTAACGGTAAATAAAAAAAAAACGTCAAGGTCGTATTCGTCCTTTGTCTTTAATGAGCTGATGATGAAATCTAACTCAAAATTTAAATATTGTTTATTACTGTTAATCAAGTTTAAACAATATGCCGACTAGATTTTATACGTCATTTAGAAAAAAAAAATGCTGTTTCTGTTGTCCAAATAGCGTGAAAGTAGAGTCACAAAAAGTGATGTATACTATGATCATAGTTAATAATCGTTTGTCTATAATTAGAGGAAGAATCAATAATTAAAGTTCCATGAAATAATATTAAAAGAAACTAATACTGAAAGAAATCTGCTAAAGAAAAAAAAAACTATTTAATACTTCTCGATTGTTTCACATTTTTTAAAGTCCTTTGATTATTTATGTCCTTTGCTAAACATTGAATAAAACTATTGTATATTACGGCCGTAATATAATTGGTTGTTCCTTCTTTTCATCTAAATCTATATGAAAACATTAATTTAAAAAAAAAATTAAAAAATATCAGGACGGGTCAATAATGAAGAGAGAGTTTTTTAAGTAGTCAATGTATGGACATATTTCAAACATTTTTTTTTATGAATCTATAACAATGTATAAGTTTAAATATAAGTTGTTATCTTAATCGTAATGTATTTAAACTTAAGTATGAAAATTGGTACTGTACAGTAAACTTTAACGGAAAAGTTATGAAAACCTGTAAAAGGAGCTATGTTTAGGTTCCGAATGGTCAACATTGTATTGTATTTAAAATGTTTCATGTTTTAGATGAACTCTAATATTGGTAATATAATTAATATAGTTAAAGTTCAGGTTAAATGTTTTGAAAAAAATTAAACCTTGCAACGACTTTTGGGGAGCCCGTATCAGTAAAGGAACAGCGGCAAGCGCGAAACCTTGAAGGTATTCACAGTCGCGATCAATGCTTGGAGATAACAATTTGGATCCTTATCGTTTGCCGCTGCGTTAATTTAAACAATAATATCACATACCTGCTCCCCCGTCGGCACTGGGGCCAAGCATGTTGTGCACCCTGTTGGCGTACAGGACGAAAGTCGGGTACGGTATGTCATACTTCCTCGCGGCCTGCGACAGGGACAGCCCTTCCTTCAACACCGAGAAGATCGCCTCGGCCATGGTCTCCGGCCGCCAAGACTTGAGCGGGCCGCGTTCGCGGAAGCGCAAGTTGTGCACCAGGCTTTGGTTAGTGTTCCAGCACTTCTGCCACATCGATTGCAGTTGGTACTGGTAGCTATCTGCTGAAAATAGTACGTAAAGGTATTAGGAATTTTGACCACATTTAAAATCAAAAGTTGATTGAGGAAAGAGATCATACATCTTACAATCGTTATATTACAAAACACATGAATAGTATATTATATATAATTCAATATAAAGACCGCGTATTTGGTATTAGATATACATAATATATCGGGTATGAACAGTGGCTTTGTAAATATTAATCCATGACCCTGGTGGTATTTTAACTGGAACAATAGCAACACTTTATCATCTTTTATATTCCTGTTTCCAAAACTGTAGCCGTGAGCATAGGTGGACAAAACTGAAAAATAATCAATCTCTCATATATTTCAACTTTTTTACTTTTTAGCAATTTATATATCATGCAAAACATTAATAACCAATTAAGTAATATTAAGTTGAAAAATCAATATTTCTTCTTAAATAGTAAACATTACTATTTAATAAAAACATTTAGTATGAAATTTTTGTTAACCAAATATAATAATGGTCCCTACATACTCACCTCGAATGGAAACCTGAAATTTCTAAAAAAAAATTAATTAGCATTATATATATTAAGTATAATATCTAAATAAAAAGGCAGTTAGAAATCAATTTGTTTAATTTTTTCTTTCGTTACCAACAAATTTTTATTTTAACTTGACTAATAATAATCAACTAATGTTACTATAATGGTGGGCCCCTGTTACGACAAATTTAAATAAATGATTAGGTAGATAGAGTATTTATTTGTGAACCCTTAAAATGTGATACCCTAAGACCGAAACTTACGAAAAATTAAGTTCTAATTAAGTATTTATTATTATGCATTTATAAAGTGTGTATATAATCATCTAGAGGGTATAACTAATTTAAATAACTGCAGTGATGTGAACATTGCACCGAACATACATTAGTTTTTATTGCAAAATTAAACATAGTTTAAACAATGACAAAAGCTCCATTCACTATGTAAATCCTGATATGAATGCATCATCAGCCGACGGATGAGGTATCCCCAAGGATCTCCACATAGATCTACATATATCGAGTAACCGCACACTGCCTCTATTTACACACGGCCGCCAATGGTTTACCTTACAGCTTCATCAGCCTACCTTCGAGTATCCTAGCCAGGTCATCGCCATCTAAGGCGGGAAACTAATTACCATCTACTTTATACCTTTTTTATCCGACAAAACTTTCACCTGATGGTAAGCAATACGCCTTGTTTAAACATAAGATGTTAAGTATCGTTACCCCGGTAATTTCACTGGCCGCAACGCCCTTCAAACCTGAACAAAGTAATGTTTATGTACTACTGTTTGGCGGCAGAAAGCATGAGTACGTAAGTTAAACAAAATTATATACAAATGTTTGGTTTCATATTAACATGTTATTTTTTATCCTATGAGGCACCGAGGGGAGCAGGATGTTCACCTCATGGTAAGTAATCCGCGTGCCCGTAGCAACGTGGCGCTGGTTATAGTGATATACACAGCACCACATTGTGCTCGTCACCTTAAGACATAAAATGCTAGGTCTTATTACCCCAGTAATTTCGCAACTCCCTTCAAACTGTAACATAGTAATGTTAGCGCACTACTGTTGGGAGGCTGCAGTAGGATCTGCGGTGGTACCTACCCTGACGGTCTCCTGTAACAGTGACCTATCACCAATACGTGTACAAATTAATAGCAAATTTAATCATTAAAACATAGTGATAGAAAGTTGTGATAAAAGTATTACAAAATATCAATTAAAAGTTAAGAATAAGTATAATAAGTACAAAATAAGTATCTTCAGTTAAAGTATAAAGTTTACACTGCATGTGACCATAGATTTTCAATTATGATCTCTTAAACGGACGAATGTTGTTATCTGTTAATTATAATCTATAGACCGCGTGCTTTAAATTAAAAGGATACCGACGAGATATTTACAATAAAGATGCTGTGGACCCTTTAAATAGTAAAATGTAAGAAATATATCATATTGCGTTTTAGGAACCAAAATGTTCCAAGAAGTAAAGATTTTGATTTGAGATTTTGTTGTGGATATGTGACATCCACCAACCTGCACTTGGCCGGCGTGATGGTTAAACAGTTTCGACTCTTTCTTTGCTCGAAAAGGTCCCGAGTACTCGCAGAATGAACAATGAGGGGGTTGTTTCTATATTTGAAAGGTAGTAGTTTAAATATCTATTTGGAAATCTTGCAATGTGCTATCATTTATATCCGTTTTAAGCAGTTACAATGCTCATAATTCAGTATAGCGGCGTTTTTAACGTTAAACATTTTAATAGCGTTACTGGACTGACCGGGGGCCGTCCTTCTAGGAGCTATAAAGTTACAGCTGGGCGCATTTGTTGTGCTATTTATCGCCTCCTCCATTTTAATTATTTAGTTTTTGCTCTGACAACACTCGTTGAACTTTGCAATGACATATTACATTAGATGTATTCTAATATAAGTAGCGCAATTTACAAATAAATAGTTTCATTATTGAACATGACTCCGGGACTCCGACATATCGCGTTCCTGTCGAGATCGTTTACCTTCTCGAACAAAGAAAAAAAAAAATTAAATGCACGAGTTTTTGTTTTCAAAACTGCTTCACTGCGATGTGTTCGACGTGTGTATTTATCGTAAGAAATATTTAAAAACAAGTTATACGAGGAGGGATCAAAAAAGTAGTGATAACGACATATATATATACTCCTTGGTAAGAATAAAAATATACTGGCATCGCTCAGATACAATATTTGTAATATTAATAAAGAAAAAAATCTTCGATTCTCTTTTGTTTTTTTCTGAATTTAGTCATTTGTTTGCTTCGTGTCGGTACGTGTTCTCGAAAATGGAGAAAAACGAAGTGCGAGCCGTTATTAAATACCTCTGTTTAAAAAAGTTAACGACGCAAGAGATTCATTGCGATTTGAAGACAACATTAAGAGAGTCTGCTCCGCCGTATTCCACTGTGGCTAGGTGGGCTTCTCAATTTCGAGTAGTGAGAACGAGCACGGAAGAAGAGACATCGTTGCGGCCGTTCATCGACATCAGTCACACAAGGAAATGTTGCGGAAGTCGAGAAAATTGTATTGAGCGAAGGAGGGGTACCATCCGACACTTAATTCAAGAAATGGGCTTTCATATGGAAGTATTCCAATCATATAGAAACAATCTTTGAATATGAGAAAAGTCTCCGCAAGATAGGTGCCGAGAATGTTAAGTCAGAAACAAAATCGACTTGACATTTCGAAGATATTGTTGGACAAGTTTCAAGAAGATTCTGAAAACTTTTTGTCTCGTTCTGTAACAATGGACGAAACATGGGTCGATCATTTTGATCCCGAGACAAAATAGCAATCGTCGCAATGGAAACGGCCATCACCACCGACCCCGATGAAGATTCGTACCGTGCCATCAGCTGGCAAGGTTATGGCGCCTAGAGATTTATATCTGTTCACCAAATTGAAAGAATGCTTAAGGAGAAACAGGTACGGCGATAACAAGGTGATGGATGCCGTGGAGAGCTTTTTACAGGACCAAGTCATCACTTTTTTTTGAAAGGGATTGTGGCCTTGGAAAAGCGCTGTACTCGGTGTGTAGAGAGACTCGGAGACTATGTACAAAAGTAAATGATTAAGTTATCAATGGTCATTATATTCTGTCTCATTCTAACTTGTTTTTGATCCCACCTCGTACTATAAGACATTAGTGTCAAATTAACTTTATATGATTGTCATAATGATGCTAAATACAAAAAGTAGATTAATATGAATAAGTTTAAATATTGATATATATATATATATAAATTCATACGAATACAGATCATCAGCAGCAGTGTTAAAATTGGATTAGATATAACATTACGATATTATTACGACTAAAAGTAATAATCTACTTTATTCATCTCCTATGTAAAGTAATATCACAAGAAAGGCACATCAGCAAACTTTTTGTTATAATAATGGAATTCTATTCTATCTTATCGATTATCAGTCAAACTTATGCTTTAAAGGACAACTTCAAAATAAACTTAATTCTATCAGCAAAAAAATCACATTTTTCTTAATGATATGTAGTGTACATATAATATCAGAATAGTTCTTATTTAGAGTTTATGTAACTAATGTTTGTCAATACAAAACAAAAAAAAATTTGAATTGGTCTAAGTTAATCTAATATCTAATAAATTGGAACTTAACAAGGTTTTTATGTAAATACAGTTTTAAATGATTAACTAAACATTGTTTGGGAGGGAATGTTTCACAATAATCTAATCTCTCTTTCACACAAGTCTTAGTCTCGGAATATTTAAGATTCGTCATCAGTATTACTTTCAGCTTTAATTTTTGCGCTTTTACCCTTAATCGATCCTTCGAAATACAACGATACAATTGAATGTTTCTTACAAAAAGCCCACCACCACCGAAAGCCAGTAAGACCAATGAATGTGAAACCAGGATCTCTGCCACGTTTCAATTTCTCAACGAATGTCAGTACATCGGTTAATGATTTCTTAGTTCTCCTGTTGTACGGCGAGACACTGGTTTCACAACAAAAGTCTAGGACTGCTCTTTCTTCATTAGGCAACAGTCCTGCTTCGTCTAACACTGCCATTCGCTTCGATTTGCCCAGAATGTTGTCGTACAGTGTCCCTTTAGGTATTCCGTAATGTGTGGCAGCTTGCGTGAACCGCATTCTCTGTGTGACTACAGCTTGAATTGCCTCTTGCAGTTGTGTCTGGGTCCAGGTGGGTGCTTTCAACTTCAAAGTATGACCGTGGAATTCTAATCGACAGATAAAAGCAAAGACGCTAGCGTACAATTTGCGCTATTTATAATCTGTTATAACGATGCATTACAAACTACTATTTAATTATTTCCTATAACGGTAACCATTGTTATTAATTTTAATAATTAATAACGGAGAAATAATTAGTTATCTATTGGAATACAATTGCTATTGTTTATTAATAATTTCCTTGATTACAAATTTACGTGTAAATTTTTATAATAATGTCATCATTGTTATTCAAAACTAAAACATGAAATAGTTGATTTAAAATTTTTTGCACTGTTGCATTATTGTGCTGCTATTTACTTTCTATTTATAACTGGTGTAACAGTTTCTTACTGTTTTCGAAAATGTCTGCTACATTAGTTGCATGACCAAGTTTCCCAACACTAAAAAATATTTCCCACGAAGCGACAGCAGTTACAAACAAAGCAAAGAACTGTAGTTATCGTGTTCGGATATGAACAAAGTTACGTACTGCATCATTATATGTACAGATTGTGATGTATACACAGACAGACATGCGTGCAACACAATCTAATACAATAGAGGTTAGGTTTAGAAATAATAATAGAAAAAAATTGAATTGCCACAATTGAGTTTAAATTACTCGATTCTCCTTTGATATAAGAAGCAAAAAAAAGATGAAGAAATAATTGAATTATTATAAATAATTAATTAGTGTAATTTAGTTTAATTATCTACTCGTTAACAGTATAGAAAAGGATCAGTGAAATAAAAAAAAAATAACGTTTTAATATCAATTGTGGCGTGGTAATTAAATGTAAAAAGAACTTATAAAATCGCAACAGTTGTAATAAGGATATCAACAGACCTGCAATCGAAGATGTCGATGCTCCAAGCCAGGCGTGCGAGTTCTCCAGCAACTTAGCCTGTAGACGAGAAAGAAATTTATTCGTTAATTTATATGAATGTTGCATTAACATCAATATAACAAATCGAGATCTTAAAATAAAACATTTCGTTTACACGTCTTTACTCAACCTAGACATTTTTAATATCGACTCTGATAATAGAAATAAATCTATCAACCCGACCGTTAAGTATCGATGAAGTGTACTAACCTAATAATAGCTTATTCTTTATATATTTGAAGATATTAACGTACTACTTTAATGTTAGCATTTTCAGAAATGGGGGAGTAGGAAGCATTTATGTTTGTAAGTACTACTTAAATCTAAATAGTTTTTCTTATAAACTAGAAACCGTAATTCTCTAAGATACCATATGTTATTACCAACGGAAATTCTCTATGTAAACGGTGTTTATTAAAAAAAAAAACTGGCAACTTTCATCATTTTGTGAAAGGAATCCAACACGTGGGTCAGAGTATAAACATGTTCTTAGATTTACGAGTGTGTATATAGAAATAAACGTTGCGACAATGCGTTCACAATTCTTCTAACGCGCTTGTAAAATCTATAAATAATCATAAATAAAGTAGCATTTGATGCGACTAATATTGGCGTTATTATATCTGTATTATATATGTAGAAAGATTGGATACAATATAGACATATATCAGTTATAAAGGAATAAGATAGGAGACCTTAATCTTCGAGTTAACAACTACTTTGCATAACAATGACTGTGTTCGTTTGTAATAATTTTTTAAATAGAGTGTAAATTTTAACTTATACTGTATTTAGATATAAATAAGAAGATTTGTTTTAAAGTGTACTTACACAGTTTTCATTGACGATGTATGATATAATATTAAATCTGTCTATTACTATGCCTATCGTGTCCTAAAAGCGATGCAATGTTCAGAAGAATTTTGTAGTTAAAAATGTACTTGTAAGTGTTGCTAGTATCATGGGGCAATTGTATAAAAATATTAGACTTCGGAGATGGTCTATAAAAGTAGGTAGGAGAGGGGTAGGATAAGACTGACTAAATTAAATCTATTATAGTCTGAAAACATTGGCGGTTCAGTAATAAAATTCCACAACGATAATATGAAATAAGTTAGGTGTAAGAAAGCGACACGGGGTGCGTTGCCCGACTATACTTAGCGCGCAAGTGCGTATTTGCACACAACGGGGCAGGAAGGTGCACCAGCCCAAGTATATATTGTTTCCAGGGGAGTACCTAATAATATTATGAGCGAGTCGCAAACGCGGCGCAATCATAAATCTATTTTATCGTACTGGAGCAATAAATTTTATTTCGGGATCTTTAATTCTTTGTTATTGAATTGGATTTTAGTGTTTTATACGAGTAAACAAACAATATATCGGGACGTTTCAACTGGTACTTAGCGCACGTGCGCGAACGGTAAACAAGACTAGCGGCGGCGCCCGGCGACGCGCCTTTAACTTAATAAAACATTTTATTTGTAGATAGGACTGTAGTTACTGCCGTATTAAAGCGCCGCCTTTGTCTGCTGCCACAATTAAAACTTCTATAAAGCTTTGCTAGAGCGTTAGGCACAAAGAATCGCCGCTGAACGCCGGTGCCGCCGGTGCCGCCGGAGCCGCCGGAGTCGCCCGCGCCGCCGGGGCCGCCCGTCGCTAGCGACCCGAACGTAAACATTAGCTCGTCGTACATTCGGCGCATTAAATACAGTAGCAATCGATAAAATGCCCGATCGTAAACTTCCTGTCGGCGATGGGGAGGTGTAAATTAACGGAGGAATTGTTCTTTTTCATCTGACCGTTACAATTATTGACGCTTTAGACTTTACTACATACAAAGCGTTTGATACCTTCCCCTTTGCGCGTCAAATGCCGTAAATGCGATTCTACTTATTTTTTCTATGTACGCGTCCACAAAGTTCCATTAGAAACTGAAAAATTAAAGAGCCTAGTAATAAAAATCAGAGACATCGTATATTGCTATCAGATCTATATATATTTATGTTGAGAGGAAGAGATTACTTTCTAAACCACCATTCTTAATACCAAACCTAAATAAGACCATCCACTGTATTTTTTTTCGCTTAATTAATGTAATCCTTACTTCTGTAATTGGTGTACAGTAAAGAATAAATAATAATAATGTATATAAAGTATATGAGGGATTTTCACCTATGTAGACTAGACTATACAGACTCATTACGATATCTCTGGAACCACAAGGCCTTTTTTTTAATCGCTGGGGAAATCTTAAAAAATACCCTGTTTCTAGAGGAAGACATGGTTATGTGGGGCTTGTATCCACTAAAATTCCCTCGGTGGTCTCCTTCAGTGCATTAGGAGAGGCTCCGGGATCTCCAACGGAACGCACCGGTGCCCCCTGCACTCTGACTAAAACATCCCACGGAAGTGTAAAGTCCTTAGCATCCATGCTGTGCTATGGCAAATACAAGACCACCATGCTTTTACCGTCCTCCTAAGGCTCGCTTATTAAGCTCTGAGGGCCCCCACCTTCAAGGCTCACGAACCCGAGGACCCTTTTAGTCGACAGGCAGGGATTACGATAGTCCTATTCTTAATAGTCCGAGACGACAGAGCCAAGGCCTAGAGTCTTGACATTTGGTAAGAGTATTCCTTTTACCGCATATAGGTCAACTAAGAATGGATTTTAAAAAATTCTTTCCTCAAAGAGAGCGAAGGTTAACGTTCAGAAAAGTGGTAGAGAAACAGCTAATTATTGATATAAGAAATATTTTTGTTTTTTACGGAAATTAGTATATTTTACACTATTAAGAATTTTTGAACCTTCCAAATGTTTTAAATTAATAATATTGGGGCTAGAAATTGTTATTGATTTAATAAATAATTTGTAGATGACTGTACTACTGAAAATTAAGAGGTAGTTATCAGTCAATACGTTTCAATTACGATATAATAATATACATTACTATATAAAAAAAAAACAATTTACAGTGTTAATAAAGATTACGGTTTACGCTAATATAACTTTCATCGTCAGATTTAGAGCTCACTGGAAATTATACTTTAATAATTTTTAATAATATGGTACAACTACTGAAATGGTCCCGGTCAAAACATAGAGGTACTGTAGTATATCTCAGACATTTTAGACCCCAGAGAAATTTCAAAATATCTAAGAAGCTATGAATGTTCTCTTACAACAATACAATTGCATCTTTCATAGTGTAATAAACTTTTGAAAAACCCTTATGTAATTTTTTAATAAATGTCAAAAGGTAATTGTATGGTAATAATCAAAATTAAAATAAAATAATAATAATAATTAAAACTACCGCTTTTTCTATAGTTTTTTTCTTTAGTTAACGAAGTGACGAGATGAGCGGTTGTTCACCTGATGATAACGCCCGCCCATAACAACGTGGCGCTAGTTAGGATGTTACACACAGCACCACATTGCGCTCGTCGCCTTGAGACGTAAGATGTTAAGTCTCACCATCCCAGTAATCTCACTAGCTACAACACCCTTCAAACTGGAGCATGATAACGTTAGTACAGTATTGTTTAGCGACAGAAATAGGCGCCGCAGTGGTGCCTACCTAGACTATCTCTGGCAACAGAGACCTATCACTAGTGAACTTGTCGGGTCTTTGAACACATTGATGAAATCCTTGAATCTATTCTCAATAAAAGATTACGTTTTATTAGTCTTATTATTTTTCTTTCGTTTTTTCCTTTATATAATCTATTTACAATGGAATTGTACTAGGATTAAATAAAAACTGATTGTAAAGATGATAATATTAAGAGATGTTTTTTTACACTATGAAAAAGTGAGAATAAAAATCAATTTTAACATAAACATTGCTACTTGCTTGGTTATATTTGGCGCAAAAGCTTATAAGAGGTTTATAGAGGCTTAAAATAAGCCCGCTTGGACTAAAGTATTCAAATTCATCTGAAAAGTTTTCCTTTCGGCGCATCAACAGAAAACTAAGTTATACTATATACATTATTCGTTCCAGTTAAGACACTGTACAAATTGTTTGTTATATTACATAGTTTTATGGCGATATCGCTTTATTTCATCCTTTCAAAGCGTCGTGCGAAAGTCAGTGTGCAACCTCAGAGGATTTATAGATAAAATGCTACTGACGCCTTTGTAGCGTTGTCCTTTTAAGGTGCACTCTCCTCGTGACTCATTCAGACACGAGCAAGCTCAATACTTTTTACAGAAATAGAAAATTTTAGAAATGTAAAGAATTGTACTATTTCTATTTTATCCGATAACGTAATATTTTCGCTGAGAAAGCAGTTTTTATTTTATTAGACTTTGAGAAATGAAAAAGCATGATACATGTAAGGGTTTTCGCACAACAATATACAGGGTCCAAAACAATTTCATCTGCTCGTAGTGCACCCTGCTAATCGAAAAACGAGGCCATGGCGCCTACCAACCCGCTTTGGGCCATGGTAGAGAACGGCCCAAATCGCCCGATATGAGTCCCTACCCGATCCATGGGGGAATCTTTGGGCAAGGCTTATGTCCTGCAGTGGACGTCTATCGGCTGATGATGATGATACATCAACAATATAATCTTTAAGGATAAATTATTTATCTGTTCATAAAATTAAAGTAATTTAAAATGTACTGGTTTCTATTACAACAGACTAATGAAACTTTAGTTTATTTAGTAATTGGAAAATTTCAAGTTTACAACAGTTCTTCGCAAAATTTTAAATTATAATGCGACAGTGGACAATTATTATGTGGGGTGTATCATTTAGCAAACATTCAGTCATCAAGGTGGGAGGGTGGGTGCGGCGTAAGCAAACCGTATAAAACATTCAGTGCTTTAATATCGCACGATGTCAAAAGAGATTGTTACGAACGGACACTGTGTAATTATTAAGCTAATAACTGATAGCCCTTTCAGTAATTATAGCCATTTCAGTGTTATCCGTTTTATAAATTAGATTTAGAAATCCACTTGGTACTTTAAGCAGAAGGTTTTTGTTTACGAAATATTTGTTTACACTCGTTTAATAAATAAATACTGGCTGTTCCCCGGCCGCTCTGCCGGCCATAAAATACAATCAGACTTGAAATTTGTCTAAAATATTCCTTGAGAGCAACCGCAACCGCAACCGCAAATGACTTTCCAAAGCAATCGTTAGTATAGCCACAGCATAAATGATACGGTATAAAAGGATAAAATAAATAATGAAAGATGTATAAAATAAATAAATAAATAGCCTGTCGCCACTAGCCCGTTCCCTTGTTCACTAGTTTTTAAGTGTTTGGCGAATGAATATATATAACATGAAACCCATTTGCATTATGTACAAGGTCAAAGGTAATAGGTGTAAAAGATCTGGAGGGGCTAAAGTATAGCCCGTATCATATCTATCTATGTATGGAATACCCCATCCCAAAATAATGGTTTTGGAGTTATTAATTTTTTAATATTATTCAAAAAATTCCCGATTTTCTAGGAAAAAATTCGATGATTTTATTTCTTATTTATTTCTACACAAAATTTAATGTAATAATTATTGTTTAATCATTGTTTTATTAAATTAAATTGATAATCATCACTTAGAGGCTAAAACATTTAAATTAGGTTTTTTGAAAGTCGTGACAGTAAAAAATAAGGTGACAAACTTACATTTTTATGTAATCTTAAAATACGTATAAAGCATGTAGTTAAGTACCTGTCTTAAATATCTATCGAACAAGATATAAGAAAGTACAAAAAGTTTCTAAAATTTGGAAAAAAAAACATTTATCAAAAAACCAAGTACTATGAAATATCAAATTGTAGAAACTCATAAAAGTAGAGGCCGCGTTATCCCTTAATTTGACCATTTCGTTTTAGTTGTAACACGTGCGAGCTTACTGTTGTCGTCTTAGATATTGAGTTCAGAGTAAAGGTTAAACTAACAATTAATGTACATTTTGCTCAAACTGACGTCCACGGTTCCTGATACAAGCACGAAGCCTTTTTCTTGAGTTAAGTCAGATCGAGTGAATCGTCCTGTAAGGTGTTCTCTTACTTTGTCAGCAGCGACGACGATGCATAACTTTAAATCTTCTAACGAGTCAATTGGAGTTGTGTACATTAAAGATTTCATGTGACCCCATAAGTAATAACCGCAAGGTGTTAAATCAGGACACTTAGCGGGCAACGGTGTTGGTCCGTCTCGGCCAATCGATAGCTGAGGGAAAGTAATGTCTAATCACTGTCTTAGGCCGAGACGAAAATGGGCGGGACTACCGTCAAGCTGGAACAACATTTCTCTTCTAGTTTCCAATGGTATATCCTCCAGATAATTAAAAAAATAATTTTGTAGAAAATCTTCTTTTCTCTGTCGTGCATTATAAAACAAGACCTGACGATCGGTGCTTATCATGGATACACAGGGCATGCCCTAAATCAATCTTTACAATCAAAGAGAGTAGATCGATCAAAAAGAACAAACCTGTCGCGATACGCAGATGAAAGGCACAGAAATATCCTCTTTACAGATTAAAAAATTTTCATCATTGAAGAACACTACAATAAGCAATATGATAAAGTGTACGCTCACAGTTCTAAAGAAGCTGCTCAAGTGGTCGGAACGGTACAACGTGGTCTTATCCTGCATCAGTTATGATTTGATGACGCGTCGCAGCAATACACTTTTTAAAAATATACCGTGGACTTTTCAGCAGGACTTTGCGCCTGGTCACAAGGCACGAACTACCCAAGTCTGGCTTGAAACCAACGTTCCGGACTTTATAATAGACGGAGACAGGCCTTCATCTAACCCAGATTTCAACCCTTTAGACTTCAAATTATGGTCAGTGTTAGAGGACATGGACATTTTGAAAAAAATATTTTTTTTTGTAAGTATAAATTTTAATATTAAATTACTTCATAAAAAAATTGCATTTTCATTTGTGACAGAACTTATGGTTGGACTAGGTATATGGTCTGCAGGATTCAGCTGTGACTATAAACTTAAATTTTTATTATCTTACAATGTTTATATAAGCCAATCCAAACATGAGGCCCTAAATAAAATATATACCAGTTGATTACCGATTACTACACGCAAGCGAAATTCGATATAGAATTCCTATATTAAAAAACTTCAATAGGGTCACATATCTCATTACATTATCGTCTGTATTAATATGGATGTGAGATCATCGAAATGATGGTCACATAGTCTATATGATGACGTCACTTTATTATGCAATGATACAATTGTTAGCGTTATCAAAAAAAAAAATACATTGAATTTTATATCGGTGTCATTACTTTTTTTAATTATGAATGGCAATGGATGGCAACATTTAAAACATGGCAACACGGAAGCGACTCATGGACGGCACGGCGTCAGTCTGTCTCGAGGCATTGGAATATTGGCTACGGGAAAGCGAGGATAGTTGGTAATAAATGGTTTCAAGAGTATTGTATATATATATAAATGTAGACATAAAAAATCATTTGTTCATCAGATTGATAATTTTAATCTTAACGTAAACTTTTCTCTTTTATTATAATGTCGATGTATTAAATTTTTTTTTTTGTAATTAGTGACTATTAATAATTGCATATTCGTTGAGATTAACTTACGTGAATAATATTAGAAAAAGTAGGCGTGCGATGCGAGACGAACATTATTCAAGCAGAATTGTTCTGGGTTTATTTATCTTTTCTATGTCGGCATCGCCTCCGTACCGAAGTTTCTACGCGAGAGATGTTTTAATAGATATTTGAGTTTCATTTTACTTTGCAAACAGGATATATATAACATAGTTCTATTTTTCAATCAATTTTTCAGTACCAAGGTTTTTAAAAATATACCCAAGGATGAAAGAATTTTATTTTATTGTAATTGTTCTTCAACTAGGAAATGTTATAAAGTCATAAAAATGTACTTTTTTCGGTCGTTTACTCAAACTCATATATCAGTTGATATATTAATAGGCTTTGAATAATAATTTCAGTATAGAAAGTGTTCTTTTGTTGTTGCTATTATAAAAGATGAAGAGACAAATCTATTAGTTTCAATATTGTCATATTCACGCCTTTAGTTACATGATAACGTAAATGTTATCGTAAAACATAAATCCACGCCATCTTCGTACCCTGTCCAATAGCAACGAAACTTCGCCAACATAAATTTGCATTTTTACATATTTATGAGTGGTGTTTATTCATAAACAACAAAGAAAGTAAAATGAAATTGCTATTTTACAAAGTAACGTCCAACCACTTCTCGAACATTTATAAATTTACAATTTACAACTTATAATGAATTATAATAGTGGATATATGCTTATATAAATGGTCAGAATAGTAATGTATGTATATAACAGTATAGTAAATTTATACACCTAAAATATTTTTTTTTATTGATGTAAACTTCCCAACAATGTTTCAGTATGTTATTACTAATTTATGTCAAAAACTATTTATATAACTTATTCAAGATTTTATTTTTCAACGTAAGTTGTATCGTGAGAAATATTAGTGACAGCATTGTAACAATATAGAAAATACTTATTTTGTAAATGTACTTATAATTAATTACTTGTAACTTAATATGTCGAAAGAAAGTTAAATGAAGGTGAAGCGTAATATAAAACGTTGTAGTTAATATCTCGCTGATTGAAAAACAACAAACATAAAATCCACAAGCAACTTTACCTGTAAATGAAAATGAAGCATTTATTGGAGAATAAAAAGACACAAAAGGAATGCAACAAATTTTCTTTGTCAAAGCAGAAGTAGGAGACGACAAAGCGGGAAACCAGATCGCCACAGTGAAAGAAAACAACAAGTGGAAGGCTAAACCCCGTGTCGTTTAAACAATTCTTAGTGTCGTTTTCAATATACTTTTTTCGTTCCAACAAACAACCGGGGCGATCCTGCAAGACGAGGAAATTTTATCAGCGCCAGAAGCGCGAAATCCCAGCGATAGCTGTACTTCGCTTTTGTATTGTTTTAAGTTTGTTGAAACACACTTAAGCCTTTTTTCACGATAATATAGGCCGATTCATTTGCGTTACAAGATAGAGCCTGAGAAGAATAGCAGCGGGAAGTGCGGGAGGGGCTTGGCGACGAGGGATGCACTGCGAGGGGCGAAGGATAAAACTAATCACACATCCTCTCCGTCGAGAGGTCGGGTGCACCTCACTACCCCGGGCAGCGGCTTGCTAAGCGGATTGCGGCCTGATTAGAATTCTGTCATAATCATGACTATTCACAATTATTTTACGGAAAATTAATATTATGTTAATAAATACAACAGAGAGACAAAAATCAAAGTATGAAATAGAAAAAAAAATTATCAAATGGTCTAAGTCTGAAATCAGCCCACGCGCAGGCTCTGGCTGCAACTTTAAAGCAATTTTGTTTCAGTGGAAAATTTTAGGTGATGCGCTTTAATGAAAATAAAAAAAAAGAACTCTTTTAACAAGATTTAGAGCCTTCTCCTACAAAGATAGAGTCAAGGCCATTTATCCACCTTGCAGATTAAATGCAGCTTGGTGAATATCGCATGTTCACAGACGGATGTCACAATTATGTTTATGGTTTTATCAGGTAGATGTACATTGGGCGTCATGTTTTCTTTTACTAGTAGCTGAAGGATAACGAGGATTGAACCTGCGCCTCTTCGAAGTACGCTCATGCTCTACTGAATATGACGGTTTCTGTGATAAAATGATACTAATCAAAACATTTAAATAGGTTTACTCTAATTTTATTGATGTATGAGTTTCAACGTTGTCTCTGTAGCAGTTATCTATGTAGTGTGCTATAATGGTGAAGCAGCGCGATTGGAATGGATGAGGGCGACGCGACACCGCCGCGCCCGCCCGTACCCTGCCCGCACCTTGCTGGGGCCGCTCCTGCATTATCCATTTCCACATTACTGTCTTTTTGTTCCCTGTTTGATTGTTTAAGCGTGCGTCGATGCGGTATCCGATGGATATTTTTTCTATGGCGCTTTCACTCGAAATGGCTTCAGCGAATTGTGGAAATATGTAGCTTATTGTTTCAGAAGAACAATAACCGCCTTCATTTTATATGTTTACAGCGTCTGAAGGCCTGATAGGCACTTTGCTTCTCCATTACACAACCTCCATTGTTTTGTTGTTTGTTAGTTACTCGTTCGCGTTTGTTGATTTATTTGCATAATGCCGCTTCGCTTTCCCGTTTGCTACTATATTGTCTTCTAATTGTAATTATCCGATGTTAATTGCCGTTTCTCTTTCGTCATTTTTTTAATCGTACGATCCGAGTGAGACGCGCGGAATGTTTTTATTATTTATATATACACTCACTTGTCACTTGATTTTTTCTAGACCAAGTTCTTGTTAGAATGAAACATTGATTGCGGATTATTTTTTTTTTATCTTATCGCAAACTTACGACTCATTTACAACAACACCGATATGGAAAGTTTATCGCGTATGCGTGCAATCGAAAATTATGCTTGAGGTTATTAAGAGTGCATTGTCAAAAGTGGCATGAATGAAGAAAGAGGACTGGATAAAATTTTAAGTGTCATAAATAATGTTATATGTACTATGTACATGTTACAATACTCCTAACAAAGGTTCTAATAGTAGCTTGGGTATATTAAGAATTAAGAAAATGTTGACTTCTAAGTATGTAGGTATTACATTGTTCCGTTAATTACATACAATTTTAGCGGCCATGTACGCAAGCAGGCTAACAGAAAACTTTTAATTCTTGGCATTAACTACTGTGACATTGGTGTAGACAAATATTGGGGAACGTAGCGGGCTGGGTATTTATGCAAAACGGGGAAGATTTTATTTGAGTTAGGCGTAGTTTCGGCGCTGGCGACGATATAAGCAAGACAAACATGTTAATCATCGCCTCGCAGACTCGCCTCCCTTCCTCCTTCTTGTGGGTGGGTGGCCAAGCTTTTCAAAAGTTTCGGATATTTATTAGTTACGTTTCCAGAATCTGAATGAAGCAAACACTGTTAATGATTGTTTTTTAAATAAATGTTAGCGTGTCACAGTTCATTTTAATGTAGCAAAAAGAGAGTATGGATTGATTTTAGCAAAGTTAGCTGAATACGCACGAAAAGGAAAATAAAGTTAAAGTAAAGGACATTAAAATAAACTAAATTCATAATAATTTCTTTTAATTGAATGCATTTGAATGTTTGTCTTATTAGTTATTGTTATTTTTAAACTGAAAGATTGATCTGATCATGTCTCGCTCCGATAGCAAGTTGACGGTAATCCTAGCCGCCATATTTAATAAAGAGGGTGCTAGGGGGACACAATGTTGAATTATTAAAGTTCAACTTTGACGAACATTTGTTTTTAATTTAAAGCGACTTTTATGCCTCTGCTTCGAAATTATAACAGTGTTATTTTATTCACGGGCAGGGTGAAACCGCGCAACTACCTCCTCGTAGGTCCACTGAATTAATAATTTTCTTAATTTCCATATGTAACGGCGTAAATATTAAAGCGTTAAGTTCACTTTCTATAGTAAACCCCAAACAGTGAATCAATTTTTTAAATATGACGTTCACTAAAAGTTTTGTGTTAACATTTCAACTCGTAAAGTAATCTATAACAAACAAACACAAATGTTAAACATCTCAGGGGTAGTTTTATCTAATTTTAATTTTAAGAGTTAATTACTTCTTTAAACTTATATAAAGTTAAAATTATGTACATATAAATACTAGTCCAGTTTGATCGATCCAACTGGCAGGTGTTTGAATTCATGACGAATACTAGATATCTTATAGTACTACATCCTGCTTTGTTGGGGTAGTTTAAAATATGATTGCATCTAGAAACATTGTCACAGCAATATGTTAATTGATAATTTGAACGGCACCGTTTCGATATTGTTAATGCAACAATTAAATTGCGCAGTCTAACCGCACGCACTACATTTTTTGCTTAACACTACATGCTTTTTACTATCAACGTATTGCGGCAATGCGCCTGTAATATAGTTGTTTATTTTAAATGGACCACAAACAGTAATATGAACACAAAGGCGACGGCGTTAGAACATAGTATCAGTTGCATGAGAAACTGCGCTTTGTGTACTCGAACAATAGATATAAAAAGAAGCAGCAAATTGAAAGGTCTTCCTCGTGCATCGCAACTAACTCGTGTCCGTTATAATTTAATTCTATTATTCTTCACACTTACGTTGCAGCTCTCATTTACAAGAGGAATTTACTTAATGAGTTCCAGTTTAACGAAATGTTTATCACTTTGATCGGCTGATAAAAGAAAAACAAACATATTGCGAATCACACTATGTTAGTTTAAAAATGATCGGAAATTAAGATAGAATTTATATATGATAAATTTGAAACAAGTAGCTTTCAGCTTCATAATTTTATAGCATAGTCCATTCCTAATTAACATAAAGCATTAACACTAAATATAGCGCTTTCTTTGACGTTGAAAAAGGAAATGCTTTTACACTACTATCTCGTTCATATGCAGTTTGTCGCCGATAGCTTATGGGTTTCTTGAGTACCAGTGCCAGCCAATGGAGTCAAGTTGCAACGGAATTCAAATAGTCCATATACCCTGCCATGCATGCAATTATCATTGTTAAATTAAATTTTCATAACAATTAAACATTGATAATAATTAGATGATTTTAATGTAAAACCGCTTTAATTATAAACATATACGTTTTCACTGATTACCACAACTTTGTTCGGCTTTTATTAGTATTATATAATGTAGTATAAAAATATAGCAAAATAATTAATACTGATATTACTGGAGTAATAAAGCAACATATGTCTCAAGTCGGCGACCGGAATGTGGTGTTATGAATACCATCTTAACTGGCGTCATGTTGTTATAAGTGTATCACTTACCATCAGGTTAATCATCAGGGTAACCGTCCCGTCGCTGGGTTGAATAAAAAAAAATCCTTTCTGTTTTTATGCAAACTATAGGTCGAAAACGGAAACCTATTAAATCGATTGAGCCGCGACTAACGGGGTGACATCTGATGCTGTTTTATTATTTTGGGGCTAAAACAATTGAACCGCGAACCGGTAAATGGCCCTTAACGATTTTATCAATACGAAAGATTTTAACCGTTTAAAATGGAACCCATCAAATATGCCTATTATTTTAACTGGTAACATTTTTTAACAAACTATTATATGTATGTGTATGAGGTCCATCGTGCAAAATTGATGAGTAACCTTTAAAGCAAAAAATAATATATGTGCTGAGTTCAGATATGACGACTGATAGAGAGATATGGAAGAGCGGTACATATAGTGCCGACCCCACATAGCTGGGAAAAGGGCAGGATGAAGAAGATACTTTTTATTATACATAGTGATGAGACTGCGTCGAGATGACTAAGGTCGCCGACATGGTCCAAAAGATTGTTAAGCTGAACTGGCAGTGAGTAGGACACATCGCTGGAAGGACTGACGTCCGATGGGGCAGCAAGGTCCTCGAATGGCGACTGCGATGCTAGGTAGGCCGACAATCTGGTGAACGTCGTGAGAAGCAGCTGATTGCGGGCAGCGCAGGATCAATCCATCTTTCTCATCACATCTTTGGGGAAGGCCTATGTCCAGCAATGGACGTCTGTCTGTCAAACCTGCTATATTATATTCATCACCCTAATACATGAGATGCTCGTTACCACAGTAGTTTTACTACTAACCGAAACAGTAATGTTTCACAACAGTATTTGGTGGCGGAAATAAAAGCTGGGGAACCTAACTAGGGTCTCCACCCCCAAAGCCCACGAACCCGAGAACCATTTCAGTCACCTTGTACGACCGGCAGGGAATAGCTTAGTTCTTTTCTTAATAGCCCGAGACTACGGGGTTGGGGAATAGAGACCTACCACCGGTAAAGATTTAAACGGGCAAATGTAACGTAATGTTATTCTTCAGAACTAGTAATAAATATGTTTATAAATATCAATGTTAATGCAAACTGTTAATCACGAGTTAAAACGAGAGTTATTAACGTGAAGCAAATGTCTGGATAGTTTCTTTTTTGCTGCGATGCGTATGTAGACGCCTCCGCGGCGACGGGGCGCCGTAACCACCCTCATAAGCCTGTTCATTATTAATTTAACACATTAATATCGCGCTCAGAGGCTCCCGGTGTCTGTTGTTTTTCTACCATAACGTACGCGGTCCCGTTTCGTTTCTCTGTTATGATAAAATCGGCGCCCTGTTATTTCTATTTTCCTTGAGCAAACTCCACAAAGCACGCCACCCTCCCGTCAGACAAATGAGATGAAGCATGCAAATGTAACTGATAAAATTGTTTCATTTTAAGGAGTTCTTCAGGGATGAATCCTTTAATAATTTTTGAATAATTAACTGAGGGTCTCAGCCGGCGCGAAAATTGGGAATTCGTTCCGAGTTCCAATTTTAGAGCGAAATATATAGAAAACTTTGATATCTACATCATCTCAACGGATGCTGTTCGAGTCCAGTAGTTTCTAGCGATGTTTTTACTGTCGTGCACCTAGTGGGGGGGGGGGGGGGGTCTATTATCGCTGCACTTTCTGGGGCGACGTCGTCATTCCACCATTTTAAGTCCTCAACGTCCACCGGTTCTACGAGCTATGTGTCTTGCCCATAGCCACTTCAGCCTCGCGTCTCGAAGGGCAATGTCGGTAACACTGGTTTTTCTGCGGATCTCCTCATTTCTAATTTGATCACGTAGAGATATTCTGAGCACACCTCTCTCTATGGCTTACGTGGATGTGTGCTATGTGTATCCGGGTCATAGTATCCAATTAGCTAGATCCAATTATGAGAAAGAGTTGGGCAGCGTTCGAGATATTTCGCAAGATCTATTTGTCCAAAATCTGTAAGTACTTGAAAAGCAGTCTTCGAACAGTGGGTGTTGCCAGTAATGACCTACTGCTCTGAAACTTGGTCGTTAACTATGGGTCTCGAAAGAAAGTTTGGAGTTACTCAGATAACCTTCATAGGTTTACTAAAAAAATCTCAAAAATCTTCATTGAAACTCTCGCACATTCGCATTCTGCTTAATTGCTCTCGTCGTTAAGAAGAATGCGAGTACACTTAAAACTTTTATAAATGGGTGATAAGAATTGGTTAGAGATATATAAAATTACTGTTTTTTTTTTTTATTTCATTAAGCGACTAGACGAGCGGGACGTTCACCTGATGGAAAGTGATTCGCCTGCCTATAACAACGCGGCGCTAGTTATAATGATATACACTGCACCACATTGCCCTCGTCGTCTTGAGCCATTAGTCTCGTTACCCCAATAATTACACTAGCTATAGGGTCCTTTAAACCGGAACACAAAAAAGTTTGCACATTACTGTGTATTTATTTTCTTGCATATATGTGCAAGCTGCGATAACTTGATCGTTTTTATAACTCGTAATAATTTAAAATAAATAACCCCTACTCGTTAGTTATGGAATTGATTACAGTAAAAAATCTTACTGAACACCGATAAAGTACATTATAAATCGGATAAGGCTTTTTTTGTGCTTCCGTCCAATAGAGATTCAATTAGACATCCGATGTTTTAGCAGAAGTTCATTGAATGTTTTATGTGTGTTTCTGCTAACGTTCATTAATAACTTTATCATTTAATTAGTTTTATTATGTATGTAATAAAACACTGATTGATTATAGTTTTTCAAAAGATTTATGAACAGTTAAAATGTTTTAGTAGCAGTTAACACTTCTTTATCCTGATCCTCTATCATTTCTACGTTTTTTCTAGCGATTACTAAACTGTGTAAGCTGTAACCGCGGACTGAACATGTCGACGGCTTACTGCGAGTTATTGCGTAATTGGTAGGGGGTGAATTAAAAAAAAAAAAACAACTGAAAAATATGAACCCGGTAAAGTTTAAGCGGCAACTAATTAAAAAACAAAACGAAAAAGTACCCCCCACCGGCGCGGGGGAACCTGGCTTTTCCGAATCAAAGCTAACTCGTTTTTTTTTAACGCTTTCGTTATCGTCCAGTTAATGAGTGTTAAGGGCCTTCGTGTGTTTTGACGTGATATTGTTCTATTTACGATTGCGTTCCTGGTGCTGTGCCTAGCCTTTGTCAGAGTGCGGGGCAATTTTTTTTTTGACGTCACAAAGTTACGGCCGGACAGTGTCCGTCTACCGGTCTCGTTTAGACGTGTCGTTACCAGCTGGCAAGTTTGGACGTGGAGTCCACCTTTGTTAAAGTTTTCATTATCGAATGTTTCACAAAGTCATGTCATTCATGTTTGGGTTTCGGTTTGTTTTAACTAATGCCTCGGGCATGATAGAGCCGTTGCAATAATTGTAGTACTAGAAAGTAACTTACAAACGCAATGATATATTTCTATTAAGACCCATATTATGTGATTAATGTGATAATATTTGTTATTGTTTGAAATGAATATTTCTCAAAGTTGCATCAGTTGAATTATAGTAAAATAAACAAAGCATTTTAGTGTTTTGGATAGAATTGTGATATTGCAAACAGTGTCTGGTGTTTTAACCAATGTACACTTGATCCAAAACGGTTGGAGTACATTCCAAATGAATTGGAGTTCGAGCACCGTTGGTCTCGTTAAGCACACGGTACGAGAGTGAGAGGTATTGCAACGAACCATTTAAAATCCAATTACATTAAATTTTGGGTCTACATCGTCGGAACCCCTCTCAAACCGTTGTAGAATTGTTCGATGATTCATTATTAAAAAAACTACGAATGTGTGAATACCCAAATAATAAAACTTTGAATGTATAACTAAAAAAACTAAGTTCATCGCAAGGTATCAATTATGTTGTAATTGTTAGAAATACATAAACGAATACTTCTTTCTAACCGGAAATTTTTATGAAAACTATTACAAATAAAAATTTTATTATAATATAGCAATGTTACAATGTAGAATTTGATAAATACAAATATTGTATTCATATAAATGTTTTATAAATTTATTAATGACAATGAATGAATTTATAGTATCTATAAAACAATGCATCGGCCGCTTCGCTTGGCAACGTGTCCTCTCCCTTCGCCGCGACAGCTCCAACAATGGGCAATGTTTATACTCCGGCCTACATCCTTTGAACACGTATGTGGTCCCGAGGAAACGTACAGTAAACAGAGCTTTCTCGTAATGTTTAATTAAATTAATCAGTAGGTTGATTAGGCGATGGGCCGGGTGTAAACACGCCGCCGCCTCCTTTGATCTCGGCCGCGATTGTTTGAGACGGCGCAGCGCGGCGCCGTCTTTGTTGCCCAGAAAAACTCCGTTGACACCGATCGACAACTCTGCTCTTATGTCTGTCTGATCATTTGCATTTTAAAACACATTCTGTATCACTGGAGTTTTAAATAATTAAAAATTAAATAATACACGTTGAGCAGTTTACATATGAAATTAAATAATAATTCATCATCATAAGATATCATCTTTACAACGAATTTGGGGGTGAGATAACAATGAAAAAAAAAATAGTAATTATAACAGATATATTAATGTATCACTTATAGAGTAGGAAGTTGTATGGAAAAAAAAATATTATTGCTGTACATGAAATTGAATTTTAAAATAACTTACCTAACTTATTCTCTATTTACCTCCATATTATTTTTGATGCGGGCTAACTGTTAAACATTAAACGTAATGGTAGTATACAATTGTGTAGTGCTGTATATAAACCAGAAATATTGGTAGCGAAGACGATGGATCTGTGCTAACCGGTTAACGGATAATAAACGTTGTTTGTTATGAAGTAAATTGTTATAATCAAATATCACAAACGAGTATTATGCATAATGTGTGCGCCGGCCGCGCTACTACTAGTGATGAGAAATAAGAAGCTAAGCTCTTACAATTTCAACTTTATAGTGCTCAGATACAGGAAGTTATGTCTATGTGAAAATATAGTATACGATACAGATATATATAGGTTTTAAAAGATAACTTATTATTATTATTTTTAATATCGTTGTTACCTGTTAAATAAATTTTAGAAATTTCTTCACCTATAAAAAACTAGATATGTTTGCTAGAAATGTTCATCGATTATTAACTGTTGAAATGTATCTGTTCGCAATATGATTGATTTTTATATAACTATATAAGAAATACTTAGTTTTTATCGTTCTCCTAGTACCATACTTGTTAGAGAATATACCTTCAATCATCCCCGTTCTTTCTCTTTTTTCCTATTTCATACTCTATTTTATCCATTCACAATTGTTTACAATTTCCTACTCTAATTATAATTTTCTTAACTTATATTACACACCTGTATCCTTCGTCCTTTTATAGTATTTCTTTTCAACACTCTTCTATTTCATATCTATAATTTCGTTTACTTTTCTGTTTTATTTATTTTTTATAATGGTAACTGAATATTTCATAAAAATCCTACGACTCTTGTCATCACTCGTCACTTGAGAAATGATTAGTTTCCTATGCAAATGTTATATTTTACTTGCCTCTTAAGCGAGTTCAAGTCATGTAAGTTCGAAAGGTGGGGGGGAGTGAATTTCCTCGAATTAATATTGAGACGGTGACGCCACAGAGGTGAATAATGTATGAAGTAGACGCTATGTAGGTGCGTCACTAGGAGCGGTACGACTCGCGCCCGACGGCTGGCGCGTCTCGGCGCCTCGGAACTTTAATGTTCGCTAATAATACATTTTGTTTAATATATAACTGCGTAGCGGCGCAACAAATGCGTGAACAACTGGCACATCACCGCGCTACGTTACCACAGTTGATTATCGGCTCGGGATACGGTTTATTTGGACAGTGGGTCTAGGCAAAACTTTCTCTCATATTCACTATAGTGCACACATGCCACAAAATTATACTGTGAAAATATAACAGATAGTTCTGTTTCATAAGTTGTAGATCTCTGCTGCCGGTGACCGTATATGTAGGTGCCATCGCAGCTTCTATTTCTGCCGCTAAACAGTAAAGTGCAAACGATACTAATTACTGGGGTAACGAGACTTAACATCTTTTATTTCAAAGCGATGAGCACAGTGCGCTGCGTATAACATCCTAACTAGTGCCACGGTGTTATGGGCGGGCGTATCACTTACCAACAGGAGAACGTCCTGCTTATCTTATCGCTTCGTGGAATAAAAATAATAAAAAAGCAATCATCTGCATCAACATAAACCACTCTATTGCTGGATATATGCTGTATATGCATACGCTAATGTGTCGTCTTCATTCAACGGCGTCGAGAACAGCAAAGAAGAACATAAAGTAAATTTGATATTATTACTATTCAGGTTAAGTAAAACTTCTCAAGATCTGTCGAGAAAATGCTACATTGATTAATATTTCGTATTTGATCAATGGAGAATCGCTTTGGCAGTTGCCGTGTGAGCAGATGCCCTGCCCTGGGGAATATAATACCATACAAAATGATACAGAGGTAAAAAAATAACGCAGAGAATTTAAAAAAAATTGATTCAAAATATCGATTTTTAGACTTGTTCGAGTTAAAAATATGGTGAAGAGACTTTTCCGCCGAAAGTTTATCGCTTGGTTATATCTGGCGCTTGCTCTTGGTCACTCTAAGAACGGACTACATTATTTTAACCTCAAACAAAGCATTGCTTGTGTTTATTAACACAACCATACTTTTATAGATAAACACGAAGATCGCGCGAATGCGTTTGTTCAGGTTGACGCCGCCCCGCAATCAATCTACATTTGATTACATTGAAAATATCGCAAGTAACAGCGGAAGCGATATATAAAAGCAACATTCAACATTCATCCCTTTGTAAGATTTTAACGATCGGATTAATATAAATAGAAATAAACCCGAAGGGTATGTATGCGGAGCAAATAAAATGGACCGCACATGGTAATCGAAAGTCTTCGTTCTGGATATTAGCACTCGTGTTGCGTGTATCGGATATTGGATGGCCGTACAGTATTCCCCCCTAGTTACACATTATTGCAGCGATATGAGCCTTATTTATAAGCGTTTGTTGACCGCCCCCGCCCGCCCACCGCCGCCTGCCGACGGCCTCTCCCAACTGTGCAAGGTTACGGCCTGGAACCAAACTCCATTCTAAACTACCATTAGTTTATTACTTAAATTCCATTAATTGTTTTATTTATTTATTTTGCTACTTCATACAAGTAGAGACGAACAATGTTAATAGGTAAATGGTGAAGTACAGGCGAGCTTAACTTACATCAAGTTTTCTACCGGCTTTCCCAAGTGAAAAAGTAAGTCTGTATGAGTAATCAAAAGTACAAATTAAAAATATATCTGACGAATGAATACATAAATTACAATATTGTAATAAATAAATATAAAAATAAATACATAAATGAATAAAAAATTATTTATTTTCCAAACTACATTAAAAACATCCTAGGAATGCACTAGACTCGAACAGATAGTGCTTTTTGGAATACAATATAAGATACCTATGTCCAACAGTGGACGTCCACTATTTGACATGATAATGATAAACAATTTGTAAAAAGATTAGTTTCTCAAAAGATTTTTGTCACCATCGTCATTACGAGTTGCATGATGCTTTGCAAACGCATGTTGCCGGTTACAATGGCAGGGAAAGTTTTTGTCATTTCCCAGAAATTAATCCTTAATCGCTTTTACGTCACCTCGAGGGTATAAGTGGGGGTGGAGGATATTTTATCCCATACACATAGGGTATAGCTTCATAAAAACATTTCTAAAATAGCTTGGGTTAGCAGCAGAGACAGCCGTTGATGTACAGGGTTTAGAATGCAGTGCGCCTAATAGAGACTGGTAGCATTATCAATCAAGTGCAACGCTTTGAACTAATCAGATGCGGGATTTACGTAGATAAGAATATCTGTGTTCAAGTAATACCCCTAACATCGAGTGATGTACATATAAATTTATCAAGGATGTCACTAAACGTAAACGAAGTAATTTTTTTGTTAATTTAAGCAAATTTTTGCAATTATCAAATATTAATCGATATTAGTGTAACGGTAAACATTTGAGTACTTGAATGTTTTTTCACCAATTTAGGAAGTAAATATATTTTCTGAAGTAACAGTAGATTAATAATAGCAATCAAACATTTGAAAGGGTTAAAATTCTAATAATAAATACATATAATTTTTTTTAGCAAAATAATATTTGCTTAAATGTGTAGAATTACTTTTCAAATTCACTTGAAGAAGTAAATTTTACCTTTACTTAAAAATTATTAGTCATATAAAAATGATGACACATTTAGTATAGTAAGGAAATATGTGGTTTCTAACATATTCGCTTCTTTTTATCAATAGGGTTAAGTAGTAGCATTAGTAATTAGGTCCCACTTCCGCAACACTTTGCGGAAGTGAGACCTACTTACTAACATTTGTCAATTTGGTCGCACTCGAGGCAATTTCACAGGGGGCTGACTCTGGAGCATCCCAGTACACTCATCCATTGTTTCCATAGGAGACATTCGAGATGAAACATCAAACGTGCGAACAATCGACAACAACATGTCTCTAGCAAACTATCCTCCTTAGCTCCTTTCAACATCCGTATTGCTCTGTTTTACTGTTTAAGATGAGGCATTTCCGCCCGGAAATTAGGTGACCAAACGGATAAAGCGTAATCTTTTAATTAGGACTTTTAAAATGCGCGAACACTGAATTTTTTTTTTTACTTTACGAAGCGATGTAACGAGCGAGATGTTCATTTGATGGTAAATGATACGCTTGTCCGTATCAACGTGATGCTAGTTAAGATGATATTCACAGCACCACGTTGTGTTTGTTACCTTAAGACATAAGATGTTTAGTTTCGTTACCTCAGTAATTCCACTAACTAGCACTTTTTTTAAAGAGGAATACAGTAGTGTTTGTACACTGCTGTTGGGCGGCGGAAATAGCAGCTGCAGTGGTACCTATCAAGACAGTCTTCGGCAACAGAGATCTAGCTTGACCTAAATTTCACATGATATTAAACGTTATTGAGATGGTAAAGCATGGTCCCCCAATATACTCTGACTCTATCAAATCTGTACCTACATCTACAGTACTAGATAGCTAACTAACGCAGCTGGGTCAAAAAATCTCTCTTCATCTAAACTGTTTATCCAGAATTCGAACCGAGAGCCTGTGTCACAAGACAAACGTTTAACCGCTCCTATGTTGACATATTAATTTACATTGTTAAGCTTTCATAAAACCACAAACTGTAACGTCAACTGACGGTTAAATTTGTAATTTTTTTTAAAAAAAGTAAGAAACTGTGTAGTGAAACTCGGTTAAATTTGCCTTTGATGTATATTGTAAGGTCATAAAATGTCCGAGCCCTTGCCGCCGCACCGGCAGCCTGTTATTAACGTCGGGAAAATACATCCTTATTAACCTGTCATTCCGCTCATTTAACGTCTATTAAAATTTTAAAACGATCTTAACTGTGCATAGAGTCACCGCAGCCACGCCACATAAAAACAGAAACTTTTGTTCTTTCACAAAAATAAGTTTTTTTTCTCGTTTTACTTCATTTTTAACAGCAAAAATTGAACTGTCATCAATTTCCTCACATGTTCGTCGTTATATATAAGACTGGTAAGAACGAAATAGTGCGAATATAATGTTAGTAAAATTATTATTTTCTTTATAAAAAACTGTAAAACTATATAATTGTATTGATATTGGAAAATTGTTAATTTTTCTCTCTATAAATCACGCTATTGAACAATAGTGTAGGATTTATAGAGAGATAAGATATGAATATATTTATATTGCTGGAATGTATTACATATCGCTGTGCTTTTTCATTAGTTTATACATAGTATCGGAGGCGTACCTGCCCGCCAATCAAATCGCAACTGTGTACAGTTCTCCGCCCTCTCATTGTTCGGGAAAACTTGCCTCAACTCATTTCATACCGATGTTTCAATCTCATAATGGCTATTTGTTAAATGCAAATTGTGATTGGAAAATGTTCAAAACTGATCGGAAATTCATACATCAAAAATATTTATTAACACATACAGTATAGCTTCGCGCATTGACCGAAAGTTAAACGTTTGAAATTATTACAGAAGTAAGAGATATCATATATCATAATCATCATCTCCTTAAATATAACTTTATTTACGGACATACAAAAAAAATTGATTAGAGGTGAGCTTAACGTTTCTATACGAAATATTTTATCGTAAAATCTAACATACTTGTGCGTAGTTCATTTTAATATTTCATTATATTAAACTACTGCGAGTTAACTTTATAATGGGTTATAGAGGACAAGTTGGCGTACAATATAATATGAAATATTATGCGTACGTGTGAGGAGAGGAAGATGAAAACGTTTTACATGTCGTGAAAATATTTAACTGTTCATATGTTGACAGTTGACCTGTTGTGGGATGGTTTCAACATTTGTCCATGTGCTTGTTTGATTTTCAAACACTGTGCCACAATATAACGCGAGTGTTTAAAACACGTTTTCATTATGTTTGAATATGCCGCGGGAAAGCGTTGTACATTGTGTATCCTGTCAAAGTTTTCAGAGCGTAATGTATACTTTTCGGTTTTAGATTAAAGTGTATATAACCGTAGTTTCTAGAGGGGTAGTTAAAACATTAAAGGTTAATATATAAATGAATACGAATTTATGTATGGTTGAAGTTCCATTAATAAATTACATAGCCGTATGATGGCGATTAAGTAGAAAGAGTATAGCATATAAATCTTTTAGCTAAAGGGAACAACAATATTACGTATCAAACTTTTAAGTGTTACATGGCCCCTTCCATATTTTATACGGTCGTATTTAATTAAATAGACTACGAAACAAATAGACCATTTGAAAAATTTTGCTTTTACTGAAAGTAATTTCAAAAAAACCCAGCGACAGTCGGAGCAAATTTTTTATTACTTGCTCTTTTTATCGCCTCATCGTATAATCCAATCATAATACCTAAAAATGTCAGGTGGGGAGAAAAAAATGGCACGAAAACGGCGGGCTAACTAATAGGTACAGCCGGGTGAGATGTGCCACGTTGCCTGCATAAATGCATTAAGCGATGGGCGGCATAGGCACGTATACCCATCCACATAAGTACACACAATAAAACACTTTTCAAAATGTATCGTCGTTTTCATTTTTTTAAAAATCCAATCACATTGCATATCTTTGATCCGTTTACAGTTAAGTGGTTGTGGTGTAGCCAATAGAGTTCAAACGATCAGAGAAGCCTTCGGAGACAGCAATCTCAAGTAACTCGCATACATTCAAATCTCATTAGGATGCGATTGCCATTAAAACGCATTGTTTCTAAAATATAGTTCATTTTCTCTAAAAAAAAAATTATTTAAATTAAACTTGAAAGGTTTCATCTGAAGCAGATCAATAGAGATTGTTTTTACAAATACATGTGTAGCAATTGCAGCGGCCGTAAGCTGTAATTCATTTAGAGAGGTGCAAGGGGTTACGCCCAACATTTTTCGGAATCCTTGTCAACCACACCTGCACGCGGTGCACCCACCTTAACAACAGACAAAGCTCTGCTTACCCACATATCCACACTAGGCCAATCCCTCTCAATGAACTCTTACTGACCGGTGGACGGGCCGATCATGACAGAAGTCGATAAGGCGCCGGTACCGGGGGTACAAACAATCCTCAGCTGGCGAAGATTTCTCGTCAAGCAAGCCTCAAACTAGGTGTCCTGATAATTTGATTACGGTCGCGGTCAGCGCAGAACCGATCGGAGTAGATATTCTTAAAGGAGGCCTATGTTCAGCAGAGTGCGTTAACCAGCTGATAATGTAAGATTTAATTCAGAATCTACTGTTTTTTTTTTTTGTTATGTAATGTAAATTTTTAAATATATCCATAATAGCACATCGTTCTCCACGTGACATCGTTCAACATGTTTACAAAACGTGACTCACAAAAAGGAGCAAAGTGAAAAACAAATCACGAATCGCAACACGAATTGCTAAAATGGGAGAAATAAAGTCATAAAAGGTCTTTACAAAACAGAAAATATTTTCTGATTCGATCTGAGCTATCGATAAAAATAGATGTAACAAACTGTATCATCGGAACCGCTAACTGGCAGTGAAAAAAAAAATACTCTATGTAGACATCGTATAGGATATGATATCATTTGTTCCCAATGTCCAACGGTGGATTGCGGCGAGCTGACGACGTCGATTAATAAAGCTGAATATTAAAACATTGACTATTGAAGCAGTGGGCAGGGCACATTGCTCGAAGGACTGTCAGCTGATGCGGCAGTAAGTTTCTCCATTGGCAGCTGCATACGTGGTGTTAGGAGAACTCCCGCATGGTAGACTGACAATTTGGTGAGAGTCGCAGGAAACCACTGGATGTGGGCAACACAGGGTCGATCGATGTGGACATCTTTGGGAGCAAAGCAAATTATAGCAAAGTACTTCTGTATCGCATAAAATCTTACGGAGCCCAAGTTAACCTCACCTGCAATCCGTGTACTCTGATAATCAACAGACGAGGCCCTGACCACCTACCAACCAACACTGGGTCAACGCGTTGTAACTAAGTCCCAATTCCCCCTCAATTAGCTTGAGAGCCCCTTGAGAGAGGCCTATGCCCAGCAGTGGGCGTTATTAGGCTGATAAGAAGAAGAGGAAAAAGAAGAACAGCATGATACACAGGAACAGGAAACGGGAAGTTATAGCTTAGTTGGCGTGTCAAACCCGCTGTAGAAGAAGCGTGGTTTCAATTCCACACTGAGCTTGGGTCACGTTGAAGGAAACCGCTGTGTTCCGAGAACAATAATTTTTATGGACTTCTGTATAAGAACCGGATTAGACCTGAATAGTGCAAGACGGTTTTGGTTGAATAACTTAGAAAAGGCATGTCCAGGACGTCGGTTAAGATGACAAACCAATTGGCATATCGCCAGTGTGGTGGATGAATGGTCTTGAAGGTCCTGTGACAGAAGGCTATAAATTTAACATATATTAAAGATTAAAACGTTTTAAGTCCATTGTTCCCTGTACGATATTTTTATATGTTGAATGATATTGTTGTTTTGGGTGTACGGTGTACAACAGTCGAAATAGTATACAACACATGCAATTTTTTTTAACACTATTCAAATTCTTAACAAGTCGTTACAATTGTCGACATTTCAATTCTATGAAATAACAACTGCGAATAGTAGAACAACTTTAACCTTGTGTATGGAAGGAAAGGTGGAGGGGTGGAGCTAGTGTAAAATAATTCCTTGGATATCAATATCGATGTGACCACAAATGTAGAGAAATATATTTTAAAAATTGTAAAGAAAACCGTTACTTAGAAATTCGTAAGTCTATCTAAATATGCTATTTATATAGATAGGGTGTACTCCTCATCACCTGTGAATTTTATCTCGCCTGAGTTATAGGAACTAGTTCCAAAGATAAAATATTTTTAGACTTGAGCTTTAATGTTAAATAGATTTGCTTTTCATAAGTCTTATTCAAGTAAAGCTGAAAGTGTAATTTTTTTAATTATTATTAGATTAGTAATGAAACATTATCCTCATAGTTCATTTCTATTGAATGTTGAATATATATCCTAAGTTTACCCCAAAAATGTCCACTTCCGTGCTGCGCTTGCCCTGTTTTCCCGCGAGTTTAAGATTGACAGATTGTTAAGGAGTTTTTCGCTCTTTGAGTGAAGCATATAAAACTATTAAACTTTGATCATGATAATCATCATCTCAACTTTAGGGAGCGTTAAAATGAGCACGGGTTTGCTGTTCAACATAGCCTCCAAGGCATCGGGCGCAACGTGGGGGCACGTATGCCTTGTTGGCTGAGCGAACATCAATACGTGAGGGGCGCCGTGGCACGGTGGCCCTTGTAAACAATTTCAATCCAATAAATGCTACCGAACAATGAGCGGGTCGATCACGAAAAAATCATATACATGGAGGTCGTGCGCGGGAGTTTCACGAACGAAAACGGTAGTCGTGTTGACTGCCAGGGCTGGCCGCCTTCATCGCAGATGTCTAAATCATACTCTTATAACCATATATTATGAATAATCCTCAAATAACGCTTTTCATGTATAAAAATATGCAGCAATATACTGGAAACTTCAAAATGGAGGCGTGCCCGAAGTTCAATAGCCCTCCTTAAAAAGGCTACAATTTACTTTGTTCTAACAAAATATTAACGATTTACACAGCATCACACTGTGCTTGTCGCCTTGTAATCTACAAAGTCAATTCTTGTTAACCCAGTTTTTTTATACTGCGAAGCGACGAGACGAAGTGGACGTTCACCTGATGGTAACTGATACACCGACTATAAAAATTTAGCGCTAGTTAGAATGTTATTCACAGCACCACATTGCTTTCATCGCCTTGAGACATAAGATGTTAGGTCTGGTTACCCAAGTAATTACACTAACTACAGCATCTTTCAAATCGGAACATAGTAATGTTTACATACTACTGTATGGCAGCAGGAATAGGAGCTGCGGTGGTGCCTAGATGGTTTCTTGAGAAAGACCTATCATTAGTAAATTTAATCTATTTCTTTTCCTCTGCCGTTGTAGTTCTAATAAAGAAATAATAAAATAATAACTTTTTTTTTAATAGATCAGGCAATTTATGTAAAAGTAATTTCTAATGAGATGTAGTTTACAAGAACTTACGCTTAAAAGATCTAACGAAGTGGTGGTGCAGCGTAAGTGGAAATTTAGCTCCTCGTCAAGATAATACAACAATTGGGATAAGTCGTCAGCCCTACAGCTTCAGTCAGTGCCATATGTTTACCTCCTAACCTAAGCGAATAGGCAAAACTCTTATATATAATAATGTCATACAGGAAAATTCATAATTCACTTGAACGCCAATGTATTTGTGGAAAATTTAAGTGAATAATTTTTAAGTACATTTCATGAGAAATACCGGGTATGTACTAAAAATCGATGCTTATTTTATTAAGCTATAAAAAATGTATAAAAACGATACTTGAATGTTTCAGTTTCCATCTAAATAAATATAAATATAACACAGGTTAGTGGTAGGTCACATTCTCTACCTGTACTCGCGTTCAACATTCATTCAAACAAATCATATGGTTGCGTCTCCTTACACAAAACACAAGGGCCATAATATTTTATAAAGTATACAACAGTTTAAATGATAATTTATACGCCATTGTTATTCATTGATGTTATTATATGTATATTTTCCCATTGTTTCAAATCAGGGCATATTTCATGCATTTAATGTTTGAGCCCTTCGTACACCGCAACGCGATCGCTATAGGTAGCGCTATACTCTGAAGTAGGAATCGAACAACGACGTTAAAAAAAAGGAGGAAAAAGAGGGCAGAACATGAACAATAACATGGAAGAAGAGGATGCAATTATGAGCATAATTTCATATAGATTTCTACCTATTTCGACACTCGTCGCGATATCTTTAGAATCATAAGGTTGGTAGCAATATTCCTTATAACAAATAAGGTCTACTAAGAATTGATTTTACAATATTACTTCCCTTAGGTTATTTCCAGGGGTGACATGAGTAGCAAAGCGGGCGCGGAACAGCTGTTTTACGATATAAGAAGCTAGTCGCGGCCATACAAGCCATGTGTATAGTTGATATAAAAATGTCCAAAAAACATTATAAATAAAAAAAATGTTACTTAACTAATATTGGACTTTCATAAATGTATCGCAACGTATAAAAAAGGCGTTAATTTTGTTTAACAAATATTTTCTAGCTACAGTTCCCTTAAAACTGGAACACATTAATATCTGAACTCTATAGTTAGACGGTAGCAATAGGTGCTGCGGTGGTGCCTGCCTAGAAGTTCTCCAGCAACAGAGATCCATCATCATTAGAAGTCTCTGCTTGAATTGGGCCTTTACAAATAAGAAAAATGTATAAAACATATTATAAGATTTATACTACATATTTTTTATTATTAAAGCTTGAGCAATGATTTCAGAGACAGAAAGGATTATATCACGCTGATCGACAATCTTCACTAGTCGGAGAGGCACTTTAAGAAGATGATTTCATTGTTAATAGAATTTTTTAGTTATATTTGTCATAATCTCCATAGCTTTATCTCACTCATCTCGCTGTATGAAACATACTTGTACGTATTGTTCGTTACGTCTGTGTGTTTCGTGCCTTGTAAATACACAAATCGCGTACACACACATAACTCTACCGCCGTTATTTATATTTAAACTCAGAGGTCGCGTGTCGTCGACGTAATGTAGAGACAAATATAGAAATGCTACAGATTTGCCGTGAACATTCTCTTCACGCTTGGCCGTATATTGCCCAAAGCGGCCCATATTATTTTATAAAGGTTGTGTTAACGTAGTCGGCTAAATTGGCAATGGGCTGGTCATAATTATGGTAGCAGCTGCCACTGAGGTATCTACGGTCGCGAGCTCGTGATCTTCAATTGCCTAGATGATACATTTATGCAACGGTATTCTTACATCAATCGAGTGTCCGCCAATATTGTTTAAATCTCATTATGTTATTGTATCCGCTTAGGACGTGTTATTTATGATAAGACTAGTAGTAGTAAGAAATCATGTAAGTTTTGTAATCTAATGCAAGATAACTCTATTTTTGCATCACAGTTACCGCATAGTTTAAACGTCAAAGGACATCTTGCGAGAGGTCAGAAAGGCCGTACAAAATGAACATTGTAAAATTTTTCATGTTCAACCTTATACGGGGATGCGTGCATTATATAAAAAGAATAAATTATTATTATTCAACATCTAGGCAGCCAAGGTAAAAAACATGACAACTTGCAGGACTACATACTACAGGTGAAAAAGCGATCCAAAGTTCAAAATCTAACATTTAATATATAGCTACTACGTCTACATTATTTTATGTTTTAAAGAAATACAACAGGAGTCTTTAATTTTCCACAATAATACAAAACACCATACTCAATTGATTTCCGGTAAAAAGGAAACGTTTTGTCGTTATATAACAATACAAAAAGCGCCCGTTATTGTAACGCAGTGAGAAATTGGAGACCCGCGCCCGACTTATGGCCAAACATATTGGATTACTTCGAACAATAAATAAAGCCTCTAAAATAATATTTTATATGTAAATATGGGGTATTGTTACAGTAACGAGGCTTGCCAAATCACAATATGAGGTTGATTTATATCTCAACGCTCCGCTTGGCGCCTTCATGGGAGGGCTGTAAAAAACTCTACCAAAATGCATCGTACACACCACCGGCCGACTCCCGGCTCTGTACGGATGTTAATACAAGTGAATTTCATTTGCATTTCCGTTCGCCCGCTGCATGCAACCATTTGGTACAACATAAAATTCAAGTCGAAGTTTTTGTATTGGTTAATTGGTCACTTTGCGTGAGGAAGGTGTATGTAATTCATGAAACAGCAAAGCGTGACACGAAATCGGAGACTGTCCCGACGTCGATGCTGTTTCGGATATACAATTTCAAGTCATTACAAGCTTTTGTTTCGATTTAAGCTTACAAATAACGTTTAAAATTCGAACGATTGCAAAAGTTTACGAACAGACCTTCTTTCCCTTTCCACATTCATTAACAAAAAGTAAATCATAATGTTCACGAAGTAAGCTTTCTTAAAATAAAAAAAAAACACTTTTATAAAGTATTTCTAATAATTTATAGACCTATAGCATATGTCAAGTATAATGTGTTAAGGATAAATTTATTTATCAGTTGTCTGGCTAGGTAACAATGCTTGCATCGTTTAAATTGACGTGAAACGAAGCTATCGCTGCCCGAATTTCGCTAGACAATAGTGACCCCCAGCTCCATAGGAGCAAGGTAATGTCATTAGTGAACTAATCACGGGCCGCTGGGCCGAGGAAATTCATTAATATCCTGCCTCAGCGGCAAACAGATGAAAAAGTAGCCGCTGCATGAGAGCAGGGCCGAACAGGGTGGCAGGTTAAGGGGGACCGTACGAATTTTTTTTCTTTTATATTTTTCACGTCTAAATTCCTAAGCGTACGGCTTTGAAATTTTTGAGGCACCCACTTTTCAGACTAGGTATGCCAGTAATTAAGTACTGACAGCCTTTGTTGTCCCGCTCGCACTATCCAACGATACAATATATATATATATATATATAGTTTTGGAATTGCTCTAGCGATAAAAAAAAATATCGGCGAATACGTCAATATATGACAAAATGGTTCGACGGAAAATAATGAAATCCAACAAAATGACACAAATATTAATACTACATCATAAATGATCTGAAGATCAGCTTACACTTTATCCAAGTATACAATATCTTAAGATTAGTTGTAAAAATTTATGAAATTATTGCAATAACAACAAAAACATTGCATAAAACCTGATGTATTATTTACATAAACCATTATAAATTATTTTAATATTATAAACTTATTTGTAATAATTATTTTTTTTTAACATGCTACACAAGTTTTAATTCTATACACTTTATTGAAATCGTTCGCGGGAATGTGCAGGTTGTTAGCAAATTAATAACTTAATAAAAGAAAAGAAAATATTGTATAAAAAAGCTTTAATTAAGGCATTTAATTCATGCATTATAATGTGGAATAAAATTATTGCAATAACAAAAAAAAAATGTTGCCTATTAACTTATAAGACAAAGAATTATTAATCAACTTAATATTGTAATTACATACTAATTTGTTATTATAATTTCTCTGTAACATACTAGAGTATTATTTGTTATAACAGGAGAATCGTTTTGTTTAATTAATCCATTACTTGATTATAAGTAAGTTTGCTTATAATCAGGTGTTACTTAATAACTTTCAACATGACATTACGTTTTCTCGCTAACATATAAGTCCCAACGACCTAGTAATTTTCGACAGCTACAGCGCCCTTCAAACCGACGTTGATCTTTTGTAACTTGTGATAGATTAATGATGACGAATTTCAACAAAATAAGTATATTTACAAAGTTAATATTTATAAGTAACCATTTAGAAATATTTCTCACATCAAAACTGGCGAAAGATTTGTCATCTTTGGTGTATATAAATGACAATAATGCCTACTTATGTAATTTTTCCTTAGGAGCCCAGAAACAAAAATAAAAAAAAATATTCTCGTTTAATCTATACTTAAAAAGATATATACATAGGTGATATACAGAGACTCGTTGACTAATCACGAGATCTCCGAAACTGTTACACGTAAAGGCTCAAAATTTGATAGAGATATTGCTTTATCACTGAGAGGTCAGCTAAGAATGGATTTTACAAAATTCCTTCCCCAAAAGGAGTCGCGGGGTGTTACGGCCAGCAAAGTGGGCGGAGAATAACTAGTATATATATAAATCTAATTTATAAGCCTAATAACATTTATACCCAATACCGAAGTTGTTATTGAAATGTGTAATTATTTTATGTATATACGTATATAGAAGTGAATAATATATTCTCATACATAGATCCTTGAGGTATGACTTTGAACAGGAGACAGGCTTAAGAATAGATACAGCCAGTTCACTCGAGATGATAAAAAATAAATCAGTTAGAAATAAGTTCATAAACTATTGTTTAAAAATATGTAAGTTAGTAAATCATAGAAATAAGGATAAGTAAATGTTACTTTATACATATGTATAAATATATGTATAAATAGTGTTATATATATACACTATTTTATTCTGTATATTTCTGTGAATATTAGATAATTATATAGCATAAGTATAGTTATTTTAAAAATATAAATAAATAAATAAATATATAGAAATAATGTTAAAAAAATGACTACAAATTACTAGTGAATGTAAGTAAATGTTGTAAATAATAGGATAAGCCCTGATTAATAATATCAGAGATAATTAGAAATAAATAAATAAAGCGAATAATATGATAATTATTATAAAACTACATGTAAATATGATTTAAAATAAATTTGGTTATGGAATAATGTGTTTTATAATGGTGGTGGGTCTCTGTTGACGGGGAACGTAGTTACCACCACAGCATCAATATCTTCGTCAAATATTACCTTGTTTCCATATGAAATGCGTTATAGCTATAGAAATTGCTCATGTAACAAGATGATGATGATGATATGTGTATCATCCTTATTAGCGCCTGTTTGTTGTAAGCATCACTCACCATCGGTCGGTTCGTTCGGTAACAAAAAAAAAAAAATAAGTATGTTGTGTATCGTGTGCTTTGTACGAGAAACAAATTGAAGTGTATGAGAGTGTAGTGTAAAAACGACGCGCTGATTAACAAAACCCGATTCGCTCGCAGGCGGCGTGGCTTCAGAAAATCGGTCGGGAAATAATCGACAGATGGGTATCGAACCGTTGCGGAAATTGCGCGATTTGACGCCATTTTAAAAGGTGTCGAGGTGCCGGCGGTGGGGTCGGGCGCCTGTTCAGCGCGCACTACGATTCGATACACCGCCGTTTCAAAGGAAATTGTTCTTAGAGATCGTCAAACCATCCTAATTTCTAACAATTCTCATAATACATATTCAATAATAAAGTAAGCGGTCCCGCTCAATAATTCACGGGATCCAAGCCAACTTCATCTGCTAGTGGTGCACCCTGCTAATCAACATACAGGACTCTGGCTCCCACCAACACGCATTGGGCCAGCGTGGTGGGAAATGGTTCAAACGCTCTCATATGAACCCCTACAAACGACGATCCCTAGTGCCCGGCGGTACCTGGAGTAGGCCTACGTCCAGATGTAGACGTCTATCGACTGATGATGATGATAATTAAATATTGATGTATATTGATATAGATATATTAGGTACGGATGTGTCATTGACGGAAAAAGGATAACTTACATAATTTTTATACGAAAGCTGCTTTAACATTATTAGCTTTTTTAGCATTGGAATAAAATCATCTATATATATATATCCAGAGTATTTGCTTCATCACGAGATCTCTGAAACTTACAAGTAAAGACTCAAATTTTAGTAGAGTTATTGCTTCTGTCATCTAGAGATCAGGTTAGGATGGATTATACAAAATTCCTTCCCCAAATTGAGTTATGGGGTGTTATGGCTAGCAAACCCGGCTAGGAACAACTAGTAGTCTATAAAATAAGTAAAAAAAAAAATTCTAAGAGTCCTTTAAAAATGAATTTGACAACCTATATCATACATAGACATTTTATATAGACAAGACGCTAAACTTTTTCAAAATTATATTTATACGGGTTCTATCGAGATTTTGGAAAATATGGTCTCTAGAAAGACGTCTATAAAGTTCTTCTTATAAAGTTAAGTTATAAAGTTCTTCTGCAAATTCAGGAGAACCCTACTCAGAGCAAATTGTTGAGGAATACAAATAAATGTAACGTACAATTTATTATTATCGATGTTATGATACATTTAGATGCTGATGAATAACTGTAATTTATTGGGAACAATACGGACTTAATGTATGCTAAATTTCAATTTATTAGCTAAATAATATAATTTCTCCTGAAACAGTAACAGTAACCGCCAATATTAGTCATGTATAAATTTCACAAATGAATCAATGGCGGCTTATCTAAATGCATGAATGCGTGAAATACTTGCTCTATAATTACAATTACACAATGAAAATAGAATAATAGTAGAAAAGTTTTTTACCATGTTGATATTATATTACCATAGCTAGATTTTAACTTCAATTGATTCTTGTATTGTATTCTTAATTCAAAGTAATAGACTATGATGATACGACCGAAGACTACTGTTTGGATACCTTTCCTTCGATATTTATTCACTACGTTATTGTAGTTTTATTTGAGATTTAGATTATATTGTATCGTGGATACCCGTGTGATGGTTACAGCATTTTTCGGGCTCACGGATACCCGGATGCTGTTAAAATTAGAAACAAAACGAATTGCCTTCTGTGGGGCGGCTAGCGGGAGGGCGAAAATGGAAATATTTTTTCCGTTGTTACACATCGATGGCACAGCGTTACACGGCCACTCGAACGCTTTCATACGCGGGGGTAAGTACAGGCCCACGGGCGGCCCTTTCGTATTTCATCGGCTGCGGTTCACCCTTAAACCTATCGCGAATTTGAAATATTAACGAAAACATTTATAATGTATACATTTTAATATTATCATTATAGTCACGTGGTTATTATTTGGGAGAAGAAATTAATTTTGGTTTAAGTACTGCGCCAAGTTTATTAAAGCATTTCATCACCTTTGCCTTTCATCACATTAAGAAGAATAGCGATTTGTATAGTATGTACTTTAATTATATCGTAGCGCAGGGACAGCGCTCGCCTTCTGATAAGAAGGTTTATAATTTGGTTCCAGGCCTTATGGAATTTGGTTGATAGAAATAACCCATCTGGCTAGCTTTTAAATTCAAATTATTAATGAGCCATCTTAACTTCATGCGGTGTACAGGCAGGAGAAGACACAGGATAAAAGGAGAGTCAGACACTCCACAATCCACAGCTTTGTTGTCACTTAAAATTATGGGAAATTATAAAAGATAAAATGAAATATACATGTTTATGATTGTTTGCCGTGATAAAATGCTTTATTAAATGGAATATATCCTTCCGTTCAATATCACTGCAAGCAGCATTAAAAATAAATTAATTGTACAAAATATTGCTCTGTGAACAGAAAATGTAAACCGTCCTGTTAATAATTAAGGGAGTGTAAAATAGTACGGGTTGTTAATTTAAATGAACGTCATCGACCGACACCTAGGAGGTGCGTTTGTTCTCCACTGTTGCAATGAGTAGGTATTAATACTTCGAGTTCGTTGCACTGCTAAAGTGCATTTATCGGGCGGAAAACAGTCAGGAACCTGGGAACACGGGCAATAGCAAAGTAATTCCCGGCCGCGAGAGGGCGCTGGGTGCTAACTAGGGCTGTTAGTCCTCCCTCCCGTTATATTTATAGATACCGACTCCTAACTAAATGAATATGGTTGAGCTGAGACCAACCCTACTCATTCAAATAATAATTCATGAATAACGTAATTTTCTATTAATCAACCGATTTCATGTATTTACGCGAATTTGTTTGTTTAAAAAGAAATATCTCGATATTTTGGAGCGGTTTACTGCACCTATGATCAGATGGAAGAGAGGCTACAGGTGGCTATTAACTTTTTTACGAATTTATCAAACTATTCTGACTATTGATGAATGTACTATGCTGTAATGTACTTTTAGATGATATATGTATGAATTTACGTTTCTATATAGAACATATGTTGAAAGAGTTGTTGCAGGACGCACCTCAACAAAATGTTAAAGAGGTGAGCTTCAATCTTTTCCGATTCAAATACGCGCTGTCTCTCTCATCTTATAATAGAGCTTTAAGGTTTTTAACTCTCTTTTCGATACATTGTCGTTTCTCAGTGAACTCATTTATTAGTAAATATTGATACCGTATCAAATACGTATTTGCCATTCTCAAATGTCTCATGTAACTGAAGTAGAGTTCAAGATGCATCGGCCGCGATCAATCGACCTATTTTCGATAGAATTTATATGAAAGTACGTCGATGTAAGTTTATGATTGTTGTGAGCGTTGAGTGGCAACCTTGTTACGTAGCAGTATACAGGGTATCGCATACTTGATGCTATCATAATGATTATTAACATGTGGAGGCCCGTACCAGGCACCACCGCCCGCGCTAGATATGTTTGACATAAGTCAGTTATTTTAATATAGGCAATTAGAGGTTCCTGCTGGATAGGTCCGCTCCATCGCCAAGTTTTCGATTAACAGTCTGCGGTTGTCTTTAAGTGGATTTTAAATTGCTAGCTGGATCGATTGCACCAACCCGCGTCGCGGATTTGTTATTCGAATATGGGCCTTGCTTTCGCATAAACGTTCGGATCAAGGTGCGGGAATTCCGTGTCGGTTCTAGATTGGGGGTGAAATGGCTTCATTTTAAAACGCAATACCTTAGTACTGTACCGATAACACATTAACACTATTGCTCTTGCCATCGCCCTACGGACTAGACAATTCTGGGTCATGGTACCGCAAATTCAGTTCATCAGTTGTTCGTGTCGTTATTTACAACAAAGTATGTTAGAAATATTTCTGCAATTTGATGATTGAAAACTGACGGATGATGCTATGGAAATGAAACAAATACAAATGTTTAGTTATAAAAATATGAACTTCAATATTATATTAGAGATCTTCGAAGTAATTTATAATTAGAATAATAATAGAACATATAATAAACGTACAATAGCAGATTATATTCAGTTATTTCATTTCTTCCGAGCTAGCGATCTAAACAGCGTAATATATTAATCTATGGGGCCCAATGAGCTGGTACAAATCAGTTGAAAGCAAGCTGGCTATGAAGCGTGCCAATATGGATTCATTTCTATCCCAATACATAACCTATTGTATATATGTAGTAATACAATCTAATTTTACCGATCCAACTAATAAAACTAAACTTGTACGTAGTACAGGGAAATAACTTATAATTTACTATACGATATATAGATTGATTAAAGCTGCAAGCTGGGCACTTTAGTAACTTCACTAGCTACAGCTCCTGTCGAACAGGAACATAGTAATTTTTATACGCTATGACAGAAATAGGTGTTATGGTGATACAGACTTCACAGTAAAAGAGACATGCTATCCGAAATCATGAGTAGACCTCAGAAAAAAGATTAGTAATGTGCGTCTGATCTCATTCTGATGATGACAAATTTTCTCAAATAAGTTTTGATTTAAACCAGTGTCAAAGGGCAAAGGAGAACTAAAATTTTTCCAGTCTTTCGAAACTTAGTGCAGTTTATCTTTGGAAGGAAATAAAGCACTCAAGCTACGGCAGAGTGGTGCAAAACGTTAAGTGCGGAAAACCATCCATTAGCGACGAATTATAGCTCGGTCTTCACGGCTTGGAGCGTCATCTTTGTCTTGTCGCTATGAGTTAAGCAGGACCTGGTGGTTCGGTCGCGAGTATAGAAGTAGTTTAATAAGAATACTGCTACCTACACGTGTACTGAACAGTAGATGAGAATAATCTGTTACTATTATAGAAAAAATGACGCTTGATGCAAAATATCTGAAGTAATAAAACAAGATGAATCTGTACAGAATATTAATATTTAAATATTAACTAAGCTCAGATTTAATAGTATTATGACTTAACTAAAACGTGATTGTGTTTTAGACCACAATTATTCGTTAACCTGAGTTACGTAAAAACAAAACTGTAAACGGCGGAATTAAACGCGCAGGTGAGAAAGTTTTTAACAAAGTAACGTATCGATTATTTGTACTGTTCGGGGAGTTAATGAATCGAGTTGTAGGTTTAATGAAAACTGTTGGTTTCAGATTGTGAAAAATGATTTGAAATTTAATAATTGTAGTAAAGCAAAAGAACATAGATTATTCACTCGGTTAAAATAAGGAAAGAAGGCCGTTTTTATTTTATTTCATATCAAATGATACAATGAATGAGAAAATTTTTGAATTTGTATAAATTGACTTTTGTGAAGTTAACTAAAGAACTAAATAAACTAGTGCTATTGAAGTGCTGAATAGCTCTTCAGTTGTAAATGGGAAAAGTTAAACGCAATTAATTTTTGACTGAATAATCAGTAAGAGCAGATCTCAATGGATAAGTTGTTAGAGGTTGGAGGTTGAAAATCCAATAGTAAATTAATTGAAAGGTAATAATTAATATGCGGTTAAATGTTAACGAATTACTCGTTGAAAATTAACAAGAAAAGAAACACAAATACAATACAAATAACAAATGAGATTTAATAAAGATTAAGTTAAAGAAGAAAAAGTCTCTATTAAAATAAATGATTTTAGTACAAATTGGTATACATTAACTCTTTCCAGATAATGTAAAAGAAAACAGTAGAAAATGAAAAAAAAAATAATTGATCACTAATTGGCTTGTTGAATCAACAATCTCAAAACAAATCTTATTCAACGGTCGTTGAAGATTTTTTTTTTTTGGGTAAATGTAAATATTCGCAATGACCCGACTCTAATAGATACATATGATTAAATTAATTTTAAATATTCATTTGTAAAGTATATTAACATTGCATATTATATTTGCTTATATATTAATGTGTAATAATGATTTATTTATCATTAATTTATTATAAATTTGCAAAGATAAATGTTATCTTTACAATATTATAATTATCTTACAGCTTTAATTTTTAAAAACGAAAGAAATTTGTATCATTAATTTGGGTCCACGATATTACGTATATCACAAAAAAAAATTAACTTGATAACAGTAACTTTTATATAATACGAATATCTATACTATTAATGAATTCTTTAATAGCTAAAATAATTTCCTTATATATATTAGGTCCTTACATATGAAATTAGCGTTTTGTCGTACTGACCACTTTGATCTGAAATATCTCCTCTTTGGTTAAAAATTCCAAATTCAAATTTATAAATTGATTCAGCTGGTTCATTTGAGTTTTGAAAACAGTCATTCATTTGTTTTTTCCTCATTGTTTTTTTCTTTGGCGTTGCTTATTACCGCACAATGGAAAACATGAAATATCAGTATATTTATAAGTACGAGTTCTACCGTGGCACCAATGCTGCAGAAACAGCTCGAAGGATTAATGATGAGTACAGCGCTGGTATCGCAAAAGAAAGCACTGTACGTTTTTGGTTTTAAAGTTTTCGTTCTAGAAATTTAGACTTTCAGGATCAACCCCGTAAACGGCCGGAGATCAAAATGGCAAATCAAGAATTAAAGGCTATTGCTGAAGCGGGTCATCATAAAGCACTTCAGAGATAGCTGCAGGCTTCGGGGTGACAAAACTGTATTAATCCACTTGAAGCAAATCGGGAAAGTAAAAAAACTTGAACGATGAAACTTGAACCTCATGAATTGAATGAATCAAACTTGCAAATTCGCGTCGACTGCTGTGTTACTTTGCTCAACCGACACAATAATGAAAGGATTTTAAATATAATCATTATTTGTGAGGAATAGTGGATACTGTACGATAATCGGAAGCGCTCGTTGCAGTGACTGAACCCTGGAGATCCAACCAAATCCTGCCCTAAACGAAAATTGACTCAGACAAAATTACTTGCGAGAGTTTGGTGGACTAGCACCGGTGTCGTTCACTACACCTTTCTAAAATCTGGCCAAACGATTACTGCAGATATCTATGGTTAGCAACTGCAAACCATGAAGGAAGAACTAGCTGCTAAACAACCGAGATTGGTCAATCACTCTAGGCCTGATTAATTAAATATATTCTACAAAAAAAAATGACTTTATATTCCTCCCGTACAAAACGCCAATTTTATACGTAAAGATGTATACATATGTCCGTATCCTATGTTAGAGTAATTATGAGGTGTTAATTTGTAACAATTTTGCTATCGCATTGCTTGCGTATGTGGCGGAATCATCATTGATAATAACTTAGTAGTCATATATTATATTAATGAAACACTGCATTAATTCATAGCAGAGCGACGTTATCATTGAAATGCTGCAAGGAAAAAGTAAGTTATACTGAACGAGAGCGCAAACGTCCGCTGTTGACGCGGATGCACGACGCTAGCCAGCGACACTGACGTTAATATTCATATAGAAAATATTAGGCGGGCGCGTAGGGGGATGACGGGTTGAGGTGCGGGAGGGGCGAGGGAGAGGTGATAGCGGGCTCGGAGGGAGGTCGAGGCGGGTGTAGGACAGGCGGCGATCGGCGGCCCCCAGCGCCGGCGGCCACTCCAACACGCTCAGTTCGCCTTTAATGAACTTTATGTCACCGTCCCGAATAAGAGAACACTTCTTTGGCGGCTTTGTTGCTATCGTGTATTAGTTCGAACAAAGCCCATGTGTGAAGTCACTTGGAAAGGGTGAATGCGAGCTGGCACTTTTGCCTTTTCTTATTGTTTTCACTTTTTGCAAAGTCAAATAGGCCGTGCGGAGGGAATGTTTGATGCACGTACGATGCACCACAACGCCGGGTGCGGATCCATCGTTCACCAATAATTGTGACCGTGACTTAAATTGTGACATCTGGCGCCTTCTCTTTCCAATTGCCTAGATTTATTCTCTTGTCTAAATTCTTTCGAAGGTATTAACATTCAATATGTATCACATGCCTATCTACAACAAAATCAAAGTATAGACTAAACTATAATTGATTCGGAAAAATAATGTTTGAATTAAAAAAAAATTGTTTAAATTTCTTATAAGTATATATACAAGAAGATTTCCGAAAGCTAATTTACATACACTGCAAATTAATTTTTTTTTATTCTACGAAGCATGAGTGATACGCTGAACTGATGGTAAGTGATACGCCTGCCCATAACAACGTGGCGCTAGTTAGGATGATATACACTGTACTACATACGCTCGTCTTGAGATATAAGATATAAAGTGTCGCTACCCCAGTAATTTCACTAGCTACAGAACCCTTCAAATCGGAATACAGTAATCATAGCACACTGTTATTTGGCGGCAGAATGGAAAGGCAGAGCAATAGACGCTCCGGTGGTAACTACCTAGACGGCAGATCTTATATTAACTTTAAAATGATTTATTTATTTAAGTTGTTTATATAATATGTATGTATAATAATGTATGATTGTCGTGGTGGCTCGATGGCTATGAACTCGGACATCGCAATCAGATGACGAGGGCTCTAATCCCGGCCGGGGCATGCACCTCTTAGGCAGTTTTTCAATGCATAATGTGCATATTGTTACAATTACCACGTACTTAACGGTGAAGAAAAACATCGTGAGGAAATCCGCACACTGAAATTATCTTTGTGTGTGTGTGGAGGCCCCAATAAAGTGGCAACAGGCTCGCACCCCTGTTACATGGGACCTAATTTAACCACATCTAGCGAAAAGTGGGTGTTTATTCGCCTCTGCCCACTCCCACTGGAAAAAAAGTGATAATATAGTCGTCGAAATGTAGTAAATCTGAATGTAGGACCCGAACGAACCCGAATTCCCGTTTCTATTAAAGCTCTAACTAACGTGCAAGAACTCGAAATCTCTAATTGAAATCCGTCTGCGTTACATCTGGAGGCACATTGGCGAATGTGATTACTTCGTCAGACTGATGCTCAATGAATAATTCCTGTAGCTCCATTCTACACGTGAGTATTGAAACGCGGACTCGGTCGTCATCCCTTCCGAAGCTGATCAAAGTGATTTGTCCTTAATACTTGCAGATTCCGACTCTGACATCCAATCCAAATACGCTGTAACTAAAACGAAATTTATTTATCAATTATTGAAATACCTTACTTCTAATGTTCTATTAACAAAATAAAGTAAATAAATCGATTTAATTATAAATTTTTGATAAAATACATTAATATTGGACGGAAGTTTCGATTTGTGAGCTTACTATTGTTTAAATTGATATTACTAACTTAAAAAATTATAGTCTTATCATAATATAGTTAGGCAGTCAAATTCATCACCTATGTAGATGAGTAATGTAGTTTAGTTAAATTCTCGTTTCCATACTGTCCCTCTGCACACTTGATAAACTGATTCGAGACGTCGTATCCTCGCTCAGAATCGATTTGTGAACTACTAGCAGGTAAATGGGACTTAAGAGGAATTGAGACCGAATGCAGGTGAAAGCTAAATTAAGGAATTTATGCGGTCTTCCTTTAGTAACGAAGTACTCCAGATGTTTGCGTGATAGTACCGTGGTATTTGTTCGGTGAATTAAACAATAATATTTAGCAAATGAAATGTTTAATTAATGAATTTTTTATTTCATAATTTACGGGTAACAGTATCATATATTTACGGGAATGCATCAGGAGAAAGGTGATGTCGAGTCCGTCATTGTAATATTTCGTGCCATGATACGAGGAATACGGGCGGCCTATTCTACGCTGACAAATTAACAAATTTGACTTCACGAACTTGTGTGATGCACACCTCTCGCAGGTATGGGGTGGCGGGAGTGGGGTGCGGGTAGGCGTAGGGGGTCGACAAGCGCCGTTAGATCGATTGCTATTGTTGATATTATTCTGTGGTAATTAGAATCAGCGTAGCGCTGCGACTTGTTATGTGGCCGAAGGCTTCGCGGGCGCAACGTTGTTTCCGTTCGCGCAGGTACCGCATCAATAAACAAGGCGGACTGCGTTCTGGACGAAAATTTGATTTAGGCGAAATTTTAATTGAAAATGCGAACAGACGTATTATGCCCAATCGAGGTACAATTTTATATAGTACATCAGGCGGGTATCACGTTGAATGGGATGAAGAATTGATTATTAACAATCATATTATTTCAAAGAAGAAAGCGAACTGGAGCGTTAGACGACGAGTCGCTTTAAATTAGGGTTCGCGTTTTACCTCGAGTGCAGTCAATTACCTCCCCCATGTCCCAGCACTGGGTCACTGTGACGCGCACTAGGTGTAGTCACAATTAACCGACGAGAGCGAACAGCGAAAATCAGACGAAAAAATTTTTAACTTTGCTATGAAATTAATTAAATTGTTACACGTACTGATCATTATTTTGTTCTTAAACTTGTATAAAGTTATAGAAGAAAACTAATTTTTCCATAACGTGTAAGTTTTATAACTCGAGAAAAAACTTGGTTACTTTGGAAGGAATATGAGTCGCTTCGTAAGTTGAGGTTAATATTTCAGTTACATTGTTTCGATATAAATAAAGCTTGAACTCGTCGGTCGGCCTCTCCCTCAATTGTGGGCCTCTACTTTATATTATTATAATGCTACTTTAATTAAAAGTTTATTAAGAGTTTCTCTTTGTTAGCTACAAATATTTATTCTTTACTCTTACTCTTGTGGCAGTCAATGGAAGTTTTTATAATTGTTTTAGAAACGTTAATGTTTTACGGATTTTAAATTGGTAATTATTTAATGACTTGCAAGAACAGTTTTAACTAATTTTCTTGTCTGGAGTAATTATTATAGTTGCTACATTGTGTTGTTGTACTAGTGCAAAAACATTGGTTAAAGACTATCATGCATAAAATTGTGATAATTACATCAGTAACGTCGGCGGTTATAATTGGTAACTTTTAACCAAATAATAGATAGGTAAAGTAATTCTTTTGTTAACTAGCCTATTTGAATAAGAGGTAAGTTTTTTGTTGTTATGTTTACAGGTTTTTTTTTTTTTGAAGTTTATGTTGTAAAGAATATTCTGTTAATAAGTAACAAATTCCGTTCAGCAGTAGTATCAACAATATTTCATTTTCAGTGCTTTATTACATTTCTATAATCGTGTGTTAATTGCTGCACCTGTGCTGACAATAGGTAACGCCTTAATGAATGAGGGTGGGGGGGCTGAATAAAAAAACACAGGAAACCAATTGTATTCGCTAACACATTAAAAAAAATTATTCAATTTCATCATTCAAACAACACGATAATTATTCCAGTCGGAGACATTTTTTTTAATGAGTACATAATTAAGTTAGTTACTGGGAGTAAGTCTCTGTTACTGAAGACCGTCTTGATAGGAAACACCACAACATTTTTGTAATCAAGCAGTGTGCAAACATTACTGTTTGATTTAAAGGGCGCTGTAACTAGTGAAATTACTACGGTAACGACACTTAATACCAGTAGAATGTGGTGTAATGTATGTCATCTTAATTGGCGACATGGTAATATGGGCAGGCGTGTCATTTACCAGGTGAACATCAGGCCTTTTTCTTCGTTTCGTCAAATAAATAAATAATTATAATCGTCTATAACTAATATGTGAAAACAGACAATATTTTATATAATCAAGATTCTTTGTCTGTGAAACTGGGCGGTAGTTTGATTGTGAAATTATCGCGCGCTGCTGAAACAAAGCACGGTGTCGCCCGACCAAACACCGGCATTCACACGCTCCGCTGCGAACAAACGAGAGGACTCTTACAGCCGCGCCACTTTTGCCACAAAGCGTGCCTTATGATGGGATAAATCCCCAGGCAAGACATTTTCCGTTACACCGCCACCGGGCTTTGTGGAATCGCAATCAGCCGCCGCCGGCCGGCAATTATTCAAAATACATTGGGCGATATTAGATAGGTGGCGCCGGGTACTGCGTTTTGCATTGTGAATCAGGTGGACTTTGTGGTGGGCGGCTGTAGGGCCCATGTGTCGTGCGAAGCCTTTTGCTAAATTGTCGCCGCTGCAGAGGCACGCCGAGCTAATGGCGGCTCGTTATCAAGCGCTTTAAGGTGAATATTCGGCGGCAGGTACCGATGTTTGTATGCAGTCTCCGGTGTATCTTTTATGCGCCGTAGCGCGCTTTGAATTTAGATTTTGGGCTTTACTACACTAAAGCTCACCCGTTACCGGTTCACAGTTGTAGATTGATGTATTCATGTGAGTGAGTGAACTTTATATCTAGTTTATCAACTTGATAATAAACGTTACTATGATTTACTTTATTTTAATACAAATAATACAGTTTACTGTAATCTGTTATAATAAGTTATAAACAAATCTTTACAGATTAGTAATAATGAACTGTGGCCGCGGTACGTCAGTCATAATACCTTGTCATTGACTGACCGTTCCACGACGAGCGATTTAACTTTAGGCCTGCTTGGCTTGTATTAGTATTCCCTTTGCGTAGTTTGTACCCACGTCGTACATTATTTGTATACACTAAGCATGAAATGTTGCCAAGCAAACGTGTACTATTTGCGAGGAGGTTTAGAAAACGGGTGCGAAAGGGTGCTGTGGGGTGATGGGGGAAACGGCCCACCCCCGCATGAGACCACCCTCACCCCGTGCGTGAACGAATGAGAAACCCTCACTCACTTTGAGGTTTCAATATTCCACACCGAAATGCATTCAATTGCAATATTTTTAGACAAATGGAAAAGGAACGGAATCGCACCCCGTCGTCGTTCCCTTGTGACGAAAAGATTCTCTTAGCCACCCCGTAGACCCTCTGTATGCCTTTGTGACCATTTAATACTCAGTGAAAGTTAGTGGACTCGGTAATACCTCCGGCATAGTCTAATTTTGATAAAAGTTTGTTTATATCTCGAGTCTCTAAAATCTACTAGTGTCCGGCAGTACAAATTTTCTAATACTTACCATTAATGATATTACTTCAAAATTGCTTAAGCACTTATAAAGCAACTTTAACTGTTTTCGTTTTTTTTTCTCTTATTTATTGTTAAATTTAAATAGAAAATGTTATATGTATTATAACATGGTTTACATTATAACAAATTTTATTAAGTAAATTTATTATACCTGACACGATTAAGTTTCATCTCTAATTGTCGTGGATTACCCAAGTAAAATCCAACCATTAGTTACGGATAGTGCCTCTTACGATCTCTAAAAACGTGTACATTAATTATCTCTACAATCCGTGAGATTACATTGAAATTATTTTAAATCGTGAAATAACCTAGGACATTTATAGCATTAACATATTAATTACAGGAGGTGAGATTTAAAGAAATATACGTTACATAGCATTACCACGAGCATATGGATAAATACCATTTATATGACTTTCAACGAAAACATGAATTTAGTTAAAAAAAAATTATATAAATTGGAGATAGTTTTTTTAGTATTGCAATTCTCACAGATACCGGTGGTAGTTCTCCGTTGTCGAAGACCGTCTGGGTAGGTACCACCGCAGCTCCTAATTCAGCCGCCAAACAGTAGTGTGTCAACGTTACTGCGCTCCGGATTGAAGGTGGCCGTAGCTAGTGTAATTACTGGGGTAACGAGACCTATCTTATGTCTCAAGGGACGAGCGCAATATGGTGCTGCGTATATCATCTTAAAGGGCACCACATTGTTATAGGCAGGCGTATCACTTGCATTCAAGTGAACGTTCCGCTTGTTTCGTCGCTTCGCAGAGTAAAGAAAAAAATTATCGTTATAACGTTTTTTTTTTTTTAGTATAATACCTTCCTGGCAAAATGTATGAGTGGAATACTTGTGTTGTGTGATGCTTTGGTATATATAACGTTTAAGATATTTGCGTGAAAATGAATGCTGTAATCAAATCAGTAGTGAAGTAATATTTATAGAAATAAAAAAAAATATATTAAAAATATAAAATGTAAGCTGTAACGGTGTTGATGCTAATTAAATTTTTCGTGCACATAGGAGATGAAGTTAACTATATGCGGGTACCTATTATGCGGTACGTCCAAAACAGACGCGTTATCGAGTATTAGAAATGAAAGGCGGCACATACACTATTGAGGTTTGGCTGGTCGCATGCATCAGGGGCGGACCCGCACAGTGCCGCGTGCGATAATTGGGGATGACGAGAATTGCTGAATAAGAACGCTTTGTTGTCACCATTCTATCCGGTACGTTGACAAAGAACAATTAACGCATTTCGCAATAGTAAATATTTAATCTTTTCCAATCATTATAAACAACCCTCTCAACGTTTTCACTTTAGGCATCCTCTGACATCAAGAGTCGAGGTTTATCCATCACTCTTACCAAGTTTTTATTTCATGAGACAAGCAAGTCATTCACCTGCCTATAATAAGTCATACGCCTACCTGGCGTCTGTTACGATGATATACACAGCACCAAAGGAAGTTAAATCTCGTTACCTCAGTAATTCCGCTAGCTAAAACTCCATTAAGATCAGTACACAGTAATGTTTGCACACTATTGTTGGGGGCGAGAAGAGCAGCTGCGGTGGTACCCACCCAGACGATCGCCAGCAACAGAGACCTACCATCAAGTGCCGGTTGGTGGTTCTAGTCGACATACATTCAAATCTTCTCCATTTTTTTTATAACATTAAAATCCATTCTAAATTATTACACGAAAGCGAATAAAGAGAAAGTTGTGTATAAAAAAAATCCCAATCTTTTCATTTCCATACGAAGAAAGATAAAATCACTTTTATATGTTATCATATACTAAAGAAAGATTTAAAACTTTGTATGTTTTGTTTTAAAATAGTGTTGATTAAAATAATCACCAAGGACCGGTGATGACTCTCACGTTATTGTTTAATGGATATCAAGTTTAAGATGAAAAAAAAAATTAAAGCACTGCCATTCTAAAGCCTAAAGGAAAATATATAGAACAAACAATTGTTTTTTTTATCTTTTCTGTGTTCTTTCACATATAAAATTATTAACTTTAAAAGGATAAAGTTACTATTGCCATTAGCTTGGACATATTCATACATTTTCAGTAAATATATTATTGACTTCAACAAGTTGAGCGTTTTTAAACAATTATTAGTAAAATTATATATATATATATATATATATATATATATATATATATATATATATATATATATATATATATATATATATATAAGGTTATTAAAAAGATAATTGTGTTAAATTCGCAAATATATAAAATACAATAAAGTATTTCGATTTCAAGAAATAGATATTTCTAACTTTGAAAAAGTACTACATTTCACTACTTGTGATTTTCATAGCTGTTGTTAGCGTAAAAACACATTATAAATATTGCCATATAATATAGTATTTTTAATAATAATGTAGTATGTCAAAATATGAAAAATATATCGTATTATTTATACTAAAGACATTTTTAACGTTTCATGTGTAATTTTATTAAGATAACTATTAACATTATAAACTAAATATTTTTTGGGTTTCTTAGACTATAACAGCGGATCTAATTCGTTTTTTAATGCTTCAATTTAAGGCATCTATATTTCAATAGATTTCCTGAAAATATATATAAAAGAAGGCTTTATATGTGATATGGTTAATATTATTTTTTTTTAAATAGATTTGCTGTGTCTGTGCGCCTTTGGACTAGTATTCGAACGTTACCGAATAACAAGTAATAAAATTTACTTCCCAAGCGTTGCGAAGACATTATAATTTGTCTAAGAATAATTAAAATTTTAAAGTTGAACAACCTGGAAAATCCCGTCCGTGTAATTACATACATACGGACGCTACTACGGGAAGGCCCGTTTAGTATGGCGTAATCATAAATTACAAGAACTGTAATGTAAGTAAATTGATCATTTAGATTTCGTTTTAACAAGAACTGACAAATTGACTTTATAACGTACAAGGGTGTATGAGGTCCCGCGTAACAACTAAAGGGATCCCAAGTCAACCTCACCTACACGTGGCGATCAAAAAAGGAGGCTTTGGCTTCCACCAACTCGCATTGGGCTAGCGTGGTGAGAAAAGGCCCAAAGGCCCTCAATATGAACCACTTTAAACGACGATTCCTAGTACCTGCCGGTTTTGCGGCAGCATAGGATCAATCGATGTCGAGATCTTTTGGGGAGGCTTATGTCCTGTAGTGGACGTCTAGCGGCCGATGATGATGATGATGACATACTAAGATATTGCAAAAATAGATCACTGATATCGAATTTATATCTAAAATATCTTTAAATAACAGACGACTTTTGTGATGATATAAAATAAATATTAATGCATAATTAATATACGTTAATTAACTGGTCGCTGGTGGTAAGTCTCTGTTGCCAGAAACCGTCTGGGTAGGTACCACTAGCTCCTATTTCTGCCGACGAACAATACCGTGCAAATATTACCATGTTAGTGAAAGGGGTTATGTCTTAGCTAGTGAAATTACTAGGGTATCGAGACTTAACAACTTATGTACGACTTAACAACTTATGTACGACTTAACAAATATATACGGTGAAAGGACTACTCATTATTAGATACCTCGGCTTATAAACCAACTACCCTCTGCAGTAAAAGATACACTAACCCATCAAAACATTAAGTATAGTCTAAAATCGTATTTACCTCAAACACTCCTCTGTTTTTTTGAAACATAACTTATTACGCTTACTTAGCTCTATTATATGATATTCTCCTATAGATAATTATATGATATTATATATTGTGCGTGCTATGCGTCAGTTAATGGTCTCTATGAATGATTCTGATGGTAGTATAGTTGATAGACTTTCGTGAATTTTTCAATTCCAACTAAGTTAGTTTTGTTGAACTAGATCAATAATTAAAAGGATAGATAAATTAAAATATATATATATATATATGTGATGGCGAGCACAATGTGGTGCTGTGTATACCACTCTAATTAACGTTACGTTGCTATGGAGAAGCAAGAAAAGAAGCAGATATAGAAAATTAAAGTATCTCCATATTCAGCTAGTTATTTTATCACAATTGGCATTTTTCAGCTTTTGTCTTATGTTATCATTATTCAACATAAGTGAGACCAACAATATCGTGGACTTTATTCTCGAGTAGCGGAACCATCTTAATGAGATGCAGAATCGTGTTCACGCATAAGAAAGGATATTTTACAGATGCTAACATGAATTCGTATGTATACGGTAGTTGAGATTCTTGTTACTTTTGAAATTATTATCATAAGTTTAAGAAGCATCAGTAATTATCTAAGTTATACATGTACATGTTAAAATTTTATTTATGTATGACATTAAGTTTAAAACGGGAGAGAATAGTCACAGATTAGTTAGAATTAGAGCTTTGCAGTTGTTTATGTATCACTCTTCCGCCGAATAATGATTAATAGGGGTGTTGAGGCTAAAGGATGATAAGGAGGGTGTATTCGCTCTCAAAGCCTTTGGGCAGGACACCTGTTGTCTAAGTACATAGACTTAGAGCGAAAGATAAGTTCCGAAGCGTCTTTTCAGTAGAGAAAATTTTAATGGTATGATTAGCGATGGAGATTCAGCTGATGTATGAGTATGCCTCTCTTCTCTCTTTCTACTCCCCACGTAAGTAGTTCTAGCTGCTGCGAGGGTATGTTAAGGCAAGTTTCCTTCTATTACGAGTATTTACTTTTGTATTTTTTTATTACATAAAACTGAAAGGTATGTATAAACTATTTCTATCATGTTTTGATTGGTGAAATTGTCGTGAACGCTTTAAAGCTCCAGCTATGTCAGATTCTGTAAGAGTTATACATGTGCTCCAACGTCTATCATGATTGCAGCACCGCTCGACATGTTCACTGCTCTGCAGCCAATCATTACCTGTCTGTCAGGCTTCCTCGTTGCATATTGTTTTATATTTCAACTATTCTTTTAGTTTTCAATTTCAAGCACCAAAATATTTTGGAACAGCAACACAAATTTTATATTATAATCTCTATATGTTTCTTTGCTTTAAAATTTGATTCGGATGTCAATAACGCGACCTGAGCAAGATGTTATTCAAAGAAACTTGACTCTCTTTCATGCAAACTTGTTATCACAAGTTTTCAGTCATCAAAACGTTCGTTTAGCATCGTTGCTTACAAATATTCTCATTAGGTAAGCATTATAAATATTGATTAGAAATATTCCTATTTTTATTCACCTGTTGTATTATCGACAAAGTACCAGCTAGAAACTTGTTACAATTTTATTACGGAGAATAACGAAGAAATATCTTGGTGCGGGCGTATTAATTCTGAATATTCAACGGGTATAATGGTTGGGTGTAAGTCTGTATCACATATTGTATTAATATCAGTCGTATTTATATTATATAATAAAGTCCATTTTCGCTGGACAGCATACAAAGGCGGCGACTTGTTTTTGACGCTACGGCTTAGTAAAGTATGCGCGTTTTTATTCCGAGCGAAACTGCATAAGTAGGAGCGATGTTATAATGTTGCGACTATTGTAATATCAACTATGTAACTTTTAATTGTTTTGTATGAATAACGAATGTTAGAAAACAATTTCGTTGTTATTTTATTCTGCATATTTAAACTGTTTGTGTGCTCGCAGCAACAAAAGCTGTGTCCTAGTTGAATAGAAATTTTTCATTAATTTCATTTATTTAATATTCGTTTCAAACTATTCGGTGCGATACATAAAAAAAAATTCGCTGACGTATTCGTAACTGGCACAGGGGTATTTACCGAATCATTATTATTTTCATGATCTTCAGGTATATTATTTTTTAATAAGTATTTTTTAAACGAACATGCTAATGTTTCGTTACATTGTAATAATTATTAGTAGTTTTAACAACACACATCCGTGATATTTTCCGTTATGTTTATGTTTCAGGATACTGAAACATAAACATAACGGAATTTATCGCCCGGTTTTTTTTTTTTTTTAATTTCTTCTACAATCGATTTATCCAATTGGAACCATATTAAATGATGTGTAAATACCACAACAATAAACTGAATCAAGTAAATGAACTGTGACCGTATGTGTAAACATTGTTTTTATTATCCTTTGTTAATATAAGTTTGAAATAATATTTTCAACACAATTACAAATTCAGATCGGGCAAAAAATAGATATAATACATCAGATTATGCAATTATGTTAGTCAACTAGTATTACTGGTAGTAGAGAAAAATTGTTCATAAATTCTTATTTAGTAAAGGCGGCAGCAAATTGCTTGTCATCGTTACCTCTCAATGAATGCAGGAAGGTGGCCATCAGAGAAGAATGGCCACATGTTAATAAACTTGCGACCAACACCTGTATTGATGACCACGATCACTATATCAAGAGTGATCCCGATACAGAAGAATAAGAAGAACAACAGTACAGTCCTAATAGAGAATATTAGATTCACGTCATCATCATCATTATCAACCGATAGACGTCCACCGCTGGATATAGGCCTGCCCAAAGATGTCCACATCGAACGATCCTTCGCTGCCCGCATCCAGTTGCTTCCCCCAATCTTCACCAGATCGTGGGACCACCTGGTGAAGGGCCTGTCAACACTACGTCTTCCGGTACGCGGTCGCCTTTCAAGGACTTTAGTGCCCCATCGGCTGTCAGGCCTTCGAGCGATGTGTCTTCCCCATTGCAACTGGAGGCTAGAAATCTTTTGGACCACGTCGGTGACCTTAGGATTTGCGTAATAACTAAATTCACTAATGGTACCACTGCAACGCCTATATCTACCATCACACAGTAGTAATCAAACATTGTTTCCGCTTAAGGAGCGCTGTAGCTAGTGAAATTACTGAGGTAACGGGATTTAATATCTTGTCTTAAATGAAAAGCACAATGTGGTGCAAAAATATATATGGGTGGGTTATATTAAATAAATAGTAGAGTGGAAAAATTTGTGTTTCGGTTTGAAGGGCGCTGTAGCTAGTAAAATTTTTTTTTTTAATTCAATCAAGTGAAGAGGCGAGCAGAACGTTCACCTGATGGTAAATGATACGCACGCCCATAACAACGCGGCGCTAGTTAGGATGTTATACACTGCACTACATTTCGCTCATCGCCTGACACATATGTTGAGTCTTGTTACCCCAGTAATAATACTAGCCACAACATCCTTCAAACCGTAACAGAGTAACGTTTGCACTGTTTGGCGACAGAAATAGGCGCTATGGTGGTACCCACCTATACGGTCTCCGAGAACGGAAGCCTACCAGGAAACAAGCCTTAACTTCTTAATATATAAGAATTTATTGATGATCTGTGATCTAATGAACCTAATTATCAAGATTATCATAAATAGCAATTAGGATCGCGAGGTAAAAGATTGTAAACTAAAATCTTGTTTACAAAATGGTGAAATTTAATCCCGGTTTAAAGGTGTATAGTACGGCTGGCGAATTTAAAGTTGCTGGGATGAATCTGGATGAAACCATAAATTATCATCCTCCCATGTTCACTTTTGATGACGTTACCAGGAATTTTTGTAGAGACATATACATTAGTATTGATATTTTTAGATACATATACAATAACAATTTAAAATATAAACAGCATTTTCTATTGAAACTATTTACATTATTGGTTACTAGGATAACTAAAGGACACTTTTGTAAGCTAAAGGATGTTATCAATTAGTTATATTGATAGATTTTCTTGAGATTGTAATAAATGTAAAAATTTATATATTACATTCAAGGTATTTGATTATTACTACAGAAAGATCATGTCTCATATAGATCTTGATTCTGACAGTAAATTATAGATATATTTTATTCATGTTAGGTCCTTACATATGAAATTGGCGTTTTGTATGGGAGGAAAATAAAGTAATTTTTTTTTTTGGAAAATATATTTAATTTATCAAAGTATGCTCCGTTATTATCTATGCATTTTTGCCATCTCATAGGTAGTTCATTGATCCCTTTACTACCAATACCATGGGGGCGAGAATCAATAAAATCTTTGAAGGTAGGTTGGACTGTCGCATCGGAATTGAATTTTTTTCCTTTTTGTCCAAATTCCGGGAAAAATGGTAATCTGTTGGGGCAAGGTCCGGGGAGTACGGTGGATATCGCAAACCATTTGTAGCTCATCTAATTTATTGGTTGTTTGTTGTGCAGTGTGTGGTCTTTTGTTGTTGTGAAGCAGCAGTGGCCTAGAGCGATTGACCAATCTCAGTTGTTTAGCAGCCAGTTCTTCATTCATGGTTTGCAGTTGCTGACAATAGATATCTGCCGTAATCGTTTGGCCAGATTTTAGAAAGCTGTAGTGAACGACACCGGTGCTAGGCCATCAAACACTCACAAGTAACTTTTTCTAAGTAAATTTTCGTTTAGGGCAGGATTTGGCTGGAACTCCAGGGTTCAGCCATTGCGATGAGCGATTCCGATTATCGTACAGTATCCAGTATTCATCACAAGTAATGATTCAATTTAAAATCCCTTCATTACTATGTCGGTTGAGCAAAGTAACACAGCAATCGACGCGTTTGCAAGTTACATTCACTTATTCATGAGGTACCCATGGTTCAAGTTTTTTTACTTCTCCGATTTGCTTCAAGTGGATTAAAACAATTTTATCACTTAACCCGAAGCCTCGTACTCGTAAATATACCGATATTTTCCATTGTGCATTAATAAGCGACGCCAATAGAAACATTATAAGGACAAAACAAATGAATTTTCAATACTCAGATGCACCAGTTAAATCTATTTGAAAATTTGAATTTAGAATTCTTAACCAAAGAGGAGATATTTCGGATCAAAGTCGTCAGTATGCCAAAACGCCAATTTCATATGTAAGGACCTAATATTACGACTGACAGTTCCCCGTCCGCTTTGTTGGCCGTGACAGCCCCACAACTCCCTTTGAAGAAGAAATTTTGTAAAACCAATTTTCAGCTGACCTCCAATATGCAGAAGCAATAGGAACGAATACTTGGTCAAAAATGTCAAGAATAGTTTTTTGATATAATTATGGTTTAAAAATTAATTTCAATTGAATATTATTTATTTGTATAGATTATTAACACGGCAATGAACCGCAACGGAATATATATATATATATTTCTATATGTTAAGTACAATATAAGTATTGAAATATATGATTATGTTAGCGGTTCGTCGGTAACTACGGCCGGACAGTGTAGCAACCCGCAAGTCTATGACGTGGAAAGTCTAGATTTTCCCAGCGTCAGCGTTCCGTGGGGCCGGTCGTTGACGTCTAATTTTTATAATAGAACAAAAGGAGTAAACAATGCCCTCCGCTGAGAGGTATAGGCAGAGCCACAGTGCAGCCAGCGTTTGATTGAACGCATAAGAATGTGGGGTATGACCCACACCTCCCTGGGTGTGTGCGGGAGGGAAGCGGGAGTGAAAGAGACGCGACTATCGCAATTACCTTGTGAGATTGTTGAATAAATTTACATTCAGCTGATTGAAATAATAATGAAATTGCTACAGCACACTCCGGAGCTTCGTACGCGATATTTAAATTAATAACAATATCATAATGTTGAATGTATTACGCGACGCCATTTTTTATGATAATTAGGTTCTTCCCCGTATCTTTTAATGTAATACATTGTATGGCTGTAGAGATGTTTTCCAGACAAGAGATAATAATAAACCAAAAAAAAATAAAATTTGCATTTAATAACTGCCTCTGTGACGCTGATGTAAATTGCCTGCTTTGTAACACGTAACACTGTAGTTCGATTCCGAGGTCCAATAGGGTTGAAGGTGGAGTTTTTTGAACCCGTCCACAACAGTTTTGCTGTGTTCCGGTTGTCAACATACGAGAGCCAGTGTTCTGGGTAAATACACTTTACTATGTGAAAGCTATCATTATCACAAGACCGAATGAAATCGAGGCCAGGTGTTAACTCGTTATAGAAATAATATATCTACCCCTACATAATGGAACGTATAAATGATGGATTATGAGTAATAATGTAAAATATTATATTCAAGTTCGCACTAATACCCTGTATTCATGTTTCATCCATAATTACGAAATACAATATCATTGAGCTTGCGAAGCACCATTGAATGATTTAATACGTGCTGTGAACAGTCATGAGTTCGAGGAATTACGGAAATATGTTTCATTAATTAATAATCTGATATTGTTACAGTAAATACAGGTATTGATGCAAATATAATATTGGTGGGACGTCCAATTCGTTAACACCTTTAAAGCTATCTGCCTCATGGCAATAATGGGGAGCGTGTGTAATCGCAAAATGTGTAAGAGCTTAAATGTCACAACGCGCAACTGTATGCGGGAACTGGATAATTGAATAAAGGAATATCTGTTATTGGGCCCGAAAATCGCTTAAACCGGCTTATTGCCTAAAACATCGCACAACCACGGCTGCCAGTTAAATGCAACCAGGATATATTGTTGAATACAGTCTTATCTTTACCTTAGATAAACGGGAATATCGTGTAAACGAAATTTTAAATGTTTACATTAAAACGATGAAATGTGTTATTTTTGTACATCAATACAGCATCTGAAATATTAAGAAGTTTGTCAGTTATCTGTTTCTACATAATTTTTTGGGATATTCAGTATTTTGTCCGATTTGTGTATTTAGGACAATATTAATGGACATAGAGATTCTACTAAAATATATCAAACGCTGAATCATCTAATTTTTAATAGAGAGCTATACAGTTTTTTATTCTGTGCATAATAGATTATAAGTATACAGTATGTTAATAGTTATATGTGATATTATTGACTGTAATAAATGATAATCTTACATTTTAACGATGATACGCAAACTCAGGATCAGATGATTTCCGAGAACAGTAAATAGGGTTTGATAATATTATTTAAATGAAATAATGTATTTATACTTTTTCACTATGTCATTTCTATCCTTTTAAAATGGGCCGCTGAAAAAAAACACAGGCAATTTAACATCCTTGACCTGACCCAAGAGGTCAGAAGACGGCTCGGCGGACACATTGGGAACTATTCGAGTGGAAAAATCGGGCGAGGCAGTGCGGGGAGGCAAGCGTAATCCGTTGAGACTTGAACCGTCGCATAGTAAACGCCGGCTGTGTTGAGGGGGTCACCATAAGGCGGGTCGGTTGTCGCGGGCGACCCTGACCTAGCTCAAGAGCTGAGGTCACGTGCTTGGGCGGGGGTGAAACTCCGGCCGTTCACCTTGAGACGTAGAGCTGAGGCGGGCGCGGTAGCGGGTTACAAATCGCTTCCGCTTGGGTTCAGCATAGTTAGTTCAAGGCCACGTTGAGGGCGCATTGACCGACATAGTGGGATGAAAGTTGTAGACATGGTATTGGCAAGGTAGCGTTACACTGCAAGACGTGTGATAATATGATATTTGTAATGACTAATGAGTAGTTTTTTGACTAGTAGTAGTTTATTTCAATATGCCTTTTTAGACTCGCTTCATTTTGTTCTAATGTCTCGTAACCTGAAATTCGTTATAACTGCAAGGTAAAAAAACTTATTAAAAAATACATTAATAAATCCGTTCGAGTTTTTTTTTAACAAATAAAGTCAAATAGAGTGGTTTACGCGCATTTTATTATAAACTTTTTGAACAATTTATGTAATTAGTTAAGAAGTGTTTAAACGTACTGTTTCTGATTGTTACTTGCCGGAGCATCTCTAAGTGAACAGGTTGTTGCATGTTAATATAGTTTTAAAAGAATCGTTATTATATTAATATGTTTATTTTTCGAAATATTATCGCGCTAACAACAACAGTTATTATTTGTAAGTTTTAGTTTAATTACAAACTGAGTTAACTTAGTAAGAAGTATGGAGTCAGGCCGATAAGATCCGTGTGGGAAGGAAATGGTATAAGTGGATCGCCGCAAGTGACCGGGATGGGGACATCCGCCACAATATTAGCTCCGTCGCGCGACGGCGCTCCATCTGTGCCAATGTATATCCCACCCAGGTTATTATGGGATAACCTAAAGAATCAGACGAAAGCGATGTTAATCTGATAATGAAAAATATCTTAAGACAATAATTATTGTTACTTAATGTTTACAACAACTCTAGATGTTTGTGCTTACCCAATTTTGAAGATATGATATATAAGTAGTATCACTCCTTAATTTTATTATATGTAGTTCATTTTGATATTTTATTATATATATATAAGAAATTTCCATCTACGTAGAAACTCATCACGATATCTCTGGCACCATAAGACCTGAAGACTTAAAATTTGGTTGGAATATTCGTTTTGTCGAGTATAGGTCAGCTAAGACCGGATTTTACATAATTCCTTCCCCAAAATAAGTTGTGGGGTATTACGGCCCGCAAAGTAGACGGGGAACAGTTAGTATGTTATATTTGTATAAGTTTTCAAATTAATTTTCATAAAACACAAGATTTCAACTTGATACAAGAGGAAAGTCTTCCTTCATAAGCACCGTATAAGCACAAGGAATACTACTGATTGGCTTCTTATTTACAATCGCATATTTTTCAATTGCGAAGACCCTTACGAATACCATTAATACAAATGTATTGAATACTGTTAGGATATTATAATCTATGTTACACTAATAAATCACGATTTTGCGTCCGGCATATTTGTGGTGAAATAGTTTTCAGCCAATTTGGATCGATCATATTAATTTGCAATCAGAGAGCGAGTCATCGCAAACCCGCGGCGAAGCTTTGTATTGGCCGCTTGTTTCAATGGTTCTAAACAATTTGGAACTTAATAGAATTGAGATCTGAGTGATACCAATTATCATCGCCTATTTTAACAATTCTAATATATATATATATATATATTGTTCTAGAGTATTAAGTCTTATTACTCCAGTGATTTCATGAGACACGATGCTCTTCAATCAGGAACACAATAATGTTTGCACGATACTATTTAGCGGCAGTAACAGGACTTGCGGTGGTACCTACCCAGACACAGAGACCTACCACCAGTCCTCTATATCTCCACTGTCGGTAAGATTTAATTAAAAAATATCGAGTGCAAGAAGTAAGATTTAAAGATATACTATATACTTTGTACAGAGTAGATTCGTTTTAAGATAGTTTACATAATTAGCCGCCGATAACAAAAGTTATGGTACTGGTTACTAGTATACTTAACGATAGTTTGCAGACATTACCGTGTTCCGTTTTAAATGGTCTTTTATCTAGTGAAAATACTGATGTAAAGAAACTTAACATTTCAAATCTCAATCGGTGCTGTGCACAACATATACATTGTTATCGGCTAGTGTATCATTTACCATCAGGTGAACGTCCGGCTCCTCAAATCGCTTCGTTTAATAACATAAGAGAAAGTAAACAAATGTAAATTGAAGTATTCCTTAAACTAACTCTTTCTGAAACAAACGTCTGTGCCCGGAAGAATAAATATCCGACTTCCTTTAACTCTCGCTAATAATACCGATTGAAAACGGACAAAAAAATTCTTAGATACTTTTTAACGTTACAATCTTATTTTCTTTAGTAAAATCATTTTTCTTATTTATATGACTGTTAATTGATTCTTCTTTATGAAAATACAAAGCAATGGTCGGTCTGCCGGAGACGGTCTAGGTAGAAAAATTAGCGGCTATTCCTGCAGTAATGTTCAAACTTTACTGTATTCCGGTTTGAAGAGCGTCTTAGCAAGTGAAATTACTGGGGTAACATGTCTCAAGGCGACGAACACAATGTGTTGCAGTGTAAATCATCCTAATTAGCGGTACGTTATGAGCGGTATCACTTACCAACAGTTGAAAGTCTTGTTTCTCTCACTGCTTCGTAAAATTAAAAAAAAAACTGATTTATTATATATAACCTCAATTTATTATTAATTAATAATTTAAGTATCATAATCAGCATCAGCCGGTAGACGTCTACTGCTGGACGTAGGTCTCGGCCAAAGATCTCCACATTGATGAGTCCCGCGATGCTCGCATCCAGTGGGGTCCCGCGGTGGCTTCTAATTTATATATATATATATATATATATATATATATATATATATATATATGTATGAATATTATTAAAATCTTGTCTCCCTTTAATTAACGGTATTTTGAAAATCCTTTTTTTAATTTCTATCTATCTATATTTATTATGTATATTAACATAAATCTAATTATGTATATATATATTTATATATATATATATATATATATATATATATATATATATTTAATATAGATATAAGAAATCATAGAAACACAAAAGTTTAGTTTGTTCACCTGTGAAAGGGAAAGGAAATAAAAACATATACCTTGATCGATAAAATTTCACGATAGATTAAACCAATTTTTAAGGGTTGGACTCGTAACTCTATAGTCATAACTGAAGTAAGGGGTTGGCTTTAATCTATTAAATGCAGTAATCAACTAAAATAAGACAAAACTTTTCCGATTGTTATACAGAAGTTTTTTTTATGTGCACCATTTCTGTTAGTTTATTAAGTTTGTGTAAAGTGCGTTTAAGGGTTCAAAAATTTTTTTTCTTCAAAGAAGCGACGAGACGAGAGAGCGGTTCACCTGACGGTAAGTGATACGTTTATTCATAACAATGTGACGCTAGTTAGGATGTTACACAGCACCACATTATGTTCGCCGCCTTGAGACATGTGTTGAGTCTCGTTACCCCAGCGCTTACACTAGCTGCAGCGCCCTTCAAACCGGAACACCCTGCCGTTGATCGGTAGAAATAGACGCTACGGTGATATGTATTTAGGACGGTGTCCGTTGTCGGAAATCTACCATTAATAAAGTAAACTGAGTGTGGTGAAAGTTCTACATAAGGAATAGGTAAAGTACGATCCCCTTTAATTCCAAAAATAAGGTTTTATATGTAAAAATAAACTACGACGAATTTATCTTTGGTATAAAGCTAACACTTTGATAGATTTTGTCTCGAGTTCAATTTAGCTGATTTTTGCTCTACAGAGACGTTAAAAATAACCTTAGCTTCTTCCATTTTCATTTTAAGTTCTATTTAAGAACTAATATTAAAGTATATAAAGTATTAAGATATCCAATCGCAGATATAATGCGATAATAACAAATGATAAGGTGAAAAGTTTACTGCTAGTAGGTCTCTGTTGCCGGAGACCATCTAGGTAGGTACAGTAGCTCCTATTTCTGTCGCCGAACAGTAGTGTGCAACCATTACTGTGTTCCGGTTTGAAGGGCGTTGTAGCTAGTGTAATTACCGGGGAAACGAGACTCAATATCTTATGTCTTAGGCGATAAGCGTAAAGTTCTATATCATCCTAACTAGCGCTACGTTGTTATGGACGGGCGTATCACTTACCATCAGGTGAACATCCTGATGGTAAGTGTCGTCGTTTAATTATGTAAAAAAAGATGGTTTAAATATTATAGATTTTTTTCAGTGGGTCAAGAGGCATTAGGTCTCACCTTTATTTATTGTGTGTAAAGTTAAGTATGTAGTATAATGTAAGTTAAGTTGCATTAATGTAAATATTTAAATATGAGAAATAGTTTTATATTTATGTATATTTGTGTTGTGTAAATATATACAACTGTCAAAGATTTGTGATGTTTCGAGTGAAAAGGCGGCAATAGCCGTACGTGGGACAATAAAAAAATATTTTCTTATTCTCTTTGCTTCGCCGCGCGAAATAATGAAACTATGAGCAAAACGATAAATATTTCCGATTACCGCTTGACTGATCTTTCTGATATCTATTCTCCCTTTCTATTTCTGCGAGAGTGATAGAGCGAGCATGCAAGTGGCTGCTCACCGTTCCGAAAGCGTTACGCGATTCTCAACCATACGAAAGTACAATAATGAACTAAGTGTAATTTTATAATACCAAAATGTATTTATATCTTAATATGATCTTTATTATGATGGAATTTTGTTTTTAACAGCATAAATATTAATTAGATACTATTATCAGGTAAGTGCTAAGGAGGAAGATAAACTAATATATCTGCGAATGTTTACTTCAATGTAATGATTATTATAAATCACTTAATCAGATTTCATTATAATCATGCGCTGGTGTACATGATTTATAAAAAAAATAATAAGGGATTTTTTTAGATTATAGTTATTACTATCTAATATACTTAGTTTCTTAGTAATATCTCCGAGCTTGAATTAAATCATTAATTGTTTTATATACAACTGAACTATAACAATAGATATGAACAAATGTTTAGGAACAAAGTTTTTTTTATTTTACGAAGTGCCAAGATTAGCGGGACGTTCACCTGATGGTAAGTGATACGACCGCTCATAACAACGTGGCGCTAGTGAGGATCGTATACATTACACCATATTGCGTTTATCACCTTGAGACATAAGATGTTGTCTCGTTACCTAGGTAATTTCACTAGCTACAACTCTCTACAACCCGGAACACAGTAGTGTTTGCACGCTGCTGTTTGGCGGCAGAAATAGGAGCTACGGTGGTACCCACTCAGACTGTCTCCGCCAACAAAGACTTTCCACCGGTATAGTGTAAGTATATGTTGAAGTATAGTGTATTTATAATACAATTTTTTTCATACATTGTAAAATGTCCACACTGGCTGACAGTTCATTGACAATAAGTAATCATCGCGGTTGACCCCCACCCAAAAGTTTTGTATAACCATATCCTTACAATTATAACGTTCATGTATTAAAACATCATAATATTAAGAATAAATTAATAAGAGTATTACTTAATTAAAATTCACAGCACATGTTAAAAATAGTTTAGTTACTATACGGAATATGCTATTGTATCACTTTAGTTAAATCCAGTCGACTGTTGAGGATAGACCTCGCCAATTAATTTTCAGCACGTGCTGTAACATGTGAACGATTCCCAGCGATCTTCAGCAGTTCAACGGTCATCATTTATTATATATATTAAATAATTTTTTTATGGTACGTCAAATGTTATACTCTTCTTGCTTTATTACACACTGTATTGTGTAATATAGAGTTAACCCATTAGCCTGCCCGCGATATAACACTGGCCCCAATTTCTATAGCCGAACTATGGCGGCCAGCGTGTGGCCCAAGAAATAATACATCTAGCGCACAAACACAATTAAACAAGTTTCTTTTACAAGTACAACAATTAACTTGGCCGCAATAGTTGCTTTTAACCGTTTTTCCGCGATAATTACACCGATAAGAATTAATGATACAAACCACATTTTGTTTTTGTATGTTAATATATTATTTTATTAAGTTAATGCGATTTTTTTTTTACTCCGTCCCCGATGTAGAGTGTGAGCCGGTGCCGCGTTGAACTATTAAAGTAGCTTTATACGAAGATTTATTGTAATTAGTTTAATTAAAAACAAAATTATTAACAATGTCTAATTACAGAATTTGATGAAATTATTTGAGGTATTTTTATTTGACATATGCAAAGAGGGATGTTAATTTCTAGGATCAAGATTACGGCCAGCAGTGATTGTGTAAGTCGATGTTAATTTGCGCATAGATCTACGCCATCACCCGGCCACCCGAAAAGCACTTATAAATACGTCAAGCACTACTCGGTGGGGAAACGGGTAGGGGAGCAGCCCCCACTCACCCTTAGTTCGAAAAAAGGCGATGCACTTCGAATTGTTCCTTTTATGTCCGGGATCGATCGTTTCGGTAAAAGGAGTGCGTTTTTATCTGTCCGGCTTGGACGAACGCAGGACACTTCAGGCACGTAACATTTGGCATATATACTAGATAGCTGATGGTTAGAGACGAGGATATTATGCGTCACATAAGACAATATTTTAAATATGCTTTCTTATAAAATAGAAAGAAACTAAAAATATAGTTTTGCCTATAAGGAATTGTATCTGATTATACTTAGCATAGGATACCGATCGACGGCGTAAAAAGTAAGAAACTTACTTGGAAACAAAAAACATAAAGAAATGTAAACTTAAATTATTATTCCGTACCAGTAAATATAAAGTAGTGTAACCTTAAATGAAGTAACTTATCAATTTTGGCCATATTATAAATTTTACCATATACTGGTAGGTTACTGTTGTCGGGGACCGGCTGTTTCTGCTGCCGAACAGCAATGTGCAAACGTTACTGTGTTCTGATATGAACAGCTCTATAGCTGGTGTAATTATGGGGGTAACGAGATGGAACATCAAGGCGACGAGCACAACCTGCTCCTGTGTATATCATTGTAATTAGTGCCACGTTATTATGAGCAACCGTATCAGTTACCATCAGGTGAACGTCCCGCTGGTCCCGTCGCTTCATTTAATAATTTTTTTTATGTATAACCCGTAAGAAGATGAATGAGTATGATAAAGTTTATATTCAAAAGTAGCTGATTGTTAAGGTAATAGTTTTATTTTTGTTTAAAATGTTTGGTAAGTGAAAAACTTTGTAGTTCAGATGTTTGTAAGGAATTGTATGAACGCTCTCTCCTAATATAGATTTAACTTTCAACAATGAAACCTAAAAATACGTGATTAAATTTGACAATCTATATTGTTTTTTTTTTTTTTATTACAATAAACCCATTTAATGACACATGACATCTTAAGTAATTGCTAGGTCTGATAAAGTAATAACGTGTCAACTAGAAACGAGATCATGCTGACATAAAAGAGACAGTTTTCCCGTGCTCTATTTATTTTTAAAAATGAGATTCCGAAGCAAACGGATGGAAAAAAGATTAGTTTTACCAATGCATAGATATATAACATGGTAAAAAAAACATTTCATTTGATCCGTTTTATTAAGCTCATCCTTAGATTATATTTTATTTACTGGTGGCGGGTGTCTATTGCTTGAGACTGTATAGGTACCACCATAGCGCCTACTTCTAATCTTTTTCTACTTAATATCCTAATTAGGGCCACATAGTAATGGATAAGCGTATCATTTACTCATTATTATCAGGTGAATGTTTTGCTCGTCGTCTCGTAAAAAAAAAACATGTTCTTGTTTCAACTACATTTATGGATTTTTGTATTTCTAATGTGTGTCCTCTTTGGCAAAGGTCTTATACTTGTTAAGTTAACAATGAAGTTATTCCTTACATAATGGGCTTAAGTCTAGTATTTATTCCGTTGTAATAAAAACCTTTATACATTGTCATATATATATATATATTATATAAAAAACTTTTTAGAACATCTGCTCCATAACAATTTGTATAACTATATGCGATGCGTTTAATTAAAGAGATATTTTTAAGTGTACAGATGTTTATAGAATATTCTAGAAATTTTTGTATAATAAAAATACACTAAACAATTACAATTGCAAATAGATGTAATTTTTAAATGTATAAAAAATATATCTTTTCCTTTTATATTCGTTGTGCAGAGAGCGCGAAGTATAACGTAAAGGGTTTGAAGGGTAAAATGCATGTAACTCGGTAAAATATCTTTTGCTTCGACTACAAATTAAATTCATTGATGTCAAATTTAATGTAGTGAGCTGATAAAAAAGTATTTACGAGAAACGATTGTTTTATTTTTACTATAGCTAACACTAAAGCAACTGAATTTTATTAAAATAAAAAAAAAAACCGTAAAAAGGTGGCCTTTAGTAAGCAAACTGCAGTTTTGTTATAAATACATCGCGCGGTGGTAACGGCTTTCTTACAGGTTGCTTATAATTAATGCCAATGTCTTGAATCCACCCCAATAATCATAACCGGGGTATTAACTAAAACACAAAAAAAAGTATAAAAAGGCAATAACAAAAGCAAAATAGTAGTAGTGATGTATTCAAAGCTTAAACTTTAACTGAAGTCGCCTTAGTAATTAACACCCTTAATACATTCGCAACAAGTGATGTGCATTTCTTCTCGTAAAAGGAATCCCTCCGAAGATTGGGTTCGCAGTTGGTTGAGATAGATTCTTAGCTTAAGATTTTCCACTCGACGCTTTAATAAGAAGTCAAATGAAAGTTTTCGCACTCTAATATTCCAAATGGCATTAACTTTATGAACTTGGAATTCCTTGAAGTAAGAAAACATGAAAATACTTTTCGGCTTTGAGTTGTCAGATATTTGGAAAAGGCTATGTTTTGAAGAAAACTCCTACATTATGACGATAGCTGATGAAAATCTGTAATCTCGTTAATATGTGTTTATCGATATAACAGTTTATTCAGTCATTTTAAGTTTTCGTTACTAGTCGTAACTGTATTTTACCGTTGATTAAGGCACAAAGACTATAATAAACCTGGAACCTGTCTAACATCTGATCGATACCAAGTAATTCTTTAATAACCAGGACATTTTCGCGTGTTTTATATTTTTAGTCGTTTGTTCCAGTTTGATACGAAGATAACAAAGCATCAATGAGCTTTTCTCTGAAGTTGTGTATAGTACTTTTCATATATGTGATATATATTTGTCGCTTCACTGAAAAAAAATCTACGCTTTACCAATCCACAGTTGGGAGGGAATAATATAAAAGGTAAGCGATAAAATCTGAGTGATAAATTAATTTAGCGTTTAGTTTTTTTTTTTAACATAGAAATTTTGAAGACGTATCACAGAAGAGTTGAATGAAAAATATATACTCGTAGTGTCGTAGCAAGCAAGCTTAATCAAAGGCTACAGTTGAATATCATCTCATGTTATTGAATAAAATAATAGCTATCATCATTTATTGGAACAACTAGCTACCTATGCTTAAAAAATTTTGCTGGTAGGTCTAGTAGTTAGTAGTTTAGGTCTGTATTGCCGGATAGATTTTTTTATACAATGAAGCGGCGAGATGAGCGGCACCTTCATCTGATGGTAAGTGATACGCCCGTTAATAACAAAGTGGCGCCAGTTGGGATGGTATACACTGTACCATATTGCGCTCGTCGCCTTGAGACATAAAATATTAAGTCTCGTAATTTCACTGGCTACAACTCTCTTCAATACGGAACACAGTAAAGTTTGCACTCTACTGTTTGACGGTAGAATTAGGAGCTGCGGTGATATCTACCTAGGCGGTCTCCGGTGACAGAGACTTACAAAAAGTAAAATATAGGATACATGCCGAATAAATAATAAGATGGGTATCTGGATTTCTAAGATCTCGTGTCAACGAGCCATTGTCTAACCAATAATGGAGAAAGTATTTTTCTTTCTTTTATTAAATTCTTATGTTTAATATCTTATATGCAAGGACCGTGACATTTAATCCAAGTATGGTCAACGGTTGCATAAAAACTTTCAAATATAAATAAGTTAGTGTAGCGTTTCCTTTTTATTAAACTTACGAAATATGACTTCGTAAAAACTAAAATAATACAAATACAAAGAAATAAATTAATGTTGTGCATTTCATTGAAGATACCATGCGATACAATTAAGTGCAAACTGCTATTTTTAATTCAGTTAATGTGGCAGGTGCAATAGCAAAAACATGTTATTTTATACAAGCGCAAGGAATAATAATAATATAATTGTACTTTATCATGATAATACCTTAATAAGTAGGACAGCAGGTATGAACTACCACTACATTGGAATACATTTTATGCTCTTTCTTCCACAGTCTGAATACTGTTCTGTTCGTAATGCTGCCCACTGTATTGATTGTATGAACGCAATGTTCAGTTTCCCAATACACAAAAAAAAAAATTATATTTGTATATAAAACATGTCCTTCACCTAAACTTTTGATATGACCGAACATAGTCTGGTGAGCTGTAATAATTACAGGTGATTTTGCTGTTAAAGCTGAATCTGCATTTTCAATCCATAGATATTGTTAAGAAGTTTAAAAAAAAATTAAGTATTTATAAACTGGATTTCCAATACTTTTGACAATTTAAAACTAACAATAAATTTCAAAGATGTAAATAATAATAATTACTGATTACCTCTTTATTGTAAACGTTAAAAATCTTTTTACCTAACTGGAATTCCTTTCAGTACTTTTACGGGTTAAGCTGATTAAATAGAGAAAACTGAAAGATAGTAATACTGTGTATAGTTTATTTAATTATTGTTACTTGTAACTGCAGTAATTCGAACAGTGCTAATGTTCTCTGTTATTCAGTATGTAAAGCCCTTAATAGTAAGCACGCCAGTTGAGTGTGTAGAGGCTCTACAGTATACGCTGCTTGTAGCTGGATATCGACTACGCCTGTAGCTAGTAATTGAAATCGTAACTATCAATGTGTCTTAATCATACCATACCCGTACTCTCGCTCAATTACTATTTTGCTAATATCAGTGTTGATTGTTACCGTTCAGTGTACTCAACTGCCTTGTTCCTATATGCTGTCCATAAAATACCAATTCATTTCAGAGGAAAAGATTTTAGTAGAAGGAACACGTTAATCGTATAAGTGCATTCACATTTTTAAATCCATGAATATAAGGCTAATATTAGTTCACAAAGAACCACTCAGAGTACTCAGACTACAATATTTCATTAAATTTCCATATGAAAAAGACCGTTAGCTGCCTGGAAGTAAAGTAGTAATACATTCGTCGATGCTTCATTCATTTCTTTTGACATAAACCTTTTGAAATTATTCATACGATACAAGGAATTATTTATATTTAATAATAGATATGTAAGGGTACATTGATACAAAATTACAAAGGCTTAATAGAAAATTAAAAGTAGTATCACTTTAACATTAAGTTAGCACCGATTTAGTATTAACATTGAGTTTTAAAATATTTTTTTGTTAATAATTGTTTTACTGATGCACAAAATAATATTTATCTAATTGGTATCTAATCAAACCTATATTTCGGAATGTGTCGAGAACAAAAAAAAAACAAAGTTATTAATAACTACGGGCAAATTACTGTAACTAGAAAAGGGTGTGGAACAGAGCGCGTTACCGTCTGCCCTGCAGCCCGTGGGACTGACGCCGCTTTCCGTATCTATATGAAATTTCAGATGAATGGGTTCAAAGGTATAACGTGATTAAACAGGCGTGCCGTGGCCACCTTTGTTTTGTTTCTCTTTCACTGGTATTAGTTTTTTTTTCCAACTCAATGGCTTCAGTAACCGAGCACGGACACAACTGATATTTCGCAATTGTCCCGTCATGGTAAGGTTTTAATATTTACAAAGAAAATACCTTTCAAAGAGAAACGAGGAAACTGTTTGTCACCACAATCTATTCTTTCTACAAAGTTTTAAACGTTTTACATTACATGAAGTTTATGAAATATATAATGATGTGTTTATATCTTTGTTGTATACTAACTTACGTCCGCTTTGCTGGTTGTAAGACCCCGCAAATCCCTTTGGGGAAAGAATTTTGTAAAAATCCATTCTTGGCTGACCTCTAAACGGCAGAAGCAATATCTCTACCAAAATTTGAGTGTTTGCGTCTAATTGTTTCGGAGATAACGTGATGAGTCAAAGAATATATATATATATATATATATATATATATATAAACGTATTCATACAATAATGACTTTATATTTGTATAGATCTTTAGCTATAAAAAAGTTGAAGTAAATTATCTTATGAGATCTTTAAGAATGTTGTTTATATAATATATAACAAATGTCTAAAGTATAAAATTACAATTATCTCCTCTTAAGCAAACGTTTCTTCTTTCTTTACTAACTTGAAAACGGGAGACGACGGGAACAGCAACGGTTATTTACTTATTTAGTATAGATATAATTTTGATACAATAATATTTGTTTATTAACAATGAAAGTTGTTAATGAAAACTCTCCAATATTCTCTTCTTTTTTTCTGTGCTTTTCAGCAGCTAAGCGACTGAAATTAGCGTTTTTCTTTAAGCTCCTTGCCTCCTCCTTTTCATTTTATTAATACGAGGTGAGTACGCGCGGTCGTTGAACCGCTTTTATTGCAAAGAAAAGATAGCGAACGCGCATTAATATTTCATGTGTTATTCATGCATTTCCAAATACCCATGAATATAGGGCACGACAATGGATTCGAGTTATGTTACGAAATAAAATATAATATTTAGCAATCGCACTAATACATCACATATCTATGCATGGGTGTATATTCCTATTTCAGATTTCGCTACAATGGCTACAATCAAATGTACGTGTGTAACATGATTACAGAATTAATAAGTTATGATACAAGGAAGTGTTTTACTTGTGAATGGATATTACAAACGATCTACTACAATTTAACTATCAAATATTTAGTATTAATTGTACTGATTAGTTTTTGGTATCTTTAAATAAAATAAAATTCACCTGTGCACCACCACTGTACGTTCACCTGGTATTAGGATGTTATACACTGGACCACGTTACGCTCGTCGTTTTGAGACAAAAGATGATAATGATGTCATTTGAGATGAGAGGATCTCATTACCCCGGTAATTACAGTAGGTACAGCGCTCGTCAGCAGTTCTATAGTCTCGGGTTAGTAAGAATAAGACTAAGATAAGCCTTGCCTGTCGTAGAAGGCGACTAAAAGGGTCTAGGACTTTCGCGGGCTCTGAGGATGGGGATCCTTGTCGCTCAACAAACGAACCTGCGTGGGACAGTGAATGGTTCAGCGATGGTGCCTAGGAAGGTTTGGCCCCTGGAAACGTGCTAACACAGTGTAGAGGGGCACCGGTGTGTTCTGTAAGAGAACCCGGGACCTCTCCGAATGTACTGATACAGACTACCGAGGGGATTTTAGTGTGTAAGAATCTCACATAACCCTGACTTCCCCGAAAGCAGGATATCTTTCACCGTCAAACCGGAACAATGCAATGCTTGCCCACTAATTTTGGTGGCATAAATAAGCGCTGTGCTAGTATCCACCTAAAGTGTCCAGCTACTGAGACCTATCACCACTAAAATTCATCAATCTTTCTTTGGTATTTTTTTCTTGCTAGTTCATATAATAAAAAATAAACCCGAATGTAATTTTTAACATTATGTTAAATGTAATAATCAGATTAGTAACTGCAGGGACAAAACGAATACGTTCCGTAGTGTCCCTCTCTCGCACCTCATCAGACCCGTGCAGCTCGGCCAGTTAATTGCCAAAACAATTAAACCATTTATCAACAACGTGAATTTTAAGTGTCCGATTTCGTTGGAAGTGAACAACGTGCCCACATAACCCTAATTATTCCACGTGGCTACACAATTTTCCATTTATTTCATCTTCAAACCAATATTAACGCGGTTGGGCAATTGTCCAGTTAAGCTCAAAATATAGCGACCGTTTCGCTGTATTTTGATTTAAAGTACTTCGCCTATTAAACTGGCTTCGACCAATACGTTAGAATTCTGAGTTTCATCTGCGACACCGTTATGTATGAATATAACGGTTATGTAACTGATAGGAGTCAAATTTTACTATTTTACATTACAATCAATGTTAGTGTTGTTTATGAGAACAATTACACAACAGATAAATCAATGAGATTCGTGTAACTTTTCTTTTTTTGTTATCGGGAGTATATCTTCTAAAAAGGTAATCAGCTTTTGAAGAACACGAGGCTATGTGGGATATTTACCCACTAAAACCCTTTAGTTGGTCATCCTCAGTGTTTTGCGGAGGGCCCCGGGGTCGTCTACGGAACGCACAGGAGCCTTCCGGCAATATGCCTAAAGCATGTACCCAGGGAGGGCCGTGCTTTAGGCGTAGAGTAACCCTCCTCCGCACCCCTTCGTTGGTACTACAAGCATCAAACAGCCTCATATTTGTCGTTCACCCCGGGCTTCCTTTGTGGACAATGAGAGTAAAACTCATTTAGTCGCCTTCTACTAAAGGCAGGGCTTACATTAGTCCTATTCTTAATAGCCCGAGACTTCAGGGCAAATATATAACCTAATTAATAAATAAGTTAAATATATAAAAAAAATTAACAAATGAGTAAAGTTTTTGTTGTATTGTAAAGATATATATTTATTTACGTTGGCCTTTGTTCGGATGTATTGACTACTATTCTTCACTTTGTGAGAAATAACACAATTAACTATCATAATAATAGCATGTTATGATTAAATAAAAAAAAATCCGTTTATAAATGTAATAAACAATTTAGTTTTTTGTATGACAAATTAAAAAAAAAGGCTAGGTAATACAATAACAAGAAGTTGTACAGTGTGAAGTGATTGGTACAAATTTAATCCTTGTAAAGGTAAAAGAATTTTAAAGCGTGCCGTTTATCGTTGGCGCAACGTTTAAAAAAAAAAAACAGTTTTCAAAGAAGCAAAAACTTTTACAGGGCGCATCCAATCGCAGCGCTGAATCCAATATTTCAGAGGCACCCATGGACGCATCCACGATTCCGTTTTAATAACAGCTCAGATAGATCCGTGGGCAAACATTGGAGGGATTTTAGTGCAGGGATAAAAAACGCTGGGCCACAGCAAAACTAGTGTTGCCGAGTAATAATTGGGCAGAGCAATTAACATTGTGTCCCCGAACCCGAACGGTTTAATCCGGCGCCAGATTTTACCACAAAACGCTTGCCCGAGGCTGGTCAACCCCTGCTCACAATTGACACTAGATGACTGGAAAAATTTACTTCGTTCAAATATTTTTAGATTTTTTTATTCAACGAAGCGGCGATATGAGTTTATCTGATGGTAAATAATACGCCTGCTCTTACCATCAGTGCGCTAGTTAGGATGATACACACAGCACCACATTGCGCTCGTCGCCTTAAGACATAAGATGTTAAATCTCTTTATCCAAGTTATTTCACTAGCTACGTTTGGCGGCAGAAATATGCGTTGCAGTGTACCTAATTATACGGTCTCCGGCAACAGAGACTTACCACCTAATTGCCACCTGCCGCATATATGGGGCACAGTGGCGGAAGTAGAAATGCGAATAGGACAAAGGATTGACGGTAGTACAATCACTTCTCTAATAAGGGAGGACCGTAGCCGTCCAGGTTTTTTTTAATATTGCAAAGCAATAATATACAAAACTATTGCGGAAAATAAAATAAAATAAGTGATAAACCTAAAAGTAAAGAAAAGAAGTAAAATTAGAAAGCAAATAGTATAAATAAAAGAAATGTATAAGACAATGTATTGTACAAGAGGAAAAAAAAGGCAAGCAAGATAAGAACAGTATGAAAGAAGAGAAAAGAAAAACAAAATAAGGAACTCTAAATAAACAATTTCCCCACCAATCCACGTTGGGCCGGCGTGGTAGGAAATGGCCCAAACCCCCTCTGTAATCGCCTACAAACGATAGCCCCTAATATCCGGCGATGCAAGCAGCGGAGGAACGATCGAGTTGGGGATCTTTGGTGGAGGCTGCCTATTGGCGGATGGTGAAAGAAAGACTTGATGGCCAGGCTCACAATTGCCCGGGGAAACGCATATAAAAAAAAAATAAAAAAAAGCAGACATTTACCACCAGTAAAGTAAGAATACATTTTATAACAAAAATTTAAATTTCCTTATTGAACAGTTTCATGAAGCTTCTTACTTGATTACATTCTACACAGTTTTTCTATATAATAAATATATATATCACAATTTTTTTTACATGCTTCCGTTCACAGTTATTTCATGTTAAACTTAAAGCAAGTTTCCTCCTCTTAATACATCGTATAAAATAGATCTGTACCTGAACCATGTTGTTACTGTCCTAGAACTGGATCCCTTAAAGCAAACTGCTACAATAAAAACTGTAACCCATTTGCTTTAACCTGAAATTAAATCTTTCATAAATCTTAATACAAAATAGTTATTTTAAATAATCAACTTCATATAATTTAAATGTTATTATTTTGTATGATAATGATGAATTACAGGAGGCATTGTAATTCCATGTAATCAAAGTGAATTTCATAAGTTTTTTGCATTTAATAAAATGTTTAACTAATAAATTTATATAAAGTTTATTGATTAAATACATCAATGGTTGCTTGCTTGGTCATTCTGGTTCGGTATATCCGGCCGTGGTATGGCATAATCGGACGACTGACCCACGTTGTTTAGGACTTCGACACTAAGCTGATATATTGAATGAATAATTTTTTCAATATTCAAATTGTTTAAAATCATATTACTATTTCCAATACTTTTGAAGATCAGCGCCTGGTGGAGTTTAAATGTGTTTGATAGCATAAAGAAGGATGTTATATATTTACTGATATATTTCATGACAGATTAAATCATTTAGGTTCATACAAAAATATTGTTCGTTTGATGGAATGTTAATTATTTATTAGTCATCAACATAAAAAGTAATATTTTATCAGGTAAAAAATACTAGTACAGTAGATGGAGGTCGTTACACCCCGCGGCATATACCTTACGGTGAGCGGTGTTATTAAAGTTTAGTTTTAATCTAAAGCTATATTAAGTTCATGCATTCGCCAATGCATCAATACATGGAAATCCTTAGACCGGTGCACACCATATATTTACCAACATAACCTGCTTTTAATGGAGTTGTAGCGCGGGTCCGCTTCCGTACAACAGCGGATAAATGCTGACATTAATAAATAAACTGATAACATGGATTTCATTTTGATGAAGCTTTCAATATTACGAATGAAAATAGTTGGTACATATATATGCTCATGTATATAGTACAAAACATTCAAGTATAAAAATATCGATACTACCATTTATTTAATTATTTACAAAGAATAACTTGCGACTATCAGAACAAACATTGGTTTATAACTTGAAGCAAAATTTAAAATTGGTGGTAGGTCTACATCAGCGGAGATCGTCTAGGTAAGCACCACCCCAACGCCTATTTCTACTACCGAACTGTTGTATGCATGTGTTACACTTTTCCGGTTTGCGGGGTGTTGTAGCTAATGAAAATACTAAAGCGATAAACCTTATTTGCACAGGGTCATTACGACGAGCGCAAAGTGGTGCAGTAAATGACATCCTAATAAACGCCACGTTGTTATGGGTCGACGTATCACTTATCATCAGGTGCACATCTCGCTCCTCTCGTCGCTTCGAAGAATAAAAAAAAAGCGGTTTTACTAGGAGATAAACAATAAGAATATAAATACCAGGAACGATGAACATTAATTCAAGTTATTAAGACAGATGAGCAGCCAACACCATATTAATTACAATGGAAGAAAAAAAAAAACAATATTGTTTAAATGTTTTGGTACTGGTATAGTACATAATTAAGCAAAAATTTTTTCCTTAATATTTAATAAATAATTTGTTTTAATACAACTAAATACGGCTTTTTTAATTACTTTCGTTTTTCTAATATATTGTCCGTCCTTTAAATGTAGATATTTATTCATATCTTTTTTTTTTTGTTACGCGGCGGAAATCTTCATAAGATACCTTGCTTCTGGGGGTAAGTCAAAGTTATATAAGATTCTAACTCATTAAAACCTTCTCGGTGGTCTGCTTCAATGTATTCAGAGAAACCTTTTGCGTTAGCACGTCTCTGACGAAGAGCGAAACCCTCCTAGGCACCATAGCTGACCTATACGCTGTGCTACAAAGGTTCGCTTGTTGAGCGATAGGGGCCCGCTAAGCTTTTAGACTTTTGGTCGCTTCTATGACAGGCAGGACTTACCTTGGTCTTATTTCTACTAACCCGAGACTTCAGGGCTGAACTTATTCAAATCTCGACGATCTAATAAATGTTTACTTTTATAAACACAGTCTCTGTACTAACAACACACTATCTTTTTAAACTTATCCGATCTTAGGCTAAAGTTTTCGTTCATCAAGTAACGTGTTTTTTTTTCACAATTTTCAGATTTTGTTCACAATAATATCTTTATGGGTTATAAAGATATTCAAATATAAAAGGAAATAACGTAGAGGGGTGTTAGGGTTCCTGCACAACAGCTTACGGTATTCAAGGCAACCAACCCGCATTGGGCCAGCGTGGTGAGAAATGGCCTAAATCCTTTAATATGAATCTCCAACCGATCGATGTGGGAATCTTAGAGGAAGGCCTATTTATAGCAGTGGACGTTTAACGGCTGATGATGATGATGATAACGAAGAAAAGATGTATGTCGTGAATGAGATAGGAATTCCCTATTATATCTCTTAAATATTTGATTTCAATAGTACCACTATTACTTCTTATTGCGATGGATTTAGTGAAAGTTAATAAATGAACTGTTACCAAAAGTATTAACATAAAAAAAAAAATCCAAGTCTCCAGTTCATTAAGGTAGAGAACCGAAAAACATTCAGTTGTAGCGATTCAATAAACAGCGTATCTCATTACCAGGCGCTAATTGCAACGTATTTCAACACGTTTCAGCGATTTTTTTTACAGCGCCCTATGTACAAGATAAATTCATTTGCCAAATTCGTGTCTAATTACCTACTTCGATATATCATTGATGAGTAACTGCAGTAAGTGTTCATGATGGAAGTTATTTTATCGTATTACACATACCTTTTTCTTTTTAAACAACGAAGCGACGAGACGAGCGGGACGTTCATCTGATGGTAAATGATAAGTCCGACCTTAACAACGTGACGCTAGATGGAATGATATACACAGCATCACATTGTGCTCGTGGACTTGAAACGTAACGTAAGTTAACTCTCGTTGATCCAGTAATTACAAACATAGTAACGTTTTCGCAATACTTTACGTCAGCAGAAACGCGCTGAGGTGGTATCGACATAAATGGTTTCCGGATCCGAAGCCTACAACCAGTGTATATGTAGTCTATATTCCTAAAATGTAGAAATATACAAATACAGTAAGTTACACAGGACGTATTTCTGTTCGTTTCAGTTTCGTTAAAGTCAAATAAAGAACTTTTAATCTCATAAAGGCTACTGAAAGCAAATACCTCCGTTGTTTGACTTTAGTATACGGAAGTAGAAAATGCATTTAATCTTCTGATTGCTCGGAGTTATCTTTTTATATAAATAAATCGGAAATAACTTATTTTGTACGTATAAAGTTTTGCTTTATCTACAATGATTAAATTTGTCAAAATACTTTAAAGGAAAGTAGTGAAATCCCTTTCTGATATATTAATAGGTTTCCTTTAAAAAAAATATCTGTATATTTTACTACATGCAATATTGAAATGTGAAATTAAAAAAATTACAAATTGCGTAATTGCCACATTTCGAAGCAGAGCATTCGCAAGTCATAATGAACTGTGACCTATTGTTTCATTCAAAAAAAACGCGAGAAAACCTTATTTTTTTCTCATTTTCCAGAAAGTTGTTTTTCTCGCATCTTATTCTATCAAGATATGTAATCACATTGATCACATTCGTAAAAAGTGGCAATTTACTATCAAAAAGCACCGTGTGAAATATTCATATTATTCTTATTTGGAAATGGACGAAAATGAGAATTACCTTAAACGAATTTCATACAAAGGAAGATCCATATTCAGCTGGACGATGTAAAAAAAAAAAATGAGTCGTGACTTTGTTCGGCTCCACAGTTGAGGGATTAACGAGAATACGTTTTAGCGTCTATCGCAGTTTATTGCCTTATACACCTTGACGTTATACCATTTGGTTTTGTTTTTGCTTTCATCAGGCGATTTACATGCACGTAGGCTTTCCCCAAAGATATCCTCATATCCGTCGAGTGGAATTCATATAGAGAGATTTGTGCCATGTTCTCAACACGCTGACTGGGAAACTCGTTTTTTGATTAGCAGGCTACAACACTAGCAGGCGAAATTGGCTTGGGGTCCCGTGAGTAGTTGTGCGAGAACTCTCACACCCTCATCATTTGATTACCTATAGTTTTCGATGCAATGAAATCACAGTTGCCTGTTTAGAGGATGTGGAATCTCCGATTTTGGTACTGCAATTAGAGAACAGAAGAACAGAGAGAGGGTGTAAGGGGTCAGTCACACCCCACACCCCAAATCAATCTCATCTGGTCGTAGTGCACCCTGCTAATCAACAAACGAGACTCAGCCTCCCACTAATCCTAATTGGGTCGGCATGGTTGTACTATATTAACCTCTACAAACGACGGCTTATAATGCACGGCGATACCTGACATGCTGACTGTGGACCGATTGATGGGAAGACCTTTGAGAAAGGCATATGTACAGCAGTGGAAATCTATCAGCTGACGATGGTAAATTAAAGAACAAAACGTAATTGTAAAAAAATCTTTCCATAGACATTTTTTCAGATACTTATTTTAAGTCCAACAGCTGTTATTAAAAAGGTTTCCTAGGTGAGTATCTGAGACTGAAAAAGACATTTCGATGATGAAATACTTGTTATATCAAGCCCATGTAGTTTTAACGTGTTGAAAAACAATCGAATCAACATAACGAGAGAGAAAAAAAGAATCTCTGCATCTCTGCATAGTGGAACAAGATGGGAGAATGAGCCATGAAAGGGTTACAATTGGGGATGTCCACGAATGTTGCAAGTGAATATACTGTAGTGTAACTGAGTAAACTATAATTAAATATTTTATGTTAGTGATGAAGGAGAACGTCCTATTTCTTATATAACCCATGACAAGACGGGCAAGAATTAAATCTCATTATTCCAGTAACAACTTCATTAAATACATTATTAGTAGCGGTTGCTGCGGAAATTTCATTAGCTACAGCGCCCTTCAAGTTGAAACAAAATGTTGTCTATACACACACACACACACATATATATATATATATATATATATATATATATATATATATATATATAGTGTAACGTGAAGTTTTAAGAGGACGTTCACCCGATGGTAAATGTTATGCCTGTCAAATAATGTGGCGCTACGTAGATACACATTGGACCACATTGTGATCGTCGCTTTGAGAGATTAGATGAGACTAGCTAAAATACCCTTGAAACCGGAACACAGTAATATTTGTACAGTACTGTGGGGCGGCATTAACAGGCGCTGCGGTGGTGCCTACCTAGACGGCCTCCGGCAATCGAGACCTATCGCTAGCAAAGTGCGATGAATTGTTCGGTTTCTTTATTCGCTGCATAAGTTCTGACGCGTTTTTCTCGTTTTTGTTAAATTGAAATTTAAACATCGGCCAGATGGTAGAGTTGCAGCTCGCCCGTGCCGGCGCGACCGTTATCAAATATTGACCAGAGTTCAACACGTTAAAGTTCACCGTGAAAAACATTCGCCAACAAAATAATTACTCGGCACGGCCCGAACGCGACCGAATCGCTTACAATATAGTTCACAAATTAGTTTGGCTGAGCGGGAAAAATTTAATTGAACAAACGATCCGATCCCTGCCGACGGTGATGTATTAACATTTATTGTTTTACAAATTAAAGATAACCCCGGACAGCATCCGACATCCCCGAAATTTGTGTGCGTATGGTGCTTTTTTTTTTTTTTTCTGCTGTTGTCCAATATTCGCTTCAGTATGAAACTCTCACTAATCGGCCGCGTGAAAACATTTATTAATGGCCACTGTATTTTTTTTTTTTCCAGCTGAAACGAAAAACAACAGGCTACTGTCGGATGCGACCGCGTCCGTCGCTCGTTCAGTCGATGCGTTATTATACGCGATAAATTATGCACCGTTGAGGTTTTCAATTTATCGCGCTTTACCATCAGCGTTAAGTTGTTATTCAACATTTAGTTTTACACTGTCGCTGTTATTTAATTTTAACAGACGAACAAAATTGTAGTCCGTTTCAGAAGATAGTTCTTTTTTTGTATGACTGTTATTTATTTTAAGGGGTTTTGTGTTTTTGTCCACTTTTTTTTCTTCTTAAAGTGCTTGTCCATTACATGAGGTTGGTCATCCCGTTGGGAGTAGGTGCCTGTTTTGAGCCGTTTGGAATAATAGGCAATAATAATCCCGTTGCATCCCCGAATAAAAAACTAAATAGGAACATTTATTATTTAGAAGTTTGAAATTACATGAAAACTTCTCTCTATTTAAAAATATCTTAATCAAAAATATTTGCTAGAGATAATAATTCTTCAATTAAGTTATTAGCTTCTTGTAGTTCGTAAATCTTACAGCCAATCTCCAGTAACGATGAGGCACATTAAGAACATGAAGCTTGAGAATTTCCAATTGTTTGATATCTTGAGAGAAGTCTTAATATAATCCAGTTTCATGATTTGTGCTAATAAACTCTATTATATTTTAATATTCACAAAAATTTGTTTAATAAAATGTTTTCATAGAAGCAAAAAGTTGACAACATTTCTATGGTGCCTTGGGAATAATACCAGTAGAGGCAAAATGATGGGTTTGTCTCCGAACAGCCCATATGCCTAGCGATCCTATGTAACGGCCTACCGTCCGGAGTTACGACCGGCCGCGTCGGTCGCTCGGTGCTTACAAATCGTCGCGAATGACATCTCAATCTAGCCCCGACAGGTGCACCTAGCTGTAGACTTAGATTTATTCTCGTCAAGTGACGCGATGGCTCTGAAAACGAGCTCGCTGCAGTCGGCCCGCGTTTTTCACCAACTCTCCGGCGTAATGTATCAACGTGAAAGCATAGAACTCGACACCTTTGCAGTTAGTTACGCCGGCGGGCTGGCTGATAGCGCATATAAGTTCTAACTCGTGCACATATACATTATTCGCATATTCGTAATATACTATAAAAGCCTAGATGTAAGTTTCCTTAAACAAAAAAATATATATATAAATTAAAACCGTAGCAGCAAAACAAGTTTCTCAAATTATGAAGTTCAAATCATCCTACTCCATTGCGGTGGCATTGAAGAGAACAAATAGAGTAACAGGACGGGGATAAATGCGGTGCTGAACTGATGTATAGATCTTAAGGAGGCTAAGTTCAGCGGTGAACCTTTATCGGCTGATAGTAATAATAGCGATGTATAAGTATAGAAATATATTAAGGTTTTCATACAAAAATGTTAGTGTAATTTACTAATAATTTAATTGTAGATAGCGGAATGGACGACTCGAATGTGTGCTTGGAAATAGTTTGGAAAATTGAAAAAGGGGTCTCATGTAATGGTGGCGGAAGAGATTCAATAATTCACACATGATCTGGACACGGCGCGACGGCGGTCGCTAGGTTAATTAGCTTAACGTATTAAACTCGTATCGCGTGTTTGTCATTGATTACAAACCTGTCTTCTATGCACTTATTTAACGAAACTCTATTCAAATATTCGCTATTCTGAAATGTGCGAGTCTGATGACTGCGCTTTAAAACAACCCTAACATTTATTTTGCATTAACAGCGGAAAACTATCGCGTATTTCGTCGCGGCCGATTTTAAATCATTAGGTAGTTAGCCTGTTTAGCTTCAACATTGTCCCTTTACTTATATAAATAATTTATGTATACAATATATAGGAGACATTCATTGACACACACGAGATCCCTGAAACTACTAGACGTAAAGACTCAAAATTTCGGTATTATTGTTTCTGCTATTTAGAGATACGCAAAGAATGGATTTTACTAAATTCCTTTCCCAAAAGGAGTTAATAAGGGACAGGGGGCGGCGGATTACAGCCAGCCGTGAATATTTCTAACAAATTTCAAATGTAAATTTCATATCGAATTTTATATTGCTGCCAGCAAAGCGGTCGGAAAACAGGAGGTGATCTATATTCTTTCGAAACTAAACGATGATTAGCTTGTAATAGGTATTAAGATGAAAAAGTAACAATTTCGGGGTTGGTATCTGGTGGACCAATCGGGTAAGCAATATGAGAGCATCGAAATTACGGCGCCCCCTTCGGCCCCTCGCACCGCGGCTGCTCAGAAAACGACACAGATCAATTAAAACCAACCCCGGCGTACAGGGCGTGGAATTAAAAGCTAAACTTCGTTACCGCTGAGCTATCATCTGAATCGAAAGAAACTTGTTACGTCGTAGTCTATTATTCCAATTTCGGAACGGAACCGACGCCTTGATTGGTTCCAGGTAGTTGCAGATGATTCCTATCCTATTATGGGCTGCGCGGAACGTGTCAGCTTGCGGTTGTGACGCGTGTTTTTTTGACCGCCGCCGGCATTGGGTCGTCGAAGCCTTAAAAGGCGTTGACGGGTTATTACTTGCAATATATAATAAAGTTGTGCGATACTCGTACATCGGAGACTGACAACTCGCGGAATATATTGACTGCATTCTGGACGCCGGCGACCACTACCTCCTCCTACCTCCTCCTCCTCGTCCTCGTCCTCCTACCACCTTTGTAACTTTATATGCATTTTGTTTCAGTACTCCTTTTAAGTTACCTCATTCTAGATATATGCTGAATATCCCATCCGTATAAATATATTTTTCAATTGAATTAGTAACTTTGTTACAATAGAACATTAGCTCTTTATTTTATTTTTTGTCATATCAGCATTGTTATCTTGTTGTGGTCATTTTTAAATCACTATGAAAGTTAAGGTTTATACTTTTGTCTAATTGTACTTTCGTTTTTTTTTAAGATCTGGAATCCGGTTCCTGAAACGTTCAGCACTAGATTCAGCGGTACCTCAACGCCTATAAGCAGCACCCCAGTAATGTTAACATTTCTCTTAATTAATCAATTTAAAAAAGTGCAAATTTTCCTTTTTCCTGCAGCCATGTGTGTGGTAAAGTTAAATCGGCATAGAGCGATGCGCTAACAGTGCTGTGTTTCCGTTTTGAAGTACTGTAGCTGAATCATATTCCTGGATTGTCCTCGTCATCTTAAGTTTCGATGCTTCTAATATATACAGTGTTATATTGTAATGGATGTGTTGGTATAATTTACCATTGCTTAATTGACCGGGTCATCTGTATTCTTTGCTACTTTTTGTGAGATACTAGAATTAGACAAGCGTGTAGAATTGTACACATTACATATATCTTTTAAGAAAAATTTTTTTCTCCGTTTCATCTTTGTTTGATTAAAGTAATTAGTTACATTTGCAACAATACAACACACTGGACGTATATCACATTTAACATTTCCCACTATTCGCATGTGAAAATAGACATCAAAAATTATTCTCCTCTAGGCGTCTATGAAGGCTGTACTTATAATGCCCCTAATAACAGTGGGGAAGTTATAAATAATACACCCGGCGTTTGCTATACGAGTAGCGATTGTCGCCGAGGAATTGCCGTATTAATTATAATAGTTAATATGTACAAGTGGATAATAACGGATGGACGCCGATAATACAATAGTTAACCGTTCATTTCGGAAATTATACTTTTGACAAAAATATCTGTTTTTGTCACAGCTACATTACAAACATTCAAAAACTTTACTAAGTGGATTGTTAAACTTAAAGTGGTGCTAAGTTATTACATGTGTACACGTGTACTTCAGTCACCGCGTCTTACGAACAATTAATCAATTTCTAATCATCAAACATAATATTCTTTAGAATAATTATAATGATCATAATAATAAAAACAAATATCAAGTAACATATAGATTATATTAGATATTGTTTATGACGGAATAAATAGTAATCGACGTATCGTTAATACAGTAGACGTTATGAATAAAAGACGAATAAAGTTTCCGTTTTGGTAAATGATTATACACAGACATTTATCTTATATAAGGAAAGTTGCAGATAAGCAGTTAATACAAAACTCAACTGGTTTCTAATTACAGAAGAAAATGCTGCGATTTTAGCATAAATTTTAATTTACAACCTTGTCGTCGTGATCAGCTTGTACACCCGTGCATAATTTTTGATACTGAGAACTAAGGTGGCCAAAGAAACGCAAACGGGCGGACTGACGCAGGGGAGTGCGCACCATGTAGGCAATTAAGCACTGCATACCCTAGCTCCTTGAACCTATCTAAACAATAACCTCTCAAGTTATTCATAAGGTACACAACTATGCTTTGAATACTGATTACATTTTATATTAATACGTGCTAAATTGACAAAATTACTAAAATTTTACGTTTATTGCCAAGCATATATATTTCGGGTGTGGTTGCATACCCCACTCGAAATCTTTATGCACGTCCCTAGACTAACGTTTGAGATAACAATTAAAAGGTCAATAAATAAAAAAATCCCTACGTCTAAGTTATATACATATACGTTTCTATAGACATCATTAGCTGATAGACGTCCACCGCTGGATATAGACTTCTAAAGATCTCTATATCGATCGATCCTGTGCTGCCCGTATCTAGCGGCTTCCGGGGATCTTCGTTTGTAAGGGTTCATGTGAGGAGATCTGGATCATTTTCCACCACGTTGGTCCAATGCGAGTTGGCGGGAGTCAGAGCCTCGTTTGTTAACTAGTTGGGTATGCAGCGAGTAGGTAAGTTGTTGTGCGGGAGCTGGGCTATACTCGCGGCTAGTTAAAGATTTTTTTTTATTCTTATTTTGATAATTAGATCCGTATATCCTTATTAATGCTATATAAGAACTCCTACGTTTCCAGTGTTTGTCGTTTTATTGCTTTGGTCCAGCTACTGAGCCTATTGTTATGATATGACTTTCTCGTTTGTTATTTCCCGATTGCTGTACATTACATAAATAAATTTCCATAAACATATGCCATTTGGTTATCCAATTTCTACTTTATAGTTATATAATATAGACGTTTCCGCTTTATGTGGTTCAACGTATTATGAAGTACAGGAACTTTGTTTTTTTATTAAAAGAATCTAAGTCTAATTTGGTATGGTTGTAAAATAAATCATAATTCGATATAGTTTATGTATAGTGTATGTAAAAGAGTTTTAATTAGAGAAATCATTAATATTTCACTTTTGGAGACCACTGGTAATGAATTTTGATTCGAGTTTGACTTTTTAATCGACAACAAGAAAAAACTAAAAAATTAAAATTTTTATATCAGGTATTTATTTTTGTTGGAACAAATATTTCGATATACCTAGTATTTCGATCACCACTTCATTATCAATGCTGTTTCGGACGAATGCATATTTAGCCGATTTCGAGATTAATCCTTGTTCAGATTTCCGATTGACTGGTTACTATCCTCGTTATTAATGATTGATAATTTATCGTAAAAATGATCGGCGCAATCAGCTCGGTGTGGCACTTGTTGCAAGAGACACTTTTATAGTGAACAATACTTATAACTTCAAAAGGATACGAAGTTTACATTCCTAACTACAGCAACCCCGCACCTTCTTCGGGTCAAACGTTGGAATAACTAACGACATAATGAATTAAAAAGACATTCCTGACCGCGGAGCAAAGAAGGGGAGCGTGCGTCGCCCCCTTTAATATTAATATGGAGGCGGGTTACGCAAATAACGTAACAAGCAAGTTTTGTTGTACAAGTCTGGAACACCGGCTTATTACATAAAATATTGGGCCGTACTTAGCGCCGGCCAAGGTGCCCAACTAACATAAAACTCCTGCATATTTTATCGAACGCGCTCTGAATTATGGTTTATTCAGAATAACATTCCGTACTCTTGGTTAGTTATGAAATTATATATAATGCATAAGGCCACGTCGGCGTACTTTTAAATATACTATTGTAAGTGTAACGCTTGAGCGTGTACGTTGACGTTTTTACGTATTCAATTTGATCACGGTCAAAATCACTGCAAACAGAACACAACATCTTTAACAGATATTATCATTAATTTACTATTTAATATTGCAGTACAAAGCGAAATTAATCCTAACATCGCCTTCTCGACCAGTCGACTCTGGGAAACGGATATAACTTACTTATAAATCTACTGAAACATATGTGACTTAGATAAGACAGGATTTGTCTTCAGGTAGTGAGGATGAAGCATCGTATTGAAAGCGAATTAATTATACTGTCTTTGTTTAAAGGTAACAAATGATATGAAGATTTTTTTATTAATTATAAGATAGTCTAATAAATGATAAATAATGTTGTAAGGTAGTAGGTGTGGTTATTTGAAGAATAGTTCGTAATAATTGAGCAGGTTGAACAAGGTTGTTCCTTATCGTACCGTGTTCGAGATGACCAAATGCATGGGACTCGGACGGGCATAGTGGGGTATTATCTTGAGAGGGAAGCAGGGACCGTTAGTCGTTGTGCTTACATTTTGCATGAAGCACGATGGGAGCCGAGCAGTGCGAGAGAGAAGCACGCGAGAGAGACGGCCTCTGAATCTACATTTTAAGCGCATTGTAAGCAAAGGCATTATTAATGGATCAGCTTTAGTTGTTGGGGAGCTAGGCGCGACGGCTGCCAAGAGTGTGCTAGCGTTATTCATGCATCATGCATGTGCCATTCATATTTGATTCCTTTTAATTTCAGATGTCTATCGTTTGCGGAGGTGGCTCACTTGGCTTTAATTTAAGGCACAGCAGAGTACACTTACAGGGTACAAAGAGCGCGGACTACTTAACAGGATCAATGACCTTAACGTATCAAGTTCACGGTAATCGCTAAGTTCTTAATCAGCTTTGTTACATTATTTTTAATTTCAAAAGCATGTTTAAGTTAAAGTCGAAACTCTTCAATTGCAATTGTTAAGTTACGATAGAGGAAGTCAATGGGGAAAATTCATAATAAGAATATATATTATTAATAATAGCAGCAAGATGATGATAAAAATCGTAAAAAAACGCGTATGGGAAGCAGTACAACGATGTTGAAGGATAAAACAATTCTCAAACATTACTTACAAAATTCATAAGGAATGTAATATGTTCTACTAGCTAAAACCGTTTCGATGTTTTGATGTACTACATCGAACTAATGATGTCGTAAGCTAATTTCGCAAGATTCAACTTGTACGTTATAATATAGCGCATGCGCTTTTGATGACATATTTTTGTCAGGGATGAAGTTTTACAAAAGGTTCGCCTGCAGCCCCTGTGCTTTCAAAAACAGTAATTTAAATCTCGAGCGTCTAGCATCCCGCGTAGATCGCGAATTACAAGCTCCATTCATACAAAATCTTATCTCTACAGATGGCTCATGATGTTTATTACCCTTACAGATTTCATTATTGTATAATCAATGTACGTTTTAATTGGAAATAAAAAAAAACTTGATCGATACGATGAGATCTTATCGTTATAGTATATACGTTGATGGTAGAGGTATTAACAAATTGTGAGAAAGTTGAAAGTGTTCATGATTGCCAACATTACATCCAGTTTCTAAATTAAGGAATCTTTTTTGCCGAACAAAACTTCAACCGGTTACATTCAATGTATATAATGTTGTACATGTCGTATCAAGTCTGATATAATTGATGGCAGACTTGTCAAAAGCATTCGTTGATTGTGAATTAAAAAAAAAAATATGTTGGCAGGCTATATAAATTGATTCGTTATCCTCGCAACAGATTTATATGGAGCTGGTGGGCCTGTTGGCGCGCCGCAAACTATACTCACGAAGTAATTGCGCCACGTTAATTTTTCATCGCGCACTCTTTGCGCATGCCTCCTTTTAAGATGACATCCCACCCAGTCGCATGTTGATGACGTTTCATCTATAGCCAAAATGAAAACACAATGCGAAACCTATACAAAATCTATTTTACTACACAAAAAGTTATATTTAGCCGACATACACTGCACCGCATGATGTCCGTCGGCTTGATAAGTCAATTTTCATTAACTACTATGTCGTCCAAACTGTAACACAGTAACATTTGCATACCACTGCTCGGCGGCGGAAATAGGAGCTACTTTGGTATCTACCTAGACGATCTTTGGAAACAAAGATCTACCACCAGTATATATTCCTAATTAGTTTTGTTATTCATAACTATAGATATATAATCAAAAATAACTCTTCTTCCTGATGGCATTTAATATGCCCAGTAATAACTATCTGGTGTAAGTTAGAATTAACCGCATCACATTGCCCTCTTCCTTTGGGACATAAGATATTCAATTTAAAGTCTCGTTACCTCAGTAATTTCATTAGTAGACATTAGTCAATATTCAAGATTAATTGTTTTTGAGGTCAAGAGGTGTTACTTCAAAAAATCGTCTGGTATATGTTACTTGTGAAAGCTGATAAATGTAGATCACGGCGCAGTGTTGCAGAACTGACACCCCGTACAAACGGAGCGTATAAAAGTATTGGTGTTAATATCGGAGTGTAACGCAGACAGCGGCGAGAGGGTTAAAAGGGAAAACATTTTGAAACAAACCCGCGACTCAAGGCGGCAAAGCCGACGCTCACAAAGGGCCGCACTCCACAATTTTCTCAAAAAAAAAAAAACCGCGCGCCCGCGCCAACTGCGCCCAGAGTGCAATTCAAATGGCTCGACCCGCACCTACGTACATAAGTTATTAAAAAAAGTGTGCCTTTGCTGTAGGTTTTAATAAAAATAGTCGTCTCGCGCTACCCTTTGTCAGAACATCAGAGGAGCTTGTGCCATACCTCTATTAATGTGAGGGCTGCCTCCAAGACGCACAGGGCCGCATTCACTGAGGCAATCATTAATTAGCAGCATTCATAGCGAATTACTACGTACGGCAGCTTGCTATGCTTTTGCAAATTTTCCGAATCGTAAAGTGATCTATAGAAACCAAAGCTTCTAAGGACGTTGAAAAATACGAGGAAAAAAAACAATTTTCTTTTAATAAACAAAGCTGTAAATAAAGCTAGCTACTTGTTGTTGTTTACAGATTATTGTTTACAAATAACATCCTAACAAGTTCAAAGAAAATATTTGCAAAAAATCTAAATACACAGTTGATTTATAAATTTTATTTGAAACTTTTAAAACAAAGTTCTACTGTTATTTTATATTGAGTTAAATCTCAAAAGGTTCTCATTTATTAAATTTGTTCAGTAATGAAAAACGGTTTTGTATTATACCAGTAGGAGTTGTGAAATGAATAATATAAAAAATAATCATGTATGGGGTCGACCCTGTGCGTCGCGTTCGCATAGCGATCCTCGTCAGTTTTCCCATGTTCCATGTGAATGAATGGCGACACACAGCTAAGATCCTTTTTCGTGAAAGGCCATCGCATCCGCCTCTGTGTGCCTTACAATATATTCCAACATACGACTGAATGGATGGAGTGTTTCAGCAAACAAACATTTCAAGAAAGTAATTATATATGAGTGTGCTTTAACTTTTGCTGTTTTGCTTCGCGCTTATGCTCTTTCAATTTTATTAATGCGCTTCATGTTGAACCCCGTAACTATAGTAGTCGAGATTGTGTATTGTGAAAGAACAAATATAATACACACAGGAAACACTTTGTATTTAGTTACATCCATCGGCATCAGAGTGTGTTGCTGGTTTCAGTATATGTATACGAGGAGAGGTTTTATTTAATAAAGTAGAGCGTCTGTCTACGCGGGTACGAAGTTAACGTTTTCTGTTACTATACAGTAGTGCGTATTTTATAATATTTTGTACGGTGGTGCAGCTAATTGGAGAATAGTTATAAAATCTTGTAGCTAAAAGCTTAATATCTTGTATCTTACTTAGCACCTCATTGTTATGGGTAGGGCTGTAAACTATTAGGTCGTTAAAAGCAATATGAGATAAGATTAATCATATCGGTGGCTGGTAGACGCAACACTTAAAATTCACAAATAAGTTAATTCAAATACGCAGAAAACCTTGACAAAACAACAAGCGTCCTCGTAGCGTCGCGATTAACAAGTTGCCTTTGAATACGCCCGACCCCCTAGCCGCAACTTTAATGAACAAATAACGACTCGTTTAAGACAAGCACCACACGACGCGTATAAAACGCATCCACTCAAGATTTGCATGCAAAACGCCAGATGTACCGCCAACGATAATGTTTTTTCATCGCATCGCTGATACGATTTGCAACATTTTTCATTCGACAACACACACTGCAGCGAACTTTGTGCGCACCCGCCCCCGCCGAAAACTACTTTAAGCCGTAACAGTTTAAGTTGACAATCGCGCGCCCGTCATCCACACATCACTTAAGATATTAATGAGTGCATCCGTAATAGGTGAAACATACATATGAAATTCAAATTTGCACCGGGACGGGTCTGGAACCGCTCTGCATATTTTAACGGGGAACGGAGTGTGAATTAGAATCTTTTGTTGGTATTTAAAGCATCAGGCAGGCCGTGCCGATGGACAATATTCAGTAGCAATCCAATTATACTGCTTTCGTTGTTTCCCAGACCGCTTCCTCATGATATATTATAGAGAATAACAATTTTAAAACGTTTCCTCTCAAATCAATACTTTTTATTGCTCACCAGAAATAAATCGAATATTTCATCATAGATAAAAGAACGATCTCTTCCAAACTAAAACTTTTCTTCTTCTTTTATATCAGAAATAGATGGATATGGCTATCATACTGCCAAACAGAGATAATTGTGTGCAAAGTTGACACTGACACCCCATTATTACCAAATAAAAATTTAATAGCTACATATGAGGGAGAATACGCACAAATGTCAGCACAAGCGAAACCTTAAATCTAATAGGTCTACATTAAATAAAACTGCTTGTCTCGGGTGATCATTTTAATTATGAATCATTAAACAAAGTATAATTATTTTACATTAAACAGTGTTAATTAAATTTTATGTCACGACCCGATTTGCAAACTTTAGCGATGTTTAATCTGGTACTCACAGGAGGGAGGGACAACTAGACGCATCCGTGTCTCAAAGGCCATATTAAACTAATAGTTTGATTGTTGCCTTGGAACGTCAAACATTAGGCTGTAATGGGACAAGGTGATCGACTAAAATTTATATTAAATGTTGTAAAAATATAAATAGTAAAAAAAAATATTTATCAGTCAATTGGAAATATTGTAACATGAAACAGTTCACTGTAAAAGAACAAGTCAAAACAAACTGTGATTCGAACTCTTCAATACCACAATCGGACTATCGATAAGTGGAATCCTTTCAACAAAATTGCGAATAACGATATTAAAGAGAATGTGAAAACAGAGTGTAGCAAACAACACAGCGCTGGTATAGAGATAAAAAAAAAAGGAATTCGATTAGTGATCTGAGAGATTTACAGTAAGTATAGAAAAAGTAATTAGCGAAAGCGAAAGAAAACCGGGCGTCGGAAAAGTCATTGAACATAATTCATAACAAACAGAAATAACGGGAAGTTGGTTCGGCGCGGGTAGGCAATGAATAATTCTCTAACTGCGGGCACCCTGCCTGCCCCCCACTTACCCCACACGCCCCGGTAGGGGCACCGCGAAAAAAGTACACGACCCGCTCGAGTTTTATAGTCCGGGGAAAAAATAGGAGGCACCCAAAATATCTATATACGGCGCATGCAAAAAGTAGAAAAAACTACAATCCCGCTCGCATGAATAAGTGAGTGGACCTTCATATAGAAAAAAAATAAACCAACAAAAATAAAAGCGCCGGTGTGGGGACGTGCAAGGGGACGGAAAGAGGGCGGCCGCCTCGGTGCAGCGTCCACCACGCATCCGAACCGTAGCTATAACGAGCGCCCCTGGACGCACCTCGCCCTTGTCTGGGCTAATATCGTTGCAGAGGCGAGGAGGCGCGTCGCTGTGCATCAAATTATGCGACGCATCACACACAAATCAGAAACAAACTACCACGACGCGGGGCAGTCTTTAATCTCCAACTGGAAACGATAACGAAGCACCTTTTTACAAGCGGCACGTCGGCGACCAAATAACGTGAATTTCGATGCTCACAAATACACTACGTTAAACGTCAAGCACGTCGAAAGACATCGCTACACATATCCGTATCCGCATTATTTAGAAGCAGCATTATATAATAGATATGCGATATTGCATCTGCAACAACAATGTTATAAATATATAATCCGGTTAATTGAATAGTAATTTATTATAAGTATAAACGCGATTTTTATACAGTTTTAAAACGTTTAAAGGAGTTCCATCCGGTTAGATTTATTGTATAAGAGAGTTGTCACAAAACAACGTTCCGCGCCGACGCGCCGACGCGCTCCTAGCAAAAAGCTCGCAAGTGAACGTTGAAAGGCTCAAAACGTGTCTAATAACATTGTAAAATTTAAAAAGCCGCCTGTCGTCGGTTATAATGCACTTAATGCTGTCCTTTAATACACAGATTGCGTGCGAAGTCGGGCGCGAGCGGGAAAGTCCACGGCCGCTAAAAAGGCTTCTTTTTAAGGTTCGCTTTCATTGCTCTCCGAAAGGACTCGCTCGTTTGCTAAACAACACTCCACGGCTTATTTAAAACTACGAAAGTCTACATTAAAAAAGATGAGACTTTTATAAATTGTTTCGCTTTAACGTCGACATTATTTCATTATACTCGTTGTAAGCTCAATAGATTTAACTCATCATCTTTTTATACTTATTTCTATAATAATGTTTTGTTCGCTTTCATTAAATCAAGTCTTCGGTTGCTTTATGAAAACGTTACAGTTTCTAGGGTGGGGATAGCCGACATACGAGTGGTGACGTGACGTAATATCAATAACGTCAAGTTGACCTCCTCTCTAAATGTAACATGGCGTCAATCAGCACAAATTTAATTACATTGCAACGTGCATTCGCAGCAATACCGCGCGACAACTGGCAATGCTGGGCGGGCCCGAGGCTACGATTGGCGATAGATTGCCAAACACGCAAACTATTCCGTCTAACACAGTAGCATGAACTGGTGTAAACCAAACTTCATTACTGGCGTTCTCTTTACCTATATGATCTTCAAACGGTATCGATGGGCAATTTGAAAATGTCAATCGAGCAGTTCCCATTCTATTTGTGTAGGCCAGTACGTGGCCACTCGGGTCCTTTAAGAGACAGGAAATTGCTGGCTGGAGTATCAATAGGCCTCCACGCAAAACCGACGCTTTGACGTTAATGGTTGTATCATACAAGGGTATTTCGTTAAACCTATCTTCCACGTTCAACAATAAATTTGTCCATTTTATAAGTAAAACCAGTGAAAATTTTCAGCGTGTAAAATACTAAATTTTAAATATGACAGTTTGATGGTATATAAAACCATCATTAAGGGCTATCAGGAGTATTATCGTAATATCCTATACTTGTGTATACAAGAAAATATGAAATTTAAATGAATTTTTAAATGAAAAATACACAAGCGATAGGCCTCGATAAAAAATAAAAAGTCTGTGTAGTATTGCAGTTAAAAATAAAACTTTAATTATCTTAAGGGTGTAAATCGAAACCGTGCGTACATCGGAGCTTCATTAAAACGTTCTTCGTTATAAATCATTAGAGCTAAGTACTTTCAGTTTTAATTAAGCATTGTGCGAGGCGATTGTTTTAGTTTTTTTTTTTTGCGGATCAGGCCGATCGAGATGGTCGACGACACTGAGTAATCGTGTCAGCGTAGTTTCTGACGGATTGAGATTCCTTGTGTGTTTTTATTGCGTGCACGCGGAGCCCATTGTTTCGGGGCCCAGGGCGCGACGCTGCCCGGCTTTATGCTTTTAATAAAGTGATTAAATGTCATAGCGTGGCGACGGAGCTGGTGGGTTAATTCCCTCTCGCGTTTGTTTTTTTTGATCCCCCACATTAACCGAACCTTGTACCGTCCACTGGCGTGCCACCGCCTCGTATGATTGACTTGCGCTTTCTTGAATAATGAGTGAAGTCGATTATTAAAAAAAATTATAATTCAATCATTCTGTTGATGTTAAATTATGCTGTCTTACTAATTTCACACAAAAGGCTTTTTTTAATTTTAATAGAGCAGACGAAGCGACGACGCTAGCGTGACATTAACCTGATGGTAAATGATACGCCTGCCCATATCAACGTGTCGTTAGTTAGGATGTTATACCGTGCAGCTTATTGCGTTCGTCGCCTTCATACATAAAATGTAGTGTCTCCTTGCCCCAGTAGTTTCACTAGCTACAGGGCCGTTCAAACCGGAACAGAGTAGCGTTTGCGCACTACTGTTTGGCGGCAGGAACAGGAGCAACGGTGGTACACAATAGACAGTCTCCGGCAATAGATACTCACCAAAGCAAGTTACAAAAATGTGTTATTAATGTAAGAAAATAACTAATTCTATTCGTATACCATAGTGGAAAGCTTTTAATTATTAGTCGATCAGTTCGACTATTTACTTCCGCCTCCTAACCAAAAAACTTGGCCTTAAAAATGTTAAGTTAAAACTTAGCCCAGAAAAAAATTACGTTTGCGCTTTATCGCAATAAAAAAAAAAACATCGCCACATTTCCGGCCAAACAGTTAATTCATACGAAACAACGGTACGGAAAACTTTACAAATTTATTATTTAAACCCTAAAAGCTTTTTTCTCCATTTCGGGCGACTACCAGGCACCTCCTCCATGTAGAGAACCAAGAACATCAATACGAATTTAGTTTATATAAATCTTGTTTTTTTTTTTTTTTGTTAACATCGAAGTATAATTAATGGTTGTCAATATGAAACATAACATTAAACCAGCCACGACAGACAGACACCTATGAAGAATGCGCTCTTAATAAGTCATCAGCTAAGTAAAGCTCCCGTGAGGTGTTGGGGCCGCAAGGGTGGTGCCGTTGGAGCGAGGGTAGGGGATTGGGGTGGCGCGTTTACACTAAAACGACGCAAAGTACACTATCGGCGATAGCTAAACGCAACCAGCCTCTGAGAGGCTTCACATATTAACGATTAATATAAAACTATTGTTTATAAAGTAAGTCATGTTTATTAAATGCATGTAATAACATTTACACTGCACTTCGTAATAACGAATAGTAATTATATTGTTAATATTATTAACGATTACATAAACAATGTTTTAAAACAATGAAGCAATAATGGTGATTAGCTTAAATGACCAATCATGGAAGAAGAAAAAGGTTTACTTACAATCATTGTTTTTTTTTATTTGACAAAGCGACGGAACGAGCGATACCAACTTTTGGTAAGTGATACTCCTGCCTATAACAAGTAACCCTGAATAGGGTGATATAAATAACACTATATTGTGCTTATCACGTTACCCCAGTAATTTCACAGGCTGCAGTCTTCAAATCGGAACACAATAATGTCTTCACTCTACAGTTTGGTGGTAGAAATAGGAGCAGCGGTGGTGATGACCTAGGCGGTCTCCGGCAAAAGATACCCACCACTAGATACATTAAAAAAATTACAAATACTATTTTTTTACTAAAAATCTTCACCTGCTTGTGGTGGACTTTGCTAATCAACAAACGGGGTTCTGGCTCCCACCAGCATGGTGGGAAGTGGAGCAATTCTCTCCACATGAACCTCTATAAACGACGGCATTGCAGGACCGATTGATTGATGTGGAGATTTTTGGAGAGAGTATATGTCTAGCAGTGGACGTCTATCAGCTGGTGATGATGATAATGACATTAAAAATTACGGATAAGGATAAAACGAAATGGTTTTTAATCTATGATTTTTTGTTGTCGTTATGTCGCAAGTGATACGACGGCACTTTCTCGTTGTGATAACGCATTGTTCCTGTTGGAGGGAATTACTTGTCCCCTTCTACCTAGTATTATATTCCTCAAGTGTTAGTTGCTACTCCCTTGCACTTAAAAACAAAAAGCCGCCGCTACAATCTAGCGCACCTTCAGCGAGACTCTCGCTCTTGTAAAATATTTTTGACTCACCATACAGGAGCCCCCAGTGCGACACGAAACTTCCAAAACAATGAACGGATTATTCGTGAAATCGATAAAAAAAATTCGTCTCGTTTTATGTGAACAAAACCAGTACCAACAAAAAGTGGCGAAACACCAGCGTACGGATGTACAAACGAAAGCGTAGATAAATCATTCGTTCGCACGTTCAGTTATTCAAAATGTAGATTTGGGGGTGAAAAAGTTTAAAAAATTGTTGTGCAATTCTTTTTGTTTCTCACAAAATAGGCGCATCACTATAAATTCGCATATCTAAAAATATATTAATACTGACCGATATATGTATAAACACATAATATATATTTTTGCGCACACACATAACTTACCCTAAATAAATAGGATTTATGTAAAGGAGTAAAAGCTGAAAAATTATTGAGCAAAATGGAATGTATCTTAAAACAATAAGCAAAGTCTTAATGATTATTTTTATGTGCAAGAGTGCTTTCTAACCTATATATATATATATGTATATGTATAGATAAATAACTAAAATAAGTTTTTATTTGTTCGATAATCACCTGAAATATGGTGAACTATCCACGTGGCAACATGACCATTCGACGCGGAATCGTTTGTAGAATGTTAATAGGTTATTTATTTTTGGAATTTTCTAGATCCTTCATAATTTGATTTTTTATTAACTGTTTTTATTTCGTATTATTAATGCGGTTGTCGTGGTAACGGTATAGAAAGTAATTTGTGGTTTAATTTTGTATTACGGCCAGCAAAGCGAGCGAGGAACAGCTAGTATATTACATTTAACATACATGTATCAAGCCATATTCAATGATATATAGTTGTAATTATATTCTGTGGTTGACGGTGTATTTGATTAATTAATTTTAATACAGGAAAAATTACAGGTTATTTCTATATATATATATATATATATATATGTGTATGTGAAACATGAAAAGTACGTTTAATATTCTGACCTATTAATACTAATGTAAATGCCCGCACGAACCAAGAATTCACATCCAATCACTTAAGGGTAACATATTAGAAATATGTTATGCGAAAAAAAAAAAAAAACCGACAGTAAAACGTGGTTCATTCATTTAAAAACGCGGTTGTATTCACGCACATGTAACCGCGTTGCTATTTCAAACTAGTGAAACAAAAAATAAAAATAAAAACCGTATCGAAGACCGCGCTATTCACCGCAACTCGAGCCCCGGCCGGCGGCGTTAGCTAGTTAAAATATGTAATACTTTAATGAGGACGCCCGGAAACTTTCAATGGATCGACGGTGGAAACGAGCGATACTTGTAACTAAACTAATTGGTACCAGACCGAAAATTAATTGAAAGCTAAGTGATTCCAGCGGATCCCGCGAAGGTGGGTGAGGATTCTTTGATATCTATTGATTACCAATTCATAAACGAGGACTCAATCGAGTTGAGATTAATTAGAACGTCCCCCATTGAGCTTTAGGTTTCGAGCTTGAAAACACTGCGCCTGGTAAGCAAAGTACGCATATAAAACGGGTTCCGTTTGTAAGTATTGAAATGATCCCTATCGAAAGAAACGATTTCCTTTACAGTTTAAAGGAGATATCGTTAATTAGCCTTTCTGTCCGCTGTTAAACCTTGGCATGTTTCACAAAGGGCTCCAAGTGCAGTAATCCTCCAGGTGTGGTAATGTAAAACTCTAAAAGATGTTCACATTATCTCATATGATTCGCCCTTTACTCATCTTGTTAGAAGATATAAAATTATTTCAAATATATATGTGTGTAATGCTATTTGTGGACATGCTATTGTATTCTGAAAACAGATGAACTTTTGTATGCAGTATGAGGTTTCTGATGATCTATCACACGTGAAATATTTATTAGTTGTTGTTTCTACATAAAAATATATAAAATATCCGCAACGTTACTGCATTCAGGTTAACATTCAATGTCATCTCTTCGTTATTACACTTTTTTCATCGCGGAGCCCTAAAATTACGTTTAATGAATGTTGCTTGCACTCCACAACGCCATCCATCGACATCCGCCGGAGGATAGCTGCTGATTACTGAAGAGATGCATTTTGTTCACGATTGACTCAATAAGGATGAATTGACCCGTGCACCGGTTTGTCTTGCTTATTTATTTACATTGACAACTAGTCGATTTTAATTGAACACTTGACTCGGGGATAATGTGCGAATATTGAAAGTAATTTAAGTCTGCCTCTAGTAATTTGTACATTTGTGCTCATTGGCATGTCTGCGCGGTTGTTGCTTTGTCTCATGTCAATGGTCCTCGATCTTACATGATTATGTAAGTGTAAATAACAGAATTACCGCTTATGTCTTATAAAATTATTCTAAGATGTGGACCTTCATATACATATTGGTATGGAGTGTCTGTTTCTGAAGTTTTGGAAAGTAAAGCCGCAGCTCTTGCAGCTGCCAAATTACACTTAATAGTAGTGTAAACTTAGCCCGGAAAGAGTCAAGAGAGTCCAAAATAACTGGTGTAGTGTGGCCATTCCCAGTGTTGCACACATTTCACCTTACATTAACATAACATAATTTTTTACATATCAGCTATGACAAAGATACAAGCGCAGCTAAAGATCAGCGCTTGTTTTCAAACTCTTTTAACTTCCTCAGACGTTGAGATGGGTTGCAGCAAAAGCTTCTGAATATAAGTAAATTAAAGTGTATGAAAATAAAAATGTATGTGTGTTTACCTTTTTAGCTGAGTGCGCCTGCGTATCGATTTTGTGAGCGCACTTCCGCTCTGGACAGCCGTAAAAAGTAAACAGCGTTATATATTAGGGCGTACGGCTCCGAAACGATTGTCGCTCCCTCCCGCATCACTTTCTTCGTTCTTTACTTTTTAATTTGGCGTATTTTTATTTGCTATGATAAATTGTAACTGCGGTGGGCGGCCCCGGTGCTTGATAGGGGGATGAGGTCGACCGGCACCCGTTTCGCTTTTGTTTCGGTAATTTTTTATGTCTGGTGTTTGGCTTAATTGCGTGGTGCTTTGCGGAAGCTTATTGTGGCAATGTGGGTCACAGCGGGGCCCGGGCGAGCGAAGACCCGCCTGACCCGCTTACCTTGCCTTGGGCCGACCCCTGACTCATCATAGACAAAACTACTTAATTGTTGACTCATATCGGCGATTCGCCGACCGTAGACACTTAGCAATTTGTAAGTACTTCTTTTGTCATAAATATTAATAAAGATATTATGTAATTCAAATATCGACCCTCTTGTTCAGTATCCTTACTCATTGTTTTTTATTTATCACTCGTAGCTAAGTCAATGTAAGTTACAATCCTGAGGTCATAAACTAATTATAGATAACACTAACAGTGTAAAACATAAATGTCCTTTTTCTAATATTTCATCGTGACAAGTTTAGACTTGGATTGAACTTTCCATTAGCTCTAATAAAAGAACTAAAAATTATCAATCACTATGAGGTATTGTTTAATTTCGAATGTGAGCAACGTTTTTGTTATTAACCATTTTTACTACATTCTAGTAACTGCAAATAAATGTGAAGAAAACCTTTGACGTAAGTTCTATAAATTCCATACTAACTTGATGTGTGGCAAATAGCGAAATGATAATTATATGTTTAACTATTTTTCATGTCCACTACGAATTTAGTGAGTTGCAATCAATTTGTTGAGATCAATCGACAACAACAACAACAACAACACGCTTCGTGTGGGGCACAAACGAAATCAAACATTTTCGATTGAGGGGCGTTTGTAACGCAACCGGTTGAATTTCCACCGCTCGGGCAGCGACGATTCACACGCGGAAGAGTTGACACAATGTCGCACATTATGTTGCGTTTGCACTAAAGTGTAAACATAATATACCGTACGGGATATTGCGATCCGGTGTCAAAACTATTAGTGAATGGTGTGGTGAATGGGTCATACGAGCGCCTCGAGTGGCTGGCCGTCGGGCGCACCATCGCGGCGGCCGCCTCGCCCCGTCCGTCTTTGTTATTATGTTATAATGCGAATCGGATGGCATCCGCGATTCATCAATGTTATGGTGTTTGATTACTTATTACAGTATCGATTTCATTTAACTACTAAGTATTTTAGCTCCGTGTGTGTCAACTTGATTTAAGTTACACAAATATAAATTGTAAACTGTACACTACTTTTATTTGATAAAGCTACGATACGAAAGAGACGTTCACCTTATGGTGTATGATACTGCCCATGACAACGTGGCGATAGTTAAGTTGACACAGCACCACATTTAACTTGTCGCTTTGAGTAAAGTAATATCACTAGCTACAAAGCCCTTCAAACTGGAACACAGTGATGTTTGCACAGAACACATCTAGCGACAGAATCTGCGGTGGAACCTACCCAGACGATACTACTAAGCAAGACAATACGGATCCAGATTTCAGATAAAATTATTGAAACATCTTTTTCATTACTTTGTATAGTCGTTACAAAATGAAATAAAATAAAAATGTTATCGGAAAACAACAAGGTTGCAAATGCTTGTCATTATCAGGATTATTTGGGACTACATACGTAAGAAGGAATTCGGCACAAGACGAAAAAGGAGTCGAACGTGACAGAAATTAAAAGCATAAATTGTCTATTGGCCCTTATATTACGTATTCGGGACTCGAACCTGTTACAGGAGCATCCATAATTGCAGCGCGCCGTAACAAGCCGATCGGCTTCCTGCCGTTGCATTTTTTACGCGCCCCTCAAAGTATAAAATAAATACAGCTTCTTTTAATATTTCATTGCTTTGATACAGCGCCGTCGCATATCTTCAATAAATAATATGAATATATACAATAACAATACAAATCACTGTATTTAATACTACGTTTTTACTCTACGGTTGTAAGTTAACTAAAACAAATTTAGATTAGAATTCAGAGATCATATGTACAGAATTACATTCACTTGAACATCTTTGGACCGAAATGTAACATTAGAATAAATCATAACCTTGTAACAAAACAAATCGTTATGCAAGGATAAATAAAAAAATATTAGTGTTGTGTATAGAGAACTTGTCAACTGAAAAAGTGTTGGTCCCATCCCCCAACCCCATTCTTACTTTGTTAAGGATGAGTCAAGAAAAATGTTACGGCGAAATCGGCAGCACCTTGTGAAAATTCACCAGGATGTAGCCTGAAAAATTATAAAATTCTATTCCAAGAAGAAAACTGAATTATAGTAAGGAGGAATTGTTACTAGGGCAAGGGACTCGTTCTTGTCCCGGAAGGGTAGCAGCGATAAAATCTAAACTGCATCTAAAATATAAAAGATTGTAGATAAAAAGAATTATCATTTATATAGTTTATAGTGGTAGCGTTAATCGTTTCTTCATTTAGAGGGTAGGGTAGGGTAGATGAGCTCGACAGAGGAATGAAACAGTTGTCAACTTTAAATGGATTTTATTACTTATCAAATATTTGAGATAAATCGTTCTATTAAAAGTGCATCGAGTAATAAACTTAAAAGCTGATATTTATAACGAAGGATTAATGACAAAGTAGACAACAAAGTTAACACGGGCGGGCGACGCGAGCGGACTTTATACCCGGCCCGGATTAAGTTACTGGTCTAATCTCTCGGTTGCTATCAAAGTGCTACATGCATAGTTTTGGTGAAAACATCAGGTGAGCTCTACACTTGAAGACAGATTTAAATATCTTCACGGAGAGCAGGCATCTCTCAATTTAATAGATAGTATTAAAAATGCAATGATACTTCCGCATACTAGATGCGAGCTACGCGGGACAGATCGGCGTGGAGATTTTTGGGGGAAGCCTATGTATGGCATTGGAAGTCTATCGACTCATGATGATGATGATGATGATGATGACATCCGTATATAAAACTTTGCAAATTTTAAAAAGGTTAGAAAGTATAACTTCGGTGATTGAAAAAAAAAAATATTTCGTATTCACATTTTCCTTATTAATCCGTTAAAACCACAATGCAGAGTATTCTAAAATATTTGACAAATATTACATGAAGTTTACTACTACTTACTTCAATTGGACTTAAGTATATATATACATACGATTTTCCTCTGATTTCACATTCAGGAATTATAATAAAAACCTGTTGTAGAAATTAACGGAAAAGCCCGAAAAAAAATTACTAAAGCACGATCATTGCGTACAAATCGTCTGACCGATCTGTTAGAGTATCATATATATACGACCTCGAGTAACATAGTGATCTATGCAAAATAAGATAAATGCTATTATCCATAAAATTTCTAAAAATATGACTGTTAATTAAGGGAATATATTAGATATACTTTAATGAAGCACCCTAACATGGGAAATTTTAAGATTTACTTCATTACCCCGAAAGCGGTATAAAGCATGCATCTAATATGCATTGAGTAACATATATATGCTCATAGTAAATATAATGTATCGATGTTTGCCAGGGAGCGGAAGCGGGAGCGGGCGCGGGCGCGTGCGCGTGGAACGCACAGTAACCCCATTAAAACTGCTTCGGGGCCCCGCCGCGCACCTCCCTCTTCATGAAATATTAAAAATTCAATTGCGCTTCTCTTTATTTTAACTCCCTCGCCTCCTCCACGACACCCCGTGCCTTCCCGTACAATATAAAATGAAAAATGTATTTGAAAAATAACTCTCGTCTATTATTTATAATTCGGTGTACACAACGCGCCAACGGTTGATGGTAGTGTCGCGTGTATGGGAGATGTCTCGTGCCGGTGTCCCGCTTGCACCTGCTGACGATGGTGAAAGGATCCTTTTCATTCAGTCTTTGAATTTTTAAACCGTTTAAAAAAGGGTAGTGTTATGAACGTAAATTATGTATCTTCAAATCGGTGCGTGTCTGCGCTATCTTAAATACGGAACTAACTTGGCAACTCCGTTAATCGTCAATTATAATAAAAAAAGAAGATGATTTATATTTTTTGTAACTTTTACCAATGCATTAAGCTGGTCAATCTGAACGCCTAGCGAGCCCAGTAAGACATTATTACAGAGGGTTGTTTTCAGCAATGCATATCAATAGGCTGAGAGCAGTGTTCATCATACGTTTGTGTTCCCGAGTAGATAAAAAGTTGTGGAATATTTTTCGATTGAGTAAAAAACAGAATACTCTAGTTGTATTTTTTTATATGCTATAACATTCTTTAAGGGGTGAACAATAGCTTGACACTTGCACCGACCCCTAATCCTTTGCAATATGACATAGTTAAGACGCAGTGGTAGATAATTAAACTATGCAAGTTTTACGACTGTCGACGTCGTGACTTTCTTCACACTTTTGATGTAATACTCGTATGTTCAGATAACTCGTAAATACAATATTAGAATGGTGACAGGTCTCTGATGCTGGAGACCGTCTAGGCAAGTACCACCGCAGCTCTTATTTCTGCTGCCAGGTAGTAGTATGCAAACATTACTGTTTCAAAGTGACAGGTGAAATATGATGCAATGTATATAATCTTAACTAGCACTACGTTGCTAGGAGCGTATGACGTCCACTGCTGGACATGGGTCTTCCCTAAAGATGTCCACATCGATCAGACCGACGGCCGATAGGGCAGTGAAGTCCTCGAGTGGTGCCCGTATACCGGTAGACGTAGTGTTGGGAAGTCTCCCACAAGGTGGACCGACGATCTGGTGAGGATCGCAGAAACCCATCAGATGCGAGTAAAACTATAATAAAAAATATTTTAAGTGGGTGTAGGTTTGAATAATTAAATTATCCAGGTATGTTGTGTTCACTGGTGGCAGGTCTCTGTTCCGTCTAGATACCACAGCACCGACTATTTCTGCCGCCAAACAGTGGTGTGCAAACATTACTGTGTTCTAGTTTATAGGGCGTTGTAGCTAGTGTAATTACTGGGATAGTGAGACTCAGCATCTTATGTTTCATACGGCGAGTGCAATGTGGTCCTGTACGTATTATCCTAACTAGCGCCACGTTGATATGGGCGAGTGTATCCCTTACCATCAGGTGGAATCCTCCTCGTCTCGTCCCTTAATTGAATAAAAATAATATACTAATGACTACTTAGTCTGCTTTAACTACATTTTACCACTTGCCCCTTGGTAATTTTTTTTTTTTTTTTTAAATAGTATTACACATATAAAACGTGGTCGCCCGCGAAAATCATGACTGCTTTAAATGAGCCGCACACTTTCACTCAGCTGAATATACTTTGGTGGACGTTAGAGCAATTGTTTATAGCGGGATGAGCGGCGCGGGATACAAAGCCTCGTCGCAGTTTACACGTCAAAGTTGGCTTTTAAAATGTGGGCGGGAAAAAAAAAATCGCGCTAAACCGCTCTGTTACGCGGGACGTGGAAAGTTGCTCGCCAGTGTAGTTGTACATTTATCGAGCTAGTTTGACCACTGCAGGTTGAAAAGGGTAACTATTTGTCCCGTACAAATGATGGCCCCTTTTTTTCTCCCCTGAAAAAGAACTATAGCATACCTGTCACACGAGCACAATGAACAGGTTTAGTTATACAATGTTGCTAGTTTGTTATTTAACGCTTCGGTAAATTTAATAGTGTTCCAATGACTAACGGATAAGTTTTCTATTTGTGAAATCGGCGTGGTTATTTTCTCTTAGATGGAAAGCAAAGAACTTGCTAAACTATTCATATTGAATACGTTTATTAATACCTATATTCTTATACAATCAGTGGCGCCTGTTGTCCAAATAGCAAATATTTATAAATTATCGTAATTGAAATATTCGACGTAACGGTACGAAGTGATGTTAAAGAATACTTGAGGCACTATACATTGAATCCTAGCACAATGCTGCAAGCTGTAAAATCATAGAGAATACAGCAAACACGTCCCAGTTGTTGTAAATCTAACCTTGCCCTCTAATTAATGTCAGCAAGATCTGAATATTCAAAATTGGTTCAATCATGTCCAAAGGCACTCAAGGGCAATTCAAATATTTACTTAAAAGTGAAACCACTCAGAGTTACAAATATAAAACTAGGAAGAAAATTCGATGCATGGTGAATTGAAATTATGGCAACATTCAATTAATATTTATTTCCCACTGGTGCAAAAGAGCAATCCGGGAGCTTAAAAGAGACTCGTTACTATTCATTAAATTGGTTGGCTTCAGTCTGTAGCAGCAATAAAAAAAAAAAAAATCTTTCTTAAACTAGCCAATGGAGTTGAACCAGTCCGTATTTGAGAGCGAAATCAATTACGACGCCATAAACATTCATTGAAATTGTATTTATTTAATAACATTTAATCTTCGTCTCGTTAATTATTCCGAAATGAGTTTAAATAACTTTTCCTACGCGAAATACTTTACAACGGTTCGCGTCGACTTGATGAACCGAATGAAGTACGTCATGTGACCTATATATAAAACGTCTGTATCACTTGGTAGAAAAAAAAAGCGGCCTTCGGAGTAGAGTAACTTTAAAAAAGAAATAAATTGGAGCGCCGAGAAGTTGGCGACGCGGCATTTCGGCGTATGTGCCTTTGACGTGTGGTGAAGTGCCCTAAATAGCAGAATAAGTAGCTCTGCTATATTCAACAACGACAGCTTTGTTAAGTACTTCTAAGTTACACCTCTGTGTTCCACTTTGACGAAAAATTCTCGCGCGTATATTATTAAATATAAGCACTTAGATCTGTCTGCGCGAAAGCTCCGATGATGTAACATTGTAAGCAAAAAAAAAAAAGTAATATTACATGTTTGTGTAGTGAGGTGAAAACTAGCGGTGGTATAAAAAAATAGCGCAAATTAGCTGGCTAAGTGAATGTAGCATTTGGGTAATTTACAATCCGGGTTAAAGAGGGCTCGAGAGCGGTTGCGAGGAGGGCAGGGGTAGATAGAGCAGGCATTCCTTTGTCGCGGCGACACTCGGCAGCCTGGAGGGTCGCGCCACGCACTAAATGTTAGAGCCATTGCACTTTTTAAATTATAATTTTGCTCGAATATGTTTTTCGCAGTTTTTCATTCGAGTAGCCACTTGAAGCAACTAATTAAAATATTTTGCAGCAACAGCGCAAATACACCCGCTTTGTAATCATAGTTGCAATTCATTTGTTATTTCAATATTGAAACGGCGATTCAACAAAAAAAAAAAAATAGCTACGAAATCTGGTGTAGAGGCATTTTATTATTAGTAAAGAGTTTAAAATAAATGCATATCCTCTACTCGGCCTCTATTTAATCAACAGTAGGTGTAGTAAACTTCTACCGTACCTATTGCAAATAATATTTGTTATCAAACCAATGTAATATTTTGAAGAGACTAGTAGCGGGGTTCGTAATAAGAGCTTAAGGCGTAGTTGTGTTTACTTTTGTCATATTATATGAGTAGACCGCTGACAGTTTCCAATATTTCCCGGTAAGGCTCAACGACCAGTCAAACAATCAACTCGCCAGTCAATACACACATTGTTTTGTGTTCCGAACAGGTTCTGCTACCAAACGTAAATTATTCTAGGGCTGTAACAAATAAACCTATCAATCGTGTATAATGTTTAAAAAAAAATTATTGTGGTAATTATGGTTTGAACACCGGATAAGTTAATTTCATCATAATATAAATAAAATGGTAGGAGTAACTGACTGTTAGATTTTTAAGCTTGTATCTTTAGACTTGGATAGGTTATATAATATTTCTAAACATTTAATTCAAGAGTTTCTCTAAGACTAGTCTCTAAGTAAAACATCCGTTACATGAATCTTAAGCGGCGGATGTAAATATCAAAACAATAAAAAGGTTTTACAATCAGCGAAGATAACTACTACGCTATCACTACAAATAGCTGTAATTGGTGATTTTTTCATCATAGTATGTACCTTACCTTATCGTACCTTATCCGTATGTATGAGTAACATCTATATATATGAGTTTATTAATTTAGACCGTGATGATGATGATGATAACGTAATTGAATAATTCCGGATCAGTGTTGCCGCAGCCCTGTTCAGCACTTACCTTTGTTTCAACGCTGATTTCTAAACAAGGTCCATTTTTATTGTATCCAACTTACCTGAAACGAGAGATTTTTGAATTAACGTCATTAACAACAAAGAGGGCAGAAAAAACAACGGCTTGTTATTGTGCGAAACAGTAGTCGGGGAAAGGGGGGCTATTTATAAACAGGCGGCCATATAATGTGTGATACGGTGTACCATTGTTGGAGAGGCGAGAAATCGTTAAATAAATTTTTTCTTAACATTTAACGAGTATGCACGGCCAAATTAATTTATTTAGCTACCCGAATAACACGGGGATAGTTTATCGTCACATATAGAGAAACTACCTGTGACAAACAAAGCAGTAATATTTCAACATCTTTTATATATATAAATAGCTTTATTATACCATGTTTTAAGTATTACATAAATGTCAAGTTAACTGCGTTTCTAGCATTGGCGATACTGGTTATCAACTGGTATATACCCAAGTGATATTGATAGTTTTCTATTATATAGTTATTTTGTCTTGTTCACGTGTTTTAATCTTTTTTATTCATCTGATGATAAATAACACCCATGACTAGGAGATTATATACATTACACCACTTTGCGCTCGTACTTACTCCTGTGGCGCAGCGACCCAAAGTAAATCTTGACCTCCGACACAAGAGAACTCCATCGTTGTCTGTCTGGTACTTCTTCATTCCTGCCTTGTTGCGCTCGTAGCATTCAGACATAAGATCTTAAATCTTGTTACCTCAGTAATTACACTAGTTACAGCGCCCTTCAAAACGGAGCACAGTGATGTTTGGATACAACTGTTTAGCGGCAGAATTACGGTCACTGGTAAGGGAGACCTACCACCAGATTATGACGCAAGAATAATAATAGCTATGAGGTTTGAGAAATTTGTAACGTTTTCATAAGCGATTACGATCTTTAATAAATATTAAAAACATACACAAAGTACTATCCACCTTTACTTAAAATAACATTAAAACCATTGATTTTTACAAAGGATATAAGTAGTCTGCATGTGCATTCGCGCTGTTGGCGGCGTATGTTTTTTTTTTATTAAAAAGGCGTGGAGGTGCTGCAGAGGTTTTGGACGCGCACAGTTCTACAGTGTGCTAAATACCTCATCGCATATTCCGATGCTCGTGCGTTCTGCGGCGGGATTTTCGAGATTTTCCGCAGCCGAATGGCCCCCGGCCCTGTTAAGAATCTCGCCGTCCGTCTGAAATTTGAATCGCCGACGGTTACGAGGTATGCGAACGTTCGGGCAAATCATTTTGAATCACTTTATTATGGCAGAACGCGTTTGTGCAATATTTCAATTGCATTTCCCGATCTCCGCTTTGTGCCGGCCATTTGTTAGCGAAAAACTAAAAACTTTCATACATACAATAGAATTACGACGCAGTGAATTAAAATAACATTTTGAATTTGTATCAAACAAGAAGAAAATATGAACTATAAACAAACAGCGCATTAAACACCGCAAATTATTTGTGGCATTGTGTAGCTGCGCTGCAGTATTAGTTGTCGGCGTTAAAGCGACTATAAAACAAATGTTATAACACAGTGTACAAATAATATACAACTTCACAGCAACCGCCGGCAAATTCTACGTTACAACAAAATTAACTTAATGTCTCTAAACATAATAAAACAATGGTTTTTTTTTTCTAAAACTTTGACAATCAATATTTTCCTTTAGCTAATATTTAAAGAAATAACGCGCATTACTAGTTAATATAAACTTATCGGATATACGTAACTCGTAGCTCGCATCTAGACGTTTGTAGAGATATTTATAGAGATAGTACAGAATGTAATTACGATTGATTTGAGATAATATCTGTCTAGTCATTACACCCGCGTGTAAAAGCGTTGATTTTTTTATTAATATAACCGTCATGTTATTTAATTCAAAGCCAATGTTACTCACGATCATAGACGAGAGGGGAACGGAGATAGTTCATGACGCAACGGTAAAATGTTTGTTTCATCAATATTCATATTATATCCAGTCTTCAATACAAAATTAACTTTTTACTAAACTATACATATATATATATATATATAATATAGTATAGTAATATTAATGACGGCAATCTACTTTAAGACTATGCTTAATTATGTTAACCTATTAGAAATCCTTTCACAATAGTTTTCTATTCACATCGCCTTTTGATATTTTGTAAACACAATAAAAAAATCTATACATACACAATGTTCGTATAACGAAAAAAAGTAGCGTACATTGATGTTTTATTCATGAAAAAAAAAATTGAAATGCAGTGATAGAACTATTGGAAACAATATCGCTTTAGCTGTGTAATAGCGACAGTGAAACAAAAACGCACAGTGCGCTTTTATATTTGGACAATGGTCTACCTTTATCCTTACGGGTGGACCGTCGGTGTTAGACTGGCTGCAGGCGCGAACCGGAAATGACACGTCTGTTACAATCATTCCGCGCTTGTTAGGGAAAAGGCTGGACGGGCGATCGGCTATTACTGACGTATATTTAGATTTAATCATATGTTGCTTATCATAAACCTGATGATGACCATCTCTAATACTATTTAATCATAATCTGTACAATCACATAATCATGATTAATTTTATTATACTACATTAACCTAACGCGGATAACAATGTGGCGCTAGCTAAGATGAGGATACTGCACCATTCCGTACTCTTTATTTTAACACATCAAATATATATTTCGTTATCTCAGGTAATCTTACTAGCTCTAACGCCTTTCGAACTGGAACACAGTAATGTTTGCATACTACTGTTTGGCGGTAGAAATAGGAGCAGCGATGATATTTACCGGTCTCCAACGACAGATATTTCGGCAGAAAAACGATGATACTGTTTATAAATTATCTAATTCAATTAGTCTCATGTACTATTCCATATACAGGGTGTATGAAAAGTAGTTGTTTTTTTTTTTAATTTTTAGTTTAAAAATATGCTTGCTGAGTATTATTGGATGATTTATGTGAACTGTTATGTGGCGAACAAACAAAACGTAGCTTTTCATTAGGCATAAAAGAACATAAATTCTGCTGTATAATTACAATTAGATAATTAATTAAGTAACGGGAAGGCCATCAATAACATAAACCGCCTGCGAGGTATATCAACAAAATGAGCTATTAATTATTTTAATTTCGCAAATGAAGGGAGTGCTTAGCTTATTTTACTAACGCCCAGTTCATTCGGCTAATTGATTGGCAGGCCCGAAGAGGACCTCGGGCACAAAGTGAAGGCAGCTGCTACCACGGGCACACGTTAAATTAACTTACCACGCGTTGGACACGCGGTTAACTTGACATACATGCGTAAGATACACTTAGTAAAGCAGTTCATATAAAATAAAAAAACACCTATAGCGACTTTAGTCATTACTATATTTCCTAACTATTCAACGTACATTACTGTGATAGATTATTATTTATGTTTTCATAGTTAGTTATTCTATATGTGCCCATAACATAGAAAATCCGCAAGTCAATAAATATCCGATGATAAAAACTACTAAATAAATATGTTGAATATCGAATTGTGTGTCATGAAGTACTGAATCGGAATATGAAAACATACAAGAAAATATTTTAATTTCAGACGTTTTTCTTTTCGTTTTTTGCTCGATACAATATAAAAGTTAAACAGTATGTTAGATTGCTTCTTCACAAGGAAACTACTTCTCTGCCATCAATCGGCTGTAAAAACACGATAGCACACAAACTATGTTGACTTTGTAAAATTAATTTCCCTTGACCAAATATCCAACCTACATATCGCGATTTATTAAAGCGTACCACCCTTTTGTTTTTTGAAAAACAACAGTATCGCTAATATTAATTAATTAACGAGGATTTCGACGTCGCGTTGGCATATCGGTCCCTTCGTCGGCTGGAGCTCGACACGGTCATGGTCCAGGTGTTCACTGGGCACGGGAGATTCTCCGAGTACCTCCACAGGTTCAAGCTCAAGGAGAGTCCCGCGTGCCTCCGTGACCCAGCGGTGGACCAGACCGTGGTGCACATCATCACTTCCTGTCCCTTGTATGGGAGAAGAAGGATGGAGTTGGAGGTGAAGCTAAATAGGCAGCTCACCAAGGAAGCCATTGCCTCCCTGATGAGTGATGACGTAAGTCGCCGAAAATTCCTAGATTTTTGTAAAACTGTGTTAGCCGATGTTATAAGGAGGAATATTAAATAAATAAATAATTAAATAAATAGATAAGTTGCAAAATGGCTATTGGATACTTAAAGAGAAAATGTACAAAAATTTAGATGCAAATGTAAAAATAAAGTAAAGTAATAATAGTTAAAGTAAAAGAATAGTTAAACTGTAACAAATAACAAAGAAGGAGCAAGAAGGAGAAGAGAAAGAAGAACAAGAGAAGAACATATGACAAAGGGATGTTTGTTACAGGACACAACACAGCGACGGTCTTCATGAGCGGGAGGTATGACAGAGGATGGAGTATGAATGAGAACAAAAGTATGAAAGATAAGTATGGTAAGGCAGATAAGGAAGAATGTAAGCAGAGTATGTAGGAAAAAATGTAAAATTAGAAATTAGATGATAAGTGATTTGTATAGATAGGCCTTGGCCCAGAACATGCAGGGGGAATGCAAAAAAAAAAATAAAAAAAAAAATATTAATTAATTATTATGTAATATTAAAAATAACGAAATTTCAGTAAAATTGTAATATTGATAATTCTTCAACCGTTATGTACATTTAAACATTAATACAATTTTATAATAACTTTTTCGGATAAACTGAAGAAAACTTAAGTGTATTGAAATCTACACATAAATAGTCTATGCAAAAGTTTCCATATATGATGGAAGAAGAATATCCCATAGCAGCTTCATATTGTTATGGGGACACTTATCAGTTACCATCGAGACAAAGTAGAGAAGAAAAACCCAACGATTCTTAAACGTTAAAATTATAATATAATTGGGAGAGTTTCGGGAGATGTTGGGTTCCTCGTAAACAAGATGGTGGCAAATAAAATGTGTTGAATCTATTAGCGATTGGCAATTTAGATACAGTGTCGCTATTGTATAGATGTCAAGAGAGGCAACGTTCAGTCCAACCGCACCAATCTATTTCCAATTGCGAACGCTTTTGACGCAAGTAGAAATTGTCTGTAATGCGGTGTGGGACGGCTCGTGCGACTGTCACACCAATATAGCGCGGCGACCGCTCCGCAGCATCGCAATCGGGAAAAACAGATATCCCACAATTAAAGTATATCTAATTTCCTACTATTGCACCCATGATTAACGTTTATGAACTTAGCTAAGCATAGCCCGTCTCACAATCAAAAAACTCAATCTAACCCCCGGTCAAAGATTTCATTTACCTCGGATCGACAATCGCGAATAACGGCCCCAGCGGACATGACATACGCGGAAGAACTGGACCTTGTTTATCAGATAGTACTCAACCCACATAGGCGATAATGAATTGTGAATACCAAAAAGGTCCTAACAGTTGCCTATTTCATCTAACAAAAGAGATACGTAATCAAATAAGTGTAAGGTATATGTTAGACCGTGATATGATAAAACCAATTTAGCAATATCCATACAAATCTATTTTTCTCAATAACCAAAACAACAGTACATTTGACAAAGCTAGAGAGATGATCATCATTCCAACCGACGAACGTCCACTGCTGGAGATAGGTCTCTTGTCACATTTTCTACCAAGTACGGTCTAATGATATAAAACTATTTTGAGTGCAGCATCACTACAGCGTCATGATCTAAAGTTTAAAACTAAAATACTCAAGACTATTTGTGGTTTAAGTCGTTTCTGTTAAACTTCATCTAATTGTTATCACTAAGAGTACCATGGCGAGTATGTGATGACACGAGAAACACCTCACCTGATGGTAAGTGATACGCTTGCCCATAACAATGTGGCGCTAATTAGGATGATATACATTACACCGCATTGCGCTCGTACCCTTGAGACATAAGATCTTTGGTCTCGTTACCTAGGTAATTTTACTAGCTGCATCGCCTTTCAAACCGGAACACAGTAATGTGTGCACACTACGATTTGGCAACAGAAATAAGCTCTGCGGTGTTTTTAGAGGGATGGACAATTTTGGGGTGTAATGGTTCCCGCACAACAATTCACGGGATCGAATCCAACCTCAAACCTCACCTGCCCGTGGTGCACCCTGCTAATCAACAAACGAGGTTCTAGCTCCCACCAACCCGGATTGGGCTAGCGTGCTAGGAAAGCGCCTAAATCATTCCATTTGAATCCTTACCCGATCGATGTGGGAATCTTTCGGTGAGGCCTATGTTTAACAGTGGATGTCTATCGGCTGATGATGATGATGATGCCTTTTGCACAGTTTAATAAAATTAAATTATTATTATTTTCTTAAATTGTTAATTTTGTTAAAATTGTTGTATTAAATTATATTATAGTGTTAAATAAATTAATAAAATAAGCTTCGTTCTTCTGTAAGAGTATAGTTACTGAAAAGTGTAGATCAGAATCACAACAGTTAAAAATTTCCTAAAAAAAAAAAAAAATTTTAATTAAGACTTGTTAATATTCCTCTGTTACTCTTTTTGACGTAAACAAGTTATAGGGTTAAGAAATACGAAAACGTTTGATACGCTGTTAGATGTATTTATTGGGATACTTAATTTACCCTGATATATAAAACAATGTCTTATTTGAACGGAGCTTAAGTATATTATTGAAATGTACATAAGTAGTAGTGATAATACGTCAGGGTTAAACTGTAAATCGCAGCTCGAGAATTTACCCCAAATGCACCGATTGTGTGGCCAAAATATGCATTAATCAATTTGCAAGTCAAAACTACGTTACAAAGTTTCGTATGGGAGCAAGAGCGGTGTGCGGGTCTCGAAAACGCCATAAACAAGTCTGCGTAATGATGGGGCCGCGCTCGATATACTGCTCATATATAATTTCACAATATGCGATACTAAAATTGTCTAAGCATAGCACCCCTAAAGCGTTGCACACAGTGGCGTCCCCTCACACATCGACCATCCACTTGCACCCCACATCACTGGCCGATACAGTGTGTTTCTCTTTGAGTTGCCAATAAATTTCCGTTGATTGCAATCTCAAAGCGAGACGTACTGAGCGCATAATTTGTATACGTAGTCATTGTTCAATTTCAATAGTACAACTATTAAAAACTTTGTGACCAATCGCTATAATACCTTAACAACTATTGTATAAACAATACTCTTTAAAATCAACAAACACTTAGTTATATACTAACTAAAGTTACTAGAAAAAAAAGCTACAATCATCTATAATATAGTTTGTACCGTATTTGTGTATTATTTACGTAAACTATATTATGTGAAATTTTTAATGACAGTCACCAGTGTTTGGAAAAAAAATTACATAAAATTTAAATATCATAATCGCAATGATATAATAACGATCATATGATATTTAGCAATATTCAAGTAAATCAAGTAAATAATTGTTGTTTGGAGCACGCTGTGGTGGGGTCGGCGGGGAAGGTGGCGGTGGGAAGAGGGGTTGTACGGGGGCTGGTGGCGCGGCGGTGTCTATTTGTTTTGCCATAGCTTTGTCGGAGTAGGCACATGCAGGTCATTAATTGTTGTAAACGCCGGCTCCTAATCGATAGTGCGCAACGTTCGATTCTAGTTTATATTAATGTTATTTGAGCTGAATGTGGCAAATGTGAATCACATACCTCGCTACCACAGATTCTATTTCTCTCTAAAAACGCATTTCCATAACAATTAGCCTGAAATTTTATGTTATTAACACTGATAACAAGATAGACTTGAAATCAATTAAATTATCCCTGAAGTCTTTTTCTCACACTGGAGATACGTAGTACGGGGACCGCCCACTTCAAACTAACAATCGGCACCGTACTGAAGACCGTGCGTAACCGAAGGACCAGCGTGTGGCGAATAGGGGATTCAGCTCAGGAACTGCGCCAATTATAGGCCCATCAAAAATAATGGCGTCAGGCTCTCCAAAACTGCGGGCTACGCCTAGGTGTCCGAAAATTAACCCACTCAAGTCATTAAATGCATTCAAATAAAAAAGTACTACTTATGAAGATTTTTATAGTTTTACGTGTATCCAGTTATTTAATGATGATGGTACATGTATATGAAAATGGTTGATGTACGAATAATCATAAATTATTGATTATTAACTCAACTGCGTTAATTTCTAGAATAAACATGGCGAGTAAACTTGTCCCTACCCTTATTAAGTTTAATAACTATTGTTATAAATAGCGAGTGAGGTAGGTCTGTCAGTTTTTTAGAGCACTGTTCGGCATGGGATGCCCAGCGCTAAGAACTCGTCGCTGTTGTGGGGGATGACCTCTCACTTTTTGGCTTCATCAAAGCCATGGTCGCTAGTTAGAGGTCGCGAGACGCCGGTGTGGCCTTCTGTGAAGAGGTATTGCTGCTAAGAGGCAGCGAGAAATAAACGCCCATCTCTCAATTCGCAGAAACCGGGGCGAAGGAAGATGTTTTATGCCCTTCAACCCTCATAACAGAAGCCATGATGGTGGATTCACAGGGTAATATGTCACCAAATATGAAAGGCCTCGAGGTGGTGCGTGCGGTAGTTCCGTCTAACACTATTCGGGGGGGTGGAGAACAGTACCTTCACCCCGAGATGTGGTGTTATCAAGGCCTCTCACTGTCGGAACCACGGTTGTGTTCGAAAGCGTTCCCGTGGTTCTAGCCAAATGCGATGAGTGAGGAACCGTGGGGGTTTAGTTGGTAAGAGCCCGGCATAACTGTTTTGTTGTCCCTACAACAGAAAAGTATCAAACGCAGGATTTCCCCACCAAAAAATTCAGTCGATTAACAAAGTAGTATTTACGATTGGTTAGTACATTAGGCAGAAGCAACGGCAATGACATATTTGTACTAACAACAGATCTTACGGGTCTAATTATCAGTCGATGATTATAAATGAAAAAATGGCGTAACGTCAACAAAATTCTTTCGATTGTCACCTATCATTTGCACAATGTTATTTAGAAAACTGGCAACTTCTCAGTAGCGGCTTGTTGCTTTAAAATTGATGTTTGTTTATAATATTGTTTCAAAACCAACTTGTAGTATGACATTATCTGGTAAACGTATAAACTTTCTTTGTTCTTTTGCATTATACAGTTACATGAACACTTAAGTTTACAATCATTAACGTTTCAAAGTAAAATGCAAGAGAATCTTGCGTCCGGTTACATATATGGGATTACTTACGGGTATATACAAAGGCCAACTGTTCACCGCCCGCTTTGCTGGCCGTAATATAGAAGTACACTGAAAATTACTTTCTTCAGCAACCGTTACTATAGCAACCGCATAAATAATATTAAGTGAAAATGTTTATAAAAATTAATTAGAAATAAACTGCTGAAGGATACATGAAATTCAAAAAATAAGCAGCCTATAGCTATCTATAAATCATTCCGCGTTGATACGTATATAGATTTCCGGCGAGTTTGTTTGATTGGTTAATGTTAATAAACTTTTAATTAATGAGATCACGGAAAGATCGAGCCCGAGAAGATCACATTAAATTATAAATGTGATGTGATATTTAAGTTATTGTTAAATTGTACAACTCGTTATAGATACTATAAAGAAACAAAAAATATTACAAAGTCCTATACAAAAATAGTGCCCGAATAAATAATTAATATATAAATAAATATATATAATAATTAATATATAAAATAAATTTAATTATAAATACTTCATGGAGTTCTTGTATATGTGTAACTGTGTTTTAGAAAATTCAAGGAGGTAAATTCAAGGCATTTCTGCCGAATTTCAATTAGGCGAGTTTTACCGTGCGCGGTGAAAAGCAAAACGACCCTTTCACCGCGTAGTGTTAGTAAGAGGGTTGAATCTTTTTGCGGGCGCAGCTATGCGACCGATTGGATTGGAGCGTAATAAAATAAAGTCGCATAGGCGAAGCGGCGCTGGGATAATGCATGTGACGCTCACAGCCTGGAGACCAATGGCTTTCAACAATTTCCGGAACGATGACGTTCCGTCCGAAAATTGAATCGTGCCCGTGAGTGGTGTGGGCCGTGGGCTGAGTGGGCCACTATCGGGCGTCACACGTCATGTCAATTTTTTTACAGACTTTTCATATATCCTATGCCTGCACGATTTCAAATTGAATTGATCGATCCATCACTGACATTACGATGGCTTTAAAGCACTACCCAATGATTTTTTTTTTTAAATACTGCTATATTTACTTTCCTGAAACATACGTAGTAGTAATTGATTGATGAAAACGTGATTTTCGTCTGGATCCTTCCGAATACAAAAAAAAACTTTTCCGTTTATATGTAATTGTAGTCCGTTCAACTACAAATAAAACATATAACTCTATAATCATCAGTATCAAGTATAAGAAGTAAAAAATAATCTTTGTTGTTACTCTCATACTCTCATGTAACTTCAATTTAATCAATCAACATTGTCGATAATTTTGTATGGTAGATGGCAGTTAAATAGCGTGACTATAAACGCTACAAATTAACTAAAGTTATTTATTTTATCACCCCAGTTATTGCTATAATTGCTTCCTTTTAATAGACAGGAGACGAGAAAACAGTAGGGTAGTTTAGTTGTGAACCAACAATACAATGTCTCGCAAGTTAAACCCTATTGAATTTCGATTATAAACCACCACCTCTGAAAACCTTAATTTCTAACTAAATCTAGATTCTACTAAATGTTGCAATCTAGTGTTTGAACTGTATTTATTTTTTAATTAGACACTTATTCTCAATAATGTAAACTATTATCCTTAATCGATATTTATCATTTATAGAATACGTAGTTGATGATGCAGGTCATTGCATAGATCAATACATAACTTTCAATTCCAGTTCTTCGTTATTAAGATGAACTATAGTTGAACAAAAAATGTACAATTATTGAGAATAATGTAAACTATTATCCGTACGAGATTACATCACTGATTTAATATGAATCTGTGTGAAAATATGGCATACGACAAACGTCATACGTTAGCCAAGTTATTTACGTCTCTCCCATCTGTCTGCACAATAGAAAGCATGGAGCGTTGACGTCAAGTAAATTTGCATACAAAAATGACGCCCAGCTTGCTCCTCTACTCCTCACCTTCACCTAAAATATAAATTTGCATTCCTGTAGCTTTCAGGTGTAACATAAAATTAAAGAAATATCTCTGTATTTATTGGTGGTAGGTCTTTGTTACTAGAGACCGTCTAATTAGGTACCACTGCAGCGCCAATTTCTGTTGCCAAACAGCACTATGCAAACATCATTTTGTTCCGGTTTGGAGGGCGCTGTAGCCAATGCAATTACCAAAGACTGAAAAACTGGAGTAACGTTACTTAACATCTTATGCCTCAAGACGACGAGCGCAATATATGATGAATAACATCTTACTTAGCGCCACGTTGTTATAGGCAGGCGTATCGCTTACCATCAGGTGAACGTTCGGCTCGTCTCTACGCTTCGTTGTATAAAAAAAAGTCAATAATTTTAAAGAAAATTCGCATTTCTGTGTCTGTGAACTTATTTTCAAAGGACGGTTTAAGTTTCAGCATAAGTCTGAGATTGTAATGAAATAAAAAAAAAAAAACAGGTAAAGAAATTGTTCCAGTAATTACAAGTAGTAGTCCGAGTTTTGGTAATAGCATGACTCGTATGAACTTAAGTTACACATAAAGTTTCAACGTAGATAATATACAGTTCCATCACAGTACCTCTAAATTTGTTAATATGATTGAGCATCTCGTACGTGCTGGTGAAATGCGCTTTTCATGCTTCAATATTTATCAATCACTGTCAAAGTTGAGATATAAAAAAAAAAAACATTGTAACTGAACTATTTCGAAATCATATATCTCTATCGTGGACTGTTTTGAAATTTTAAATTTTTTACTTAAAAGTACAAATATATTTTTTATTTTGAATACAGAGCAGAGCAAGTTCTGTTAGGGTACATATTCAAATATTTTCCAGGCAAACTTTGAATGGATCAATTTGATAAGAAGATTTGAAAAGTGGGAAGAAGGAAAGGTGTCTAGACTGAGTGGTAAATCTAATAATGTATGTTATGGAAGGTAAAAGGAATAAAAGCACCGAGTAAGACGGTAAAATGTACATACAACATTTTTGAATATTTGTACGCCTTTTTTCATAAATGTTTTTCACCAGGTTTAATATGGTTGTAAATATTTTGAAAGTTTTTAAGATCTCACGACATTGAAAGGATTTACGACGGTTACCGTATATTAAAACAATGGCCTAAAGTAGTCTTTGGTTATTACTAATACTACGTGTAGTTTAAAATTCAACATGTTTGCGATCGTTGCCGGCTGCGTATAGCCATAATGCATCGAGTGCATCCCCTACAGCGAAAGCACGGACAACACATATAAATCCTTAGCTATTGTTAAACATGTACCACTCTAACGGGACAAAATGAAAATCAACGAATTCAGCAACGGGGGGTTTGTGGGCGAGGCGAATCTAAATTCATGCCTACTAACATGATTAAGGCTGCGTTGGTTTACGCGAGCGCGCATTTTCGTTAGATAAAACGCTCTATCCGGGTAATTGTTTGTCGCTACATTAATGCGACCGGTTTCAACGGATTAAGGCGCCTGTTCACCGATTCAGACCAGTCGGTGACCTTTGAATGGAAAATTTATATTTACGCTATCTAATCGTATTTACGCGGCATTTACATAAGCAAAGACAATGTGAGAGGATTACATGTAAAGTATTTCGACGACTCGGTGAAGATCGCGGGGAATGAATGACAAGGCGAAGATTTTTTTTATTTTGGAAGAAGCAGCGCGACTGGTGAGACATTGACTTGATGGTACGCCCACGCAAAACAGTGTAGGAAAATTGTGCTTGTCGCTTTGAGACAAAAGATGTTTAGTCTCCTTACCCCAGTAACTTTACTACCTACAACACTCTTCAAACCGGAACAGAACACTGTTAGCGCAGTACTGTTTGGCGATAGAGATAAGAGCTGCGATAAGTATATCTACACGGTTTCCGGCAAGAGAGACCTACCACCAGTGGTGACACTAGAACTCGAGACCTACCAACAGACAATAAGATGATGATGATAAGGAATTTAATTTATTTTGTTCTAATTTTAATGAATGTATTATATATATTGTTTATCATATTATTTGTTAATAACAAATTAAAAGATCTAAATAAATGTTTATAAGTATAAAACTGCTTGTCTCTCCATTAGTCACGATTGTGTCTACTAGGATAATTAAAAAAGGTATAGCTGGAAAATCCAAAAGAAAATGTAATTCAATGATAATCATTTAACTAGTAGTAGTATTACGGACGGCATAAGAATACTATGTATTAGTAAAATTATTAAAATACATTGTGAGAGCATTAATGTATTTTCCAATGTAGTGCCGTCATAGTGTTTAAGCAATTAAAGCAATTGAAAAGCAATTCGTTAATAAATACGGCGGTCGCGGCCGGAAGTCTCCCAATTATTGCACGGGATATTACCGATCGGTGGCATTAGCGGGACCGGATCCTTAAATATTAGGATGCGCTCACATCGGGCGGCAAGTCTTAGTAAAATTCAAGTGGTATCAAAAAAGATTATAACCATCACATAGATTTCTCATCATTCTCATTCAGCACAATAGAATAGAAGAGAATAGAATGTGTAGATGTATTGAGACTACAGCTTGGAAAGTTCATTACAAATAAATATGTAATTCTTTTGACTTCTTAATAGTAGCCGTATTCTAATATTATCGCTGAAAAACATGTATAACATTTTTTATGTCTAATACTTCAGGCACGGACTAACCTTAGTAGAACACTTAAGTCTCCTCTCGGTATTACTTATGTATTTATTAAAGCAGTTTGGAAAAATCGCTTTGACGTTAACCATTTGTAATAGAAACCTAAGGAAATCTGTTATTTATTATAATAAAGACGCTCTAGTCTACGAAGTTCTACAGATACGTAGAGCCGGCGCTACGTATGTATTGTAGACCAATCATTTTGAGATATCGTAGATGGAATAATTATTAACAATTTGAAATATCCACATAAACATTTATTAATAACGATCTCGTGTAAGCGGCATAGCAATAATTGAGGATCATGTTTAAATAATTGTTGATTTGGGACGTAAAGTAAATTGCATGAATAGAGATAAATGATTTATAACCGCATAGAACAGCATCCGGAAGCTGGGCGTGATACGGTTCTTGCGTGAACATTTAATTGATATTGGACGTTCGGAATTTTGGATAACCTCGACAGATCTCGCGGCTATTAGATATATCTAATTGATAATTTGTTAGTCAGTCATCATGACAGTACTGCCATAATGACTGACTAACGAACGATAATGATAACCTCATGTGAAAGTTAAACTTATTCACTCTTATATATAAAATATTGCAGTTGGATGGCTTTACAAAACCCTTTGAGAAAGTCTTCAATCCCATTAAAAAATACTCATATAACTAAAATGTATACAAATAAACCCTTATGCATATTTTACGGTAAGAAGCGAAATACATTATTCAAGAGGAAGAAACATAGTTAAGAATTAATAAATACAAAAGCCATCTACTTGGAGGTAAGAAATACTCTATAATTTTTTTTTTACATCCGAGCAACTTTTTAAATTTATAACTTTGCAGTTAGTTCAGTGAAATTATGTTGAAAATTATTCTATCGTGTTAAAGTACTCTTATATTTTCTCAGTGGTACTCTGCCCTCGCCTTATTTTATGAAAGGGATTGCAACATATATTGCGATGAAAGACTTCGCCGACTTAAAAAATCTTACATTTCCCGTTCCAAATAAGTTAACATTAATTAACGAGCTCACCTGTTGGTAAGTGGCGACCCATTGCCAGGCGTCGAGCCGCGGGTAGGAGAATATAAAAAATGTACTCTTTCAAAAATCTTGTAACGTAATAATATATTGAGGCAATACTAAATGAACGATTTCAACATTCTCAACTGAAAATCTCAATGATAGTATTATTTTTCATAACTGTAATGACTCAGCATGTCTTAAAGTTATTGCTAATTCTTTGAAATTGCAAATTTATGCACAGATATTTGTTACACTTCTCAAAAAAAAAACGATTATGATGAACCGCAATACGTGTGTTAATACAAAAAACTATAACAACAAGATGGTGTTGCCATTATCATTATAAAGTAAAAGGAGTTAGTTTAAGTACTTTAATGAAAACGATTGAAAAAGCTTCCTTTATATTACTTGCATCAGACAAATCAGCAGATTGAATCTGATTTTACTGCAATTTTTCATTAAGGACATCCTAAGGATTTCATTTATCTCAATGGGAATTGAGAAGCTTAGCTTTTGAGCTAGAGCTTTAGTAGACCAGGAGAAATCAGAGCAGAATTCTTTCGCCGTAATTGTAGACTGTATTCAATAATGGCATTCATTATATAATTATAACAGATATTATATATTGTTAATTAAGGTCATAATTTAAGTTAAAAATACCTTACATTGAATAAAACTTATTCTTTATTATATATATGTATATATATAACAATAATGAATGAGTTTGTCACATTATTTCTGTTTATCTGTTCTGTTTTTACCATTCGTATTTTATTAGGGACGAATAGCTACTGTTTTGAGTTAAAAAAAAAAAATTAATTTATAATATATGTATTTTCAGCTCCACTATGCAAATGGTTTCTTGTCTTTATCTTTAAGTAGGCGATAGATAACCAAAACCGATCCGTTCTAGTGCCACGCCGAAGCGCGTCCGATAGAATCGGGAAGCGCGCCAAAGTGGGGCTAATCAGACGCATTTGTTGGACAAACTAGGCATTGCCTCCCCATCACCCGTACCCCTCACGCAGCGCCCCTTGATGCGGATAATTAACTGACCCGGCGCATTGTCTAATCCATCGCTCTGCCTCGAAAAGCTTGTGACAAGCCTATCAAGTTCTTTGTGTAAAATCAAAAACACTATAAATAATAACAATAATAATAAGAGTGTACATCATCTAAAACTTAATTCAAAGTTATTCTACTTTACCGGACCGTCGCACGTACTGGTAAATATCAAAAGTATTATTTACTTAAGGGTGCGCGACGTAACATAAAATTCACATAAATAATTCAGAGTCACTATTACGCCGGCTGGAGACGTCGGATCTGGAGGAAACTACGCCTCTAAATATTTGAACAGCGACGTTATATGTATTGCAATTTTCATTAATGATTAAAAAGGATTTCAGGTGGGAGCCGGGGGCCTTCGTCGGGCCGACAAACGATCATACATAAGTTATGCCACGTTATACGCCCGTACGGCTAATCTAAAAGGCGAACTACAGCACCGTCCTATCTTGAATATGTACACTACATTATGTAATGCATCGTCATACCTGCGACGCGATATGCTGCTGACACCAGGCCTTAATTAACTCTTCGGTTTTGCGGATGACATTTTACTTGTTACCATTATGTACCCTATGTTTCCTACTTCCGTAGTAGATATTTTAAAAAAAAAATATATGTTTAAAACCAACCATTTTTAATATCAAAAACAATTCTTAAATTATTTTATATTAATATTTACACAGTCCTAATGTCAAATATTCAATTTAAAACTAACTTTGTCTATATCCAACTTTTTCTTTGAACGACAAGACTTACACAAAATTTTGTTTATACTTTAAGGTAAATTATATATTTTTGGTTAATTTACGATGGACATTTTTAGTATTTATATTATCTGAAAATATGAAATACTAGATAAAGTTTCTTATTTAGAAAAGCTAATGTAGAGTTTCTTGTAATATAATGTTAAGCGTACAGACACTTGTAGCAGTTAATTTAAAGTTAGCAATGAATCGTTGTATCACAAATTTCAAAATTACAAAGCAGATATAAGGACCGATCTCGGTGTAACGACTCAAGTTCACGGATATGGAATTTGATCGAAACGGAAGGTAGGTCAGCCCGACACAAAAAGCTTTCAATACAGTGGATCGCTTCAATGTCGAAGTTAGCGACCCGCACAATGGGGCTATTTCGGAATGAGTGAAACACATCGGTACCGGTAAGAGGTAATAGACACGATTTTACAATAGGCGCATCGCGAGCATCGGTAGACGCATTGTAGTCATTTAAGCGAAGTTCGCATTGTGTGACGAGGAAAGTTTGAAGCATCGACAGTACGATAACGGGCGACAGGGACGTTTGTTCAAAGGACCTCTGTGACGGCCGGTGAATTAATAGAGGTAGTTGTACGCGAGTCAAGCAATCGGCCTTATGGGTTTACTAACTAATACTGCTATTAAAAGTTAATAAAACATCATCATCAATTATTATATATACTATTCAATATCAAACTTTATACAAAGCTATACTTTAAACCAAACGCGATAAAAACAAAAATCAAGATATGACACCTATATTAGTTTCTTTCAGCAGTTTAGAATCACGCTGAATGCAAAGGGTTAGTTGGAAACGCTAACAAACTTAGACATGACGGAGAAGTTTATAATTCGGTGACTAATTAAGAAAGGTCGCGTTTCTCGTATATGTATTAGTTCATATGAAAGTTGACATAGACTTTTCAAAAGCTCATTAAAAGACTTTAACAAAGTTGCAGCAGCGGAGAGTTTTATATTCGTTGCAACTTGGGTAACATTATCAAGTTCCGAGTCAACCGGGCTTCGTTAAGATCGTGTAATTGCTTATCGAAAACTTAATCAAACATCCTACTTTTACCAACAAAATCTCGTTCTGTATATAAGTCGATGAACTTATGAAATTGGATCATACAAAACTTTGAATACAATGTATAATATACAAACTTCATATTTTTAGAAGTGTTGAGTCTATTGTAATGTTTACTACAAAATGTTTGAATATAACTTAGTTGTGTACAAAATATAGTTACACAGTTGCGTGAAAATTCCTCTGAGATATAGTAAACTAAGGCAAAATTGCAATGGAAATCTAGAATATGCATTGAGGGCTACACTGCGTCTGAAGCGGCTTATGTAATTTCACAGTAAGGGTTTGAATTTGCGTTCACGTTGTTTCTCTGCAAATCAATTTATACTTATATTGTATTTTTATTATAAATAGTAAATATATATAATTTAGAACATTTTCTTCATTGTTAATTGTTTAATTTCCTTTGCGGTTTATACAGTTAAAGTTATTGTGCACGTTTAGTTGAAGCCGCAAGTAAGAGCAACGCACTAGGGACCGGTAGCGTTTAAATGGAGACTAGGTACGATCTAAAACAACACGCGTAGGCATATCGAATAATTTATTAGTTCAATAACAGGGGATGGAAGGTAAACAGTAATTCGCGCGAAATGTTTGCCGGTTGCCTCGCGGGCGTGTCTAATCAAGGGAACAGACGAGAGCGCATCTCTTGCTTTATTAAGTGCACCCGTATCGATTGCGATGCGGAACAAAACCGTACACTGTTTAAATTTATCGACTACTTAATTATCAACACGTGTTTGATGTTATTTTATACCACAATCAAGATGTATACGGCCTATGATTAATCTAAGAAATTACCTATAACGTACGTGTATAATTAAAACGCGATTAGTGCAAACCTTTGCAATATTTTTATGATTAAATATCTTCATTGAATCAAATTCATAATCGCATATCATAAAACTGACCATCTATTTTTTGATTTCATTTCAGGGACCTTTAGCTGGGATGAAAAATAATGTCACTGTTGTATTTGACCGTGTCCTTGCCTGTTAATTTATATTTGTATCGATTCATATATTAAAATCTCAAGTATCAGGAAATATAAGCATTAAGTGATTTTATTAATAGAGCTTGAGTTATGAAACACTTTGTACGCTGACCTGTTTCGCTAACGTTGTTTGAATAACAGGAACACGTTTCGCATTACCAACATCAGTGTATGTACTGTGGATTACTTAAAACCGTTCGAAATACAAGAGATCTAATGCCGTGGCTACACTCATCTAACAATGGCAATGCGGACTACTAATTTGCAACAGAAGCATCGGTTCCAGGCCTGGTATGGGCAATTGTGAAATTAAGCCCGCCCGGCTCGCACCGAGGCGGAGCGTTTGCTGCTAATATGTACTTAGGCACGCAAAATCTCGCATCCAGGATTTCTAATCAACGACTCGACGGCCACAACATCATATAGAACGACCGCTAATGATGATAAAAAACTTTCATATACCCGTATTCACACACAGTAAAATAGATCTTACCGAAAAAGTTAAATTTCATAAATAACTTATATATAATAAATCTCTTCACGTTTAATAATCTTCGCAGATATTATTGTATCTGAATGTTAAATTTAACGTATATATATAAACAGCAATCTTTTTGTTCTACTTCGAGGCGAGCGGGACGTTCACCGGATGGTAAGTTACACGCCCGCCCATAACAATGTGGTACTAGTTAGGATAGTACACTTTGCACCACATTGTGCTCGTCGCCTTGAGACAATATGTAGGTCTCTCTGGTTACTTTCAATAATTTCTCTAGCTACAACGCCATTCAAACCGTATTACAGTAATGTTTGCACAATGCTGTTTGGCGGCGGAAATAGGCGCTGCGGTGGCAACTACCTAGTCGGTCTCTGGGTACGACCTACGACTAGTAAAATATACCTACCACTGATATAGAGTAAGAGTAAGTTTTGGTCATCTACGTAATTAAATTTAGGTAGTGGAGAAGGTATCTTAATAGAAGAAGAAGCATTTAAGGAGAAGTTTATTAGTGAATTGGAGAAAACAAATCGGTTTGATATCATTTCGCTGCGTAGAGGAGGCGAGGTAAGTAGACGATAAGTAATCGCAGTAAGCCGTATGCGACGGGCGGACTTAGTCTCGTCGCCGCTCATATTAGACGCGGAGAATCGTGTATTGAATTCCGCGCGTGTGTATTTAACTGGTACCGGGGCCAATTAATAATCACTGTTGTTCTCCCCTCGTTACCAGACTCTATATACACTCCAGCTACGAGCCGAGTAGTAAAATACGAAATTTGAAACCGAGGCTTTGTCTAAACATTGTTTCCGATCTTTGATTTTTTTTTATTTCATTTTTTAAAGCAGATGCTTTCAATGTTTCAAGTATGAGACAAACGGATATACATTCATTATATGGGAACAAAAAAGAGGAGATTTGTACGGTTTTAAAAAAAAGTTCAACATTGGAAAGCTATCCTCTCAGATTGATTCCAGATCGCAGTCAATTGAGATTCGTTTTAATGAGATTCTACTAAAATCTCGAAAAAAAAAAAAACAAGCTCACTCGATCTCTTTTATGGAGGTTTTTCGATACTAAAATATACTGCTGGCGCATAAAAGAAATATGTTACATTATTGATCTAAAAATCGAACAGCTATTCTTTCACTGTGCGGTACGTTGAGATGAAGGCTGGAAATGGATTTAATTTTATTTTTATATATTTTACAGTCAGGCTTTGATAATTAGTAGTCAATAGTAGTAGCATGCGGAACAGTGGTACGTAGGGTGTCCCGTGAGTGGTGGCCGGATGCGTACGTGATACGTACGCGGGTAATGTAATGAGCGGTAGGCTTTATGCGGTAGTGGTCTCATCGGGACCAACCACGCGCCGGACGTTACTTACTTGTGCACAGTTTGACAAATTAGTTAAAAATGCACACTAAAATGCATTAGTTTTAATGAAAAAAAATATAGTTTCCTGATTTTTTACGTTTTCTAACAGTTGAACAGGATGTCGTATTCGACCCAACGGAGGCAAATTTAATTGTATCGGTGCGTCTACGACAAGTCGATTCTGCAACACCGCGACGTCCCAATGGGGGCTTAGGTTAACAAATCAAGTTTACCATGGAGCATCCCTTGATACTTTGTTCTAATTGAAATTCAGAGCATTGACATGGTCAACCGACTCAATCGAATTTCTCTAACGGTCCACAGACGTCCCAGTCGACTTTAGGAATCACTCCACCGAACGTGCGAGAAGGAAAACCCAAGGGCGGGGGTCCCACAACGAAACGCCGGTGAACATCCTTTGAATTTGACTAAATATCCAGTGTCTTAGCACTCAGTGTAATTTTTTTGTACAAAACTTCTAAAAAAATATCAGTCTGAAAATAATCTACTGGTGATATTTCTATTCATTCAAAATGTTTATTTTTTTTCGATAATTTTATTTAATTTACTTATAATGGAAAATTTACAACTATAACCAAAAACATTCGTTTATAACGTGAAGCAAAGTTGAAAACTGGTGGTAGAACTTTATTGCCGAAGACCGTCTAGGTAGGTACCACCGCAGCTGTTATCTCTACCGCCGTACAGTAGTTCGCGAACACTACTGTGTTGCAGTTTGAACGGCGCTGTAGCTAATAAAATTACTGGGGTATCGAGACAATATCTTAGGTCTCGAGACGACGAGCGCATTCGAATGCCGATCCTAACCAGCATCACGTTATTATGGACGGACTTTTCACTTACCATCAGACGACCGTCCCGTTACTAGCTCGAATTATAAAAAAAAAAACAGTTTTAACGTTACAATATTTTTTTTTCATTCCCATTACAGTCTTGGGTACATCTGACTGCGATATTAATAAGTCTAATGACTATGACTATGTATGAGAGGTTTCTTAAAAACGAAATCATGCAGAGGCTGATGTCAGTACAAATGTATAAATGACCGGATCGAGTCATCGTTTAAACCGTAAGCCCGTGCACGGGACGTATTTGATTCAAACAACAGCACAACATGCAAGCGGGCATTTTTCAGAATGGCAAAAGTCGCTTTCGAAAATCAGGCGCTTGTTAACAATTCAGCTTGTCGCCGGCGGACGGGGCGCGGGATAAAGTTTGCGCGGTGGAAGCTGCGGCGGGTTGCGGGCGCAGAGCGGCGGGGGTCCACCGTCACCGGGCCAGCTAACAGGTTGCCAGATTTACCACTATTTTTACGTGTCCCGCGCGCGGTCAGTGATGTGACCGAGCACACCTGTTGGCGGAGCGGTTTTTAAAAATATAACTGTCAAATACTCCCGCAACCAACCAATATACTTAAAACGTTAATTGGCTGCAAACCAACCTTTTATTAATTTTGTTCTGTAATAATGAATCGCCAGGATGTGGAGATCATATCATACACAATAAGCACTTTCTGCGTTGACCGGACATATAGTAAACAATAATTAGAAAACTGTAGAGCCGTGATAACGATGACATGAGGTTGTCTGTCGACTCAGTCAAATATTAAGCACTAACATAAGTAACATTTACTTTTATTGATAGGTTACGAAATTGTTAATTTAATCAATCATCATATCATATGAATTATATATCTTTAATTCCTATATTTTCATAAAAGACGTTAAGTCGTTTAAAGATTACTAGCTCTTGGCTATATGATGCAGTGGTTGCTCGGTTTGTAAGTGCGATAAAACTAAACGCTATAAAGAAACGCGGATCGGATCTCTTGGAGATCAATCTTTCGGTTATCAAAAATATCGATTAGATACAGAAATGTTGCAACATCTTTCGAGAGTATGCGGAACTCGTCATGTCTATGAGTCGATGAGTTAATAATATACATAAGAATATCATTGATATTATAATAAAATAAATACTTTTCTTAAACAACAAAATGTTAAAATTCAGAGGTTGATCATTAAAAAAAAATTATTGAATCTGAATGAACGTGGCGGTCGGTACTGTCGTCGTGGTATAAGCCATCACCCCAATCAATGCCCACTACTGAACATATATTTCTAAACCATTACAGTTTTGTTATTATAATAAAAACGCCGATAAAACTATTAACTATTAACAAACGTGGGCGCATCACTATTGCACCAAGCGCGGATGGTGCGATTGTGACTGATTCACGCTGAACCAATTAAACCGTTTTTACGCGTCCACACATTTGAACGGGATAATATTGGGCGTGTTAACGCAGCCCGCGTGTTGCGGTGGGCAGGCCAGTGGCGGGACGCAGGAATTTTTACCTCAAAGCCACTATTCGTTGGATATCGATGAGGCGCTTCGAGCTGTTTGCGTGTTACGCTGCTTTTACACATGTTGATAATACCATTTCAGTTGCCGTTTTTGTATAAGAACTTTCCATATGAATATTATGTTTGTTATTATAGACGTGGACGATTTCTCGAGAATGGACGTCGTCTAGCAGGAGGCCGATTGTAAAATGCATGTATATGCAAACTCCGTATGTAGAAGGAACAGGGCAAGACAATTGAGTAGACTTCATTCGATTTAAGAAATTAACTCCCTGAACAATATCCGAATAAATCTTTAACACAGAAATCACAGAAGAGCATTAAATCCGAGACACAAAGCGGTCATTGTTAGAGCCGACGCCGCGGTTCGCTACTATGAAGTAAAACGGAGCGTTCCATCTTTTGATTAAGTACTTGCTCAGTGGCCGCTGATTGCTATGCTTTGTTATGCAAACAAGCTGTGCTAAAACACTAAATAAACTTTATTAATAGCTCGCAATTTCAGCGAATTCGAAGAAATTAGAAATGTTTGTATTCAATATACTAACGTTCCCTTAGACGTGAGTTGAAATTCTATCCGACTGGAAGAAATCTATAATTGTATTGAGATTTACCATTTTGTTTTGCATTTCTGCAGTAAGTTTGTGATATGGAAAGTAGAGCTTTTATGGTATTATACACAGTTTAAATTTAAACTTTAACTTTACAGTCATAAGAAAGATCTGAGACATTCATTTCTCCATTTTAACTACTTCTTCTTAAATTGCCTCTCCAACTAGTGAAGGTTGGCGATCAGTGTGGTACAATCCTTTCTGTTTCTGGTTCGGTGGAACAATTCCGACGCCTCAGATATGCCAGTCCCTGATATTCTTCAACCATGACTTTTTCCGTCTCTCCACCTTTCGTTTTCCATAAACTTTACCCATTATAATTAAATGCAGAAGATCATATCGCTGATGACGGAATACATGACCGAGGTAGGAGATTTTAACTACTGTACAGCAGTATATGTTTTCTTGCTGAATAAGAAATGTATCTACTGTACATACTGGCTACAAAGGTTAGTAAATCCTATTGAAAGAAATATTGTTTTTGATTGTTGATTTAACTATCTCGCTGTAGCTAACTGCTTAACAGTAAGAAGAGTGGCCCTACTTTGATTTCAAAGTCACATTGTGAAGATTGATTAGTGGGAGAGTTTTTTCTTACCCGCTTGGCTTATTTTGCGTTTGTGTTGAGTTTAAAAAATTTAATATTGAAAAGAATGTTGCCTCGGTCAATGTTGTCGCTTGGCCTCTTTCAAAGTTTAGTTTCTCTTGCTATTATTCAATGCCAGTTAACATCGATATAATGTTTTACACGCAATGATTCCACAAATTCGTTAAGATGCATACTATTCGTCTTTACATTTTAAAGGCTAAGAGCGTCAGTCAATAGAATCAAAGATTTGTTGCCTTTTTTCTTTGTGCTATTGTATATGTATCTCCAGTGAATGAGAACCAGCGCAATGTTGGTGGGGATATTGTCTTAGTGACAAATAAACAATCCCATCGCCGAATAACCGTTCGATGGTTAAATGCGTTCATTCAACCACAATAACTAGCATTATGCATTAAATTCCGTGTAAAACTTGACGAACGGCGATCAGTCGAGGCGAGGAGAGGATCCAATTAAAATATTATAGTGCGAATTGATTCGTAGTGTACGCGATTTTCAGAGGCAACAACGATTGATTGATTCACACGGATTAAGTTAATTTATTTCAATATGCAAAAGGGGATAGAGTTCAGGTGGTTATATCATCAACTGTTGCATATTAAACGCTATGGATAAGAGGCGTTGCGTAAATCATCAGAGTTAAATCATCTAAACAACTTCGTATTTACCATCGTTAATAAGAGAAAACCTAGCAAAAATATGATAAGATATTGTAGTTAATGCGTTAAACCATAAAATACAATTAGATATGAAGTAAATTAACGATATTCACTACTTGTTATTTTAGGATATAATGCCCAAGGTTGGTGGCATATAAATGATTGTAAAGAAAACATTATTAAATGATCTGTTCGCAATGATTTAACAGTTTGCGGCTTATTGTTAATAATAAAGTTCGTTATCAACGGAAATATTTACTCTTGGATTTGTATATTAAAGTGTACAAATTGCCTCCAGAATAAAGCAACGAGTAAAAGTAGAAAATATGATTTATTAATCTAGGCAAACTGGATTGCACTAATTTCTTTAAGTTCAATAAAGGAAAATAAGGATTAAACGGACCAGTTATATAAGTTACAGCTTAAGGCTAAAAATATGAGCACTGTGCAAGATTGTAGTGTTCGCTACGAATGCCTAAATATAATTTTACATCCTAGATACTATGATCGACATTTTGACGATCGATTTATTAGTTTGTCTGTCTATATCTAGTGAATTCAAATCGGTGTCTCTATTTATAGTTAAATGAAAATGCACTTTTCTTGTTGCATTTAAAACAGCGAATAATCCATCCGGACTCTTCACGTTTAATTTTGACAAATATAATATAAATTCAATTTGCATCGGACCGATATCCCAATACAATTATGTCAGTAGTATATGAATATTTACATCGCAAATTTATTCCGACGTTTCCTTCGTTCGCTTTATTGCAAATACTAAATATTTCATCTTGAAAGAATTTTTTTTTTTTATTCGACTAAGCTACCATAAGAGAAACTCTTTCATCTGATTATTTGTATCAGAATGATTATAGTGCATGTTAAAGACAATGTGTTCGTTGACTTAAGATATTAAGTCTTCCTGTCGACTTATATCACTGCGTACAGCATCTTAAAACCGGAACACGCCAAAGTTTAGCGACAGATGCAAGCTTTGCGATGGTAACTACCGCTCTAAGATAATCTACCAGCTGTATTAAATATATAAAAAAAAATCTCGATAGTTATATTCTCGAAATTTAACATCTTATTTTTGTCAAATAACATATGATTATAGATTCAAAGATTTCAATAGTTCAAGTTTTATTTCTTTTGTGTTGCTTTCGTCTACATAATGTACAGTGATAAGTGCTATGTTAATAGAATTTATATTTACTTGCCATAAGAGAAAAAAAGCATAAAAATATTCGTCTTACTGTTGCTATTTGTATATAACTAATCCAATTAAGGTCCGCATGTACGTACAATATACAAAAATATTGTTTTATTTATCACACTTCCCATTTTATATAACAGGCTTTATACAACAATAAAAACTGCGGTGGAATGATCATGTCCGTAGATTAAAAAAGTTAAAATATGGCGGCGCTAATAAAAGAAACAAAAAGTTCTCTAGCTATTAGATATAATTCACCGGCAGCCATCGCTACCGGACGGGGGGTGAAAAGTAAATAAAACGAAACGAAAAACTTTTATAATTAAGTTATTAATGGCTATAATAAATTACGGGACTTTTACTGTTACCTCCTGCTTTATATCGCTTGTACCTACCTGCTATATATAGGGTGAAAGGTAATAGGTCCCCCCTAACAGATTCCCGCTTCGTCGTGGCGGAGGGGCTCAGTAGCCGTGGCGCGGTCACGCGGTGAAGCGAAGAGGAACCTACCCGGCCGGCCCGAGGCGGCTGCAGCTCTAGGTTAGAGCTCATCACGGATGCGCGCCGGGAGCTGCAGAGGCGGTTAAATACTGCCCTTTGCAGCCGAGGTAGAGTCGCGGAGGGAATACCATCTGCGACTAAGCGGTGCCGCACCACTGATGCGGCGGCGGTGGGGCCGCGGGGGAAGAGGAGTGTCGGTATTGCGATGCGCTGTTCTTTCTATCCTCGGCGGCCGTATAACGGGTGGCGGCGAGTCCAACATCGGATCAGTCTCAGAGAGCCGAGCGAGTTTTCTCTCTTGGCTCCCATGGCCTCTGGGTAACGGGTTCGAGGAAATTCGTTGCCTGCGCGACTGCAAGATGCCGAGGAGGAGGCGCACTGCATGTTCCGCCCCTACGGAGGTGGAAAGGGAGCGTTCTTTCCTCCCTCCCGAGGTGCTGCTGCGTAAGCGGTCAGCGCTGGCAGAGTCTCGGATGATGCGAAAGCGTTCTCGTAACCCCGCCATGAGGCGACGAGGTGGAACATCGTGAGGGTTTTAGTCGGTGCAAGTCTGACATAACCTGTCTTTGCCTTCGCGAGAACGGGTATGCGCGAGCATTTCCCCCACGTTAAACAAAAAAAAAGGTATTAGGTGTAAAAGATTTGGAGGGGGCTAAAGTTTAGCTCGTATCCTATCTATCTATTTGTGGAATACCAAAAACAATAGTTCTGGAGTTATTAATTTCTATTAGGAAAAAATTCGATGATTTTATTTCTTACTTATTTGTAGCAAATTTTAATGTAATAATTATTGTTTAATGATTGTTTTTGTTAAATTAAATAAATAATCATCACTTAGAGGCTAAAACTTTTAAATTAGGTTCTTTGAAAGTCGTGACAGTAAAAAATAAGGTGCCATACTTACATTTTTATATAATCTTAAAATAAAAATTTATTTATAAAAAATATGTATAAAGCACATAAATAAGTACCTGTCTTGAACACCTATCCGACAAAGTATAAGAAAGTACATAAAGTTTCTAAAATTTATAAAAAAAAACTTGTAATAAAACTAAGTACCATGAAATATCAAACTGTAGAGACTCATAAAAGTAGAGGCCGCGTTATCCCTTAATTTGACCATTTCGTTTTAGCTGTAACACGTGCGAGCTTACTGTTGTCGTTTTAGATATTGAGTTCAGAGTAAAGGTTAAACTAACAATTAATGTACATTTTGCTCAAACTGACGACCACGGTTCCTGATACAAGCACGAAGCCTTTTGCTTAAGTCAGATCGAGTGATTCTCCCTGTGAGCTGTTCTCTTATTTTATCAGCAGCGACGAAAATGCGTAACTTAAAACCTTCTAACAAGTTAATTAGTGTTGTGTACACTAAGGATTTCATGTGACTCTAAAAGTGTTAATCGCAAGGTGTTAAATCAGGACACCTTGCGGGCCACGGTGTTGGTCCGCCACGGCCAACCATCGCTGAAGAAAAGTAGTGTCAAACCACTGTCTTATGCCGAGACGAAAATGGTCTATGATTATTTCTTCACCGTCAGTACCGTAGATACGTACCTTTCTGTGTCATGTCGGCTCTCTTGAACGCTAGCAATTTCCCTGACGCGTTGATACGCCGCAGCAAAGACTATGACTTGGTAGGTGACGATTTGGAAAACGTAGCTGTAATTCTCTTCGTGCTTGTAAAGAATTTCCATCACTAAGTCAATAACAATAGAAAATGTCAGCGCATTCTTCATTGCCGTAATCCGCCATTGAAATTAAATTTATTTGGTATGGAAAAGAAAAACTATTCAGAATTAAGAAGACAACGATAATGTACGTCCGCTCACGAAACTAGTTAAATTTTAACTGTCGTATTAACTCATTACCCAAAAATGACATTGCACATGTTTTACAGTGAACTCTATGTACAACAAAACAAAATGGTCAAATTAAGAGCCGGCGCGGCCTCTACTTTTATAAGTCTCTACAGTTTGATATTTCATAGTACTTGGTTTTATTACAAGTTTTTTATTTCTAAATTTTAGAAACTTTATCTACTTTCTTATACATTGTCGGATAAGTATTGAAGGCAGGTACTTATTAATATGATTTATACTAATTTTTTATAAATAAAATTTTATTTTAAGATTATATAAAAATGTAAGTATGACGCCTTATTTTTTACTGTCACGACTTACAAAGAACCTAATTTAAAAGTGTTAGCCTCTAAGTGGTGATTATTAATTTATTTTAATAAAACAATAATTAATACATTAAAATTTGTGTAAAAATAAGTAAGAAATAAAATCATCGAATTTTTTCCTAAAAGATCGAGAATATTTGGAAAAATATTTAAAAAGTTAATAACTCCAGAAGCATTGTTTTGGATGGGGCATTCCATACATAGATAGATATGATACGAGCCCCTCCAGATCTTTTACACCTATTACCTTTCACCCCGTATATTGTTCGACAATATCCGTTGCGAGGTACTTCACCTTTGAATCTTCTTTGAATTACATTAACATGTAAAATTCAATATTAAAATATTTTTATACTGCAATATAGTTTTTACTTATTAACTTAGCATGCTGTGCTACAATAGTAGACAGTAGTTTTTTTTACAAGATGTCTTTCAAAAATGGCGTTATAAGGATTCTTCTAGGTGGGCGACGCGCTTGTGATTCCTCTGGTAGTACAGGCGTCTATATGCAACGGTAACTGCTTACCATCAAGCTTCAGTACGTATTATCGTAAGTAATTATAAATCTGTATGTTTTAATCCTTGTTCTATTGTCATTAATTTATATCACTTGACGTGGTGAAGAGTGCGCTAAATTGATCATATCACCTCCAAACAATATGAAAACTGGTTATATTAATAAAAAGAGCAATTCGAAAACTTTGTTATTAGAAGCGCAAAGTCGGCGTTAGGGTGCCGCAGTTTTATACGTAGGTGTAATTTCGAAAATAATCGATCCCGCACCCCAGCACATTAACGACGGCTGTTCTAAGGGGGAGTTTGTCGACCAAATTTTTATCATGCATATTTTTTAATTTTATTTCCGACCCCCCTACGGGCCTAGCGGCCAGCATGTGCCAGTATTAAATCAATACCCGCCCGAAGCGGCTTGTTATTCTATTTGCAGGAGGCGGACTGCGCTTTTTGGCGTCACTCACCTCCTGGGCATACGAACGCCAGAGACTCTGCATACTCTCTAATGGAACGCCGTTATGAAATCCCCATGCTAAAACTGAAAACTAGACTCCCACATTTTGCAGCCTAATGCACGCGAATGGCTTACGCTTTTAGCTCGCAAAAACATTTTCATGCTATCAATCTATCCCGTCCGTTATGCGGCGAAATTTTTACTACTCTATCCCCTAACTTAACTTATGCGGCCTTAACATACATACAATTTGAATAAATCCGATATGAAACGGGGAGAAATAATCTAGTTTCATTGTGTATTGCCTTTAACCCGAATTTAAAAAAGTGTTCCAAATGTCAGGAGCATAACACTGTTTTCGTAAGTCCATTTTTAGTCGGTACTCGTTAAAAAAAATTCCAACTACAAAGCGTTTGAATTTAGATGCTGTCAATGTGTTCCTTTTAATTCTGCGCTCTTCGACTACTACGACTTATCCAATTAAAAAAGTGTTTGGAATTAGTACGGAGTACAGTGCTGTGTGAATGTGAATGTATGTAGACGAATTGGAAAGCCTAGGAGGAACTGAGAAATTTCAAAACAAGAATAGTTACAAATTGGTAGTAACGACGTTTTAAGTAATAAAACTGCAGGTTCGTATTCGCGTTTCACAGAAGCGCGCACTCGCTTTGAAAAGCAATGTTGTGTTTTTAGAGAGAAACTGTTAAAGTAAGGACGGCCTCAGATGGCTGACACTAAGTGAAATGCATTCGTGCTAGTGCGACAATAGCACAGAATCTAAACAAAATCACCGCATCCGTTCTTTTACATCCTATCAACACATTCCTAAAGAAAATAGATCGAAATGGATTCTCTTTACTCAATACTGGATACTATTTGTGATTTCGTCTGTGAAACAATTATATTCACAAACTCAATCAGAAAGCGTAAATATCCATACATTTGCAGCTGTAGATATAATATTATACACTATTATAATCTTTAAGATAACTTAAAGTAAAGAATAATCTTAACTTAAAAAAATTTTTTCTCTGATTTGGAGCTAAGATGTATTACAATGTTTAAACGTCTGTATATAATAACCATCAGTCCTTTTTCTTCCATTAACGCTTTTTTGGCACGCTCCTTTCAAAGAACCAATATTAATAGAGTATTTCTATATAAATAATAAAACAACTCAGCGACGGGCTAGCTTATTCTCACAGGTTATTTTTGTCCATTGTACGACAATAATATTTTGTCCACTTTACGACAATGTGGAACCGACATCGGTTGATAACGTATATGTAATAGAGATAAAATATGTCACTATAAGACGTATCTTTACTACTAGACTATTAGATTAGTCGGTGTACCTGAATTTGAGTTATACATAAGTTATGTAGCCATCATGTTTAAGTTAATTTAGGAACAAAAAAAATTAGTTAATTTACTAACTGCCACAAAATATGGAAACAACGTGGATATTTCGAAATGAATTGATACTCTATTATACTCTACTGTTATACAACTACGATGATATTATCAATTCGCTTATTTCTTCTTAGTCATGCTGGGTGGTTGATATAATTTCATCCCTGAGATTATAAAATAAAAATAGAATAGCAACGGTAAATTTTGATGATGTTAATTTGTTTTTTTTTTATATAGAAATGGTATCATCAATTATATTCCTTTAAGAAAAAGGAGTACTTGTTCCCAGTTTCGCGCGTCTACTACTAGCTTTCCATGATTACGTACAGGTATAGTTAACCATTACGTAGACATTTTGCCTCCTCTCTTCGGGGAATTAAAACAGTAAATTCAACACAATGTGAGAATGTTCGAAATAAATTAATGAACCACGCGAGGGCACCGTCCCGCCACCGGCTCACTAAACAGCGGTCATCTTTTGACAAATGTAGGAGCGATTACGATGATTGAGAGCGAGCAATTACGGCGCATGCGGATTACGTGGATCGTAACTAGCGGCGCGAGTTCCGCACCTTTATCTCAAGTAGGTCCAAACGAGCGGCACAATAGATGCATCCGCCGCCAGTTCCTGCCGCGGACGTGTAAATTGCACCACTCACAAAACACGGCCACGAACCGGCACTACCACAGGCCGGGAAGCTGACCAAATCATGTTAAACTATGAACACATACGGGCCGTTCCCATTGAATGTTTAGTAAAGAATACATTTTAGACAATTCGGAAATGGCGCTGTTAAAGTTTTCCTATATATATATAAAATTTAAAAAAAACTAAACAAACGAAAAATTAAAAAAAAATCTTTTCAACTAAACGTCGAGGCGAAGGGGACATTCACCCGATGGTAAGTAATACGCCTGTCCATATCAACGTTGCGCTAGTAAGGATGATATACACTACATCACATTATACTCGTCACCTTTAGACATAAAATGTTGTCTCGTTGCCCCTGTAATTACATTAGCTACAACACCGTTCAAACCGGAATACACCACTGTTTGGAGGCAGAAATAGGCGCTGCGGTGGTACTTAGCTAGACGGGTCCCGGGAACAGAGACCTATCAGCAGAAGAATTTTAACAAGAAATTTATTAATATAATATTAAAATAGTTAAATTCAATCTAATAATATATTTATATATATATGTAAACATCTGAAAAGAGTGTTTCATAATTACAAAGCACTCCATATTTTTTATAGATGATGCATCAAGAGCCAAATGAAATATGCACAGTTCACGAAGTAGTCTCTGAATATATAATACACACTGTAAAGCTGACTAGATTATTCCCATTAATATCCACTTGCATAAATCGGATCATCGTACGGCAAGCAGCAACTAGTACTGTTTGAATATAACTAAAACATAACTTAGTGTTACTACGTGTTAAATAAAAAAAGTTCTTTTAACTTACTCAAACTCTTTAATATTAAACTTTCAAAATGTAATATTTGCTTAAAGTGAAACCACGCTTTTATTTCGGCATGTTTTTATTTGTGATAATAACGTTATTAATATATGAAAATAATAAACGTTGATAGTCACAACTGTTGGTAAAAAAAAAAAAATACCGCTACAGCAAATAGGTTACGAACGAAAAGCACGAAAAGTTTCTCTAACTTTGATTTAGGTGAAGTATTTAACTAAAATAAATTTCAAACTGCAAACTGTTTATCGTTAAAGTTACAAGTAAGCTAATTTTTTTTTCTACTTAACACGCTCATGCATTCAATGTATGAAATCGACATACGTTGTGTAATGTTTTAAATTTGAAAATATGCGCACACACAACAATTAGCAAGATGTCGATTAATGACTGGTAAAAACAATATTTTTCAGGTAATAAGTACTGTAAGACAGAAATCGTGTAATAAGTAAAATATGATGACGATGTTGGACATGAAAAAGGAAGACACTTCTCTTCAATAAGAATCTAAACTGCAACCATTAGTGCCATTAAAGGTTATTTTGTTATAATAATTGAGCACATAATCGCCATGTCCATGTCCAAGTCGAATAATAAATGTATCGCTGTAAACTCTGAATCGTTTAAGTTAGAGTTTGCATGGTAATACTTAACTACTTCGTGTCACAGTTAGACAAATCGTTGATGAAATTTAGTTTATCGATCTCACGCCTGTGTACTGTACTTGTATTATTTAAGTTAACGAAATATATGATGATCGCATCCGATAATAGGGAAATCACATTTTGTAAAAGCTAGAGCGGAAATGAACGTTAAGCCCGAAGGAGGATAATGTGATAACTCGGTTCCTACTACTTGCAGAATATTTAATATTAATCCTAATAGCATCGTTGAATTCTGAAAAGAGGAACAAACACTAAGCATTATTAACATCGATAAAGCTCATAATTCGTTATAAAACTGCTCAGTAACAGAAGGTTCAAGTTAATATAATGTTCCATACAATTATCTTAGATAGAAAATATAAGTGTAAAGAAATAATCGAGTAAACTTTACAAGTATCTCGAATCGAATAAAGCCTTTCAAAGAATACTGTTACTGAATCGTACAAAGAGTTTTATAAAGTTTCTTTAGTATTGACGACAACAGTTTACACTTTGCTTGAGAGGAATAAGCATTGTTCAAAGTTGGTATTCACCTACATAAAATATATCATTACTCTCTTTTATTCTACAAAGTAAAGGTTCACGTGATTGTAAGTAATGTCGGCTCATAACATAGTGGTCCTAGTTTGAATGATAAACGCATCAAGACTTTGTGTAATGTTAGGTCTTGTTACCACATTATTTTCACCAACTACGGCTCCTTAAAACTAGGACGCAGTGATATTTGCATGCTACTATATGGCACCGGAAATAGGTGCTGAAGTACCTACGGTATACATACCACCAATTAATTATTAACTGTTTATACATATTTTAGGCGTAGGTGAAGACAACTGGTAAATGTTTTGTAATATATGGTTAGTTTTAAATAATGAGACATCGAAAGGTGATTGAAAAAGTGATTAATGATATAGTAAGAGTAAAATTTAAAACACCCGGTGGACGTTTATTATGCAAAATTATATATTGATGGACAAAGAAAGCATCGTGTGAAAAACTGCCCGCATGTGACACGCTTGATAGCTTGATGTTTTATTCAAATGTAAAGGAAATTAAAGATAGCAAAGTAACAGCAAATTGATCGGATATCGGAAAGAAAATAATTGATACAATTTTACATTATTAAAGAAAACTATCTAATTTTAGTTTTCTTTAACATTTTTATTAGTGGATTCGAAATAAATATACAATTCTAACCCTTAGTTCAGCACATCATCAACCATCAACCGATGGATGTTGATTGCTGTAGGTCTCTTGTAAGTTACTCCACAAAACACTTTCTTGAACTGTTTGTGTCCAGACACTCTCAGCGATTCTTTTAATGTCGTCTGTTCAACTAGTGAGGATCTGATAATTCTGTGCTTTCCGGTGAAGAGTTGATGTACCAACTCATCTAGTCTCCAACATCCATCGGTTCTACGAGCCGTATTTTAACATACTGAAGTTTAATATTGCGTATACAACGTCTTACATATAACGGACTACACGATCGTAACAAAAAAAAAAAACAATTTAATGTAAGGATAAATATTACCCTTAACAACTCCCAAAACAAAATTCGAGCTTTCATACTTAAAAAATTAAACAATAATGCAGCATTTATTGATACGTATGTTGATGGACTTAAGGTTTTTGAAGGTGGAAGGAAGCCGCTGGATGCGATCTATACATAGTTACTACGAATAAAGACTATTGTCATAAAGATAAACATTATTGGACTGTCCTAAACGAGACAAAAATATAAATTTATGTTATTAATACATAAGGTAATATATCTCTCATTATAATAAACCTCAAAGAGGTCTCCAATAAAAAGTGGAAAACGTAGGGGCGAGGCAACAACTTGTAAACGATTGAATGGGTGGAGACTTAAGTCTATCTCTATTAAGAGTACAAAATAAAATGAAAACGGAAGGGGATACATTTAATGTCAGTAACGGACAAACAAGCTACTAATGCTAAGTAATAAGGTTGATTTTTAATTTAATTGTAATTGAAAAAGGCACGCGATCGGTTAGTTTACTTTTGTAGGAATACTCGATACGCTTATCGATTTGGTTGACATTTCATTGTGTCGTTAGAATACGAAAAGCGGTAATTTCTATAACTCTCATGGCACGCGAAATGTGTCCAGTGAATATATGGTCATCTCTAAAAACCTAAAGAATGGACTTGTGTGTTCTGAGCGGGTTGTGATCGTGACAACTTAAAAAAAAAAATTGACCGATAAATCAACGCGGCACCGCTGCGAAACGCATTCACCCCGTTATAAAAAGGCAATTATAATTCGACCACACGATCGTGTGAACGTTTATGTGTGATCGATACTCAACTACCCTCGCGGCACCGTGCTCTGCAAACGCAGCGGAGCTGGGCTCCTTGCGCACTGGCATAAAACGCGTACACTGCGCACGCGACCCTACTATACCAAAATGGCCGCCACCCGTCAACCCTACCCGCGACATTTCACATTAATTCCGCGCCCCATTGTTCAATCGCACCCATAATAATTATATTGAGCTGCCCGTTATAAAACAACTAATCTGGCGGTACCTACTCGTATCTATGCAAACTAAACATTTTTGAGGGGTCTGAACGTGCTCTGTAAATCGTAAAATGGGACGATTTAAAAGTACACTTTGTTGGTTTCACACGTGAGATTCGCTTTTGTACAGCATCAATAAAAAGAAGCTGTAGAACTATCGATGGACCAGCAAATTAATAAACAATTTGAATCGTTGTCGGGAGACATTTCTACAAAGTTTTTGCTTGATACTGGTTTACAGTGATCCCTTACATTGTTGCATGCAAACATTTGTATTGTTTGAATAACGTAAATGTAACATTTTCGAGACTGAAATCGATCTTAAAATGTATTTCATGTTCCTACGAGCAGACTAAACTAACGCGAACAATACGTTGTATTTTCATATCGAATTACTTTATTCATTGCGAGCTACCAATGCAATACAAATCGCGTATCGAACTATAAACTATAGTGAATAAAACGATAAAGAATATTTGGACAAATATTTGATAACTATTTAAACAAAATTTAACAGTACTATTTTGATAACTGATAACAATTCGTCATCATAAACGCTTACATATCGATTATTTTCCATTAGTATCTTTAATTTCATTATTCATACTCAAATCGAATCATGAATATCTAATGAAAACACTATTATAGCATACGATTCATAAATTTTCTTTTTTCAGTCTTACTACTTGACTTGTACCATAGTTTGTTGCAAATTCATTTTTTTAGTCTATTAAGTAATATAATATATTTTGATTAGAATCATAATATATTAAATATAAAGTAATTGACATAACAACACTTAATTATAACGAAATATTTGAGAAGTCAAGTGAACAACTTCTGTAAACTGTAATTAACTGAAACAATTGCTTTATAGAGGAGTTTATAAACTGATTACTCTAAATTACTTTTATAAGTGCCTCAGCAAGTGAACGTTTTTCCTTGCTTTATAGACAATTAAAACTAATAAACTATTCTTAAGGAAATTGAAACTTATTTGAATTTATAACAGCGCTCTTGTAAACTCTTTTAAATATTTATTTTACTCATTAGTGTATATATCTGTTTTTTTTTTTAATTTTATACTGTATGAAAAAGAATTAAAATATTTGCAGTCACAACTAATATGATGAAAAGCAAGTTCCAACATAATTTATGATTAAAAAGAAAACGAAACGCCTTGACGAATGCGCCAGCCGTCATTAGTGAAAGAAGTCCCTTCAAGGCGTCTATAATCTCGTAATGAGCGATTCTAAATGCACCTAATTAGGAGGCCTTAAAGTCGTAAGTACCAAAGCGGAGGCAGTTCATCGAAAAATCCGCGAACCGGGCGGCGTGCCCATCTATTCTAGCGCGCACTTTCTGAATGTAAATTAGCCTCGAAAGGCTTCTGGGCTCGTATTACCTCCATAGAAGGCATTCACGCAGTGTTTCGCTAATTCACAGAATCGTCGAGAGGGCATGTTTCACACTTGCGTCAATCGGCGCGTAAGCTAAGTAAATTCATAGTGCTCCAACCGGCGGACTAATTTAATGAGAGTCCTTTTCACCGGGCTACGCCTCGAGGGCGTCACACGTTGCATTAAAATGAGATTAACGCTCAAATGTCATAATTGCGCTCCTCGGCGTGTCTCCGCGGAAAGCCGCCTTCACTTCCAATCTACTTAATTAATGTTAATTTTTTTTTAAGTTCACCAAAAAAATAGAGCACGTCGCGTCACTTGATCATCTAACAATCTACACTGACCTAATTTTTTTTACATTTATACGATCTATATTATAAAGTGCCATTCGACGGAAGTTTTTTGGTAATCTATCATTCAGATCGTTTAAAAAGGTGATATAATTTTACAGATTAGGCGAACAGAGATCAAACAGCAGTACGCCGGGAAAGTAAACAAGCAGCTTGTAAAATGGCCGCTCTGTTAACAACGGGAAAGCGCACCGGCGCGCCCGGTGTTAGGCACCCATCTCCGCCGCACTCAATAGAAATCCACGATCCGCCGGGCCTAGTACAAACGCAAACGCTTGCGGATCCTTCAGAGAGCGATACTGTTGTAGTGTGTAGTGCATTATACCGTAGCGACGCGGCTGTACAAATTATCGCCGCGCTGACAACAAACGCGACACGCGACGGCAAAACATTTTTAAAGTCCCATTATCTGATGCGAAGCACCCGACGAGGTAAAGCTTTGCCGCCCTCAATGATCCGGTGCCGAGGCCGCCTCTCCCGCCGCGCATGTACTAAAACCACAAATTAAGAGACAATTCACACTGCAATGTACGAGTCACTTTTTCACAGAGGCGATGGCGTCGGCGTTAAAAGGCACCGGTGTACCAGCGTCGCGGGTAAATATAAAATCGCAGACGTAGTTAAAATAAAGCATATCCGCGCGAAGAAAATGAAAGGGGTAATTGCGACTGGGAAAAGTTAGAGCCGCAAACTAAAAGGAGCCGTTAGCACCAAGCCACGGAGAGGAGGGGCCGTAACCCGCAAAACTAATTGCAAACTTTTACTGATAGTCAGTAACACAGAGATTTGAAATATTACTGTTGCGAAACGTTTGAAAAATATTATTTTGTAACAAGTACCGCATTGTTGCAATTATTGGCGGTAGAATAAAAAACTTTCTAGATTACGATATTAAATAGTTCACGATTATTCTACACATTTTATACATAATTTATGAGATTAACATCTTTGACCTCTCACGCATACTTAGTACTTAACTTATGTAATTAGAATTGCTCACACATTAGTGCGATACTTGAAATTGAACATTTTAAAATTAATAAACGTCAAGGGGACCGCAAAGTTGGCGGCGTGCGAATTGCATTATCTCATTACCGCAATTAAAAACCAATTTAGACTGAGGAACAAAAAACTACTTTAGCATCAGGAGAGCATTTAAAATAATTTGCCGAAAGTGGTGCTTTAAACAAATTCGCGGGACAAATTAAGCCGTAACGTCCAAACTTGCCTACCGCCTATATTAATACACGTGTTCCGTAGGTTTCAGCCGGTAAAACTGTTTAATAACTAAAAACGGAAACAATAACTTACGATACCAGCGACTGTGTGAATGGATCATTGAACTTTACAATGTCGAGATAAAACGTAACTATGAGTTTTCCTATCATTCGTAAACAAACAGAAATGTTTAATAATACAAATATATTAGCAAACATTTCAGCGAATGTTTAATAATATTCATACATTATTAAACATTTCACTTATATAACCTGATGGTCAACTTTAAAGAGTCGTTTCTGTAGTTTAAGGTCTAACAGTCGTCATGTAGATCAAAGAAATGTAACCGTTAATTGATTATTGACATAATTGATTACTATAACCTTTATTATGAAACGGTTGCCATATCTAAATAAAATAAACTATACAATTATCCCTTTATTATTAGCCGAAAACAGTAAAAAAAAAAACTTTAATATTAATATTCATTTTGATTGATTTATTCTCAAGGACTGTATTATATCGTTAGATGAGAATTGAACGGAAGCAGTTTACGAGGATCCCTAAAACGCTTACAGAATAATAGGTGGGTCATTAAAAAAAATTATTAAACTTAGTGGTTGTACTACAAGCAATTTAGACTCACCGCTATTTTGATTACACCATAAAAATACATACCTGAAAATAAAAAAAAAACGAACGATGTTAATAAGAATCGGTCCTAAAATAATAACAATTACTAAGACATCATTAAAATACATATACATGGGGAAAACATGGTGATTATTATATAGCTCATGGTTCATTGAGATATTGGATGTTTAGTCTCGTTACCCCAGTAATTTCACTAGCTACAGCGCCATTCAAATCGGAACCCAGTAATGCACACTACTGTTTGGTGGCAGAAATAGCAGCTGCAATGGCACCTTCCAAGACGGTCTCCGGCAACATACACCTATCACCAGTACCGCCAATTTTACGCGTGAGAGATGCTGTAATTAGTGAAGAGTGCTCGTACAGAATACTTAAATACTCTGACTCTTATATATACGAGTACGGAAACGAGAAATGATGTAATGGCGAGTCCTGAAAAACACTACCCCAACGCAAACTCCGATCACCTGATCCCGGTATTGAACCAAAGCCGTGATATAAAGTCAACTGGTGCATATTAAGAATTGGTCCTATGGACGGAAGTAGTTTTTTTATACTAAATGCTATTATTATTATTTACGTTAAATCAATGATTATTTGTAAATATAAATTCTTGACAGTATAGTTTTTAATTCTGAGCCCGGAGTTCTACTTGATTGATTGATCTAAATTGATCTTAATTTTATTTGAACGGAAACGGAAAAAATTGACCGCAAACGGAATCAACAGTAAGGATGTGAAATGCAGTTGGTTTTTTTTTTAATACGATTTATTCAAACGTTTAATAATTGTGAGATTCAAATATACTGCTAATGTTAACCTTTAAAAATATCTCACATTCGTTAACAAAGTTATCATGGACATGTTCGCTATTAACTTATTCATGGCTTAAATAAAAGAAAGTTTTTGTTTTTAAGTTAAAAATTAAATAGTTATCATAATAGTAACATGTTAAATATAACGAATAACAAAGTAATTCATATCAACGTTGATATCAAAAGATAGTTGACATGAATAATGAGCGACATTAAAACTGTGTTGTAATAGAAATTTTTATATAGTAAATATAATCGATTGTCTGACCACAACGCAAGGGTTACCTACTAAGCTATATGTGTGTTAATATATAAATTATGCAACATATATAATGTAACACGTTGACGACAGTATTAGATACAGAGTACGGTTTTTTCGCCAGCCAATCACAAGGGAGCTCGCGTTTCTATCGGCTCACAGCCATCAAAATGCTTATAGCTGTTTATCATGTAATTGGTGTTCGTTACAAACAGACACGCGTCATAATTTTTTAACGCTACGTATTCACTGTAGTACATTTTTTAAAATAATTCCTCCTCCCGGTGAGGGTCGCCGCTCGCGGAGATGGCCCCAGTCTCTATGTAATTAGACCAATTTAAATCTTAATTAATATTAATTGTCGGACGTCGGAGCGAATCTGTCGCAGTATAAAGGCTGCCAGAGAAAAAGTCACAAATGAATTGAAATAATATTATGCTTAATGAATTCTTACAAAAAAGCCCAGCAGTCGGCTAGACTACCTAATACCACTCATACTGCTCCGACTACTTAGTAGAAATAACAGTATAAAAATACATGACACAAGATCAAACGTACAATGAAACCTTTGTAAGAGTTCGAGGAAAAGTCAACCTTCAATCTAAACATATTTCTAATTCAAAATAGCAATGTAAAATACTAAAGAAAAATCACAAAAATCGTGAAGACATATAAAATATAAAGCAGTGCTTTAAAGTCGACTAAAAGTGTATACAATTTTCATGCGCGTCAAAGGCTTTATAGACGTTTTTCAGATATTACGTCGGATCTCCACAAAAGACGCGTAGGCGCTTGATTTTTCTATATTTATTTTGGTTGCGTAGTTCAAAGGGCACACAATTTATCAATGTACGTACAAAGTTATATATAAGTAGCAAAATATTAGCAACAATCTGATAACAGTAGACAGCAAGTGATATACCTTCAGTCCTTGCTTCCATATATGTATTGGAGATGAATAATGAATTAAAATCAAAATTTACGATAGATCTAAACTGTTACAACCCAATAACCATTGAAACAAATCGTGGAAGGATATGTAAATTGTTTGCAATGTAAATATTTGTATACAATGATGTACGCCCGTCGGTATATCCGTATCCGTAATGTTACTGAAATGTATTGTGTAATTTCATGATAATATTGCTGGAATACAATCAAATAGGAATTCATAGGGCAGAGCTAGCTTTTATTATATAAGGGCGTCAAAAGCCGTTAAAAATGCAGGAATTTAGAGCGGAGTCTAGGCGAGGCGCGGCTTCTTTGAGACTGAAGCACACTCCGCGTCACGCGCCGCGGAAACGACTTTGTTCTCGGACTTTTTTCCCCGGCTGTACAGACGTACAGTAAAATAATATGCGCCTCTGTACACGCCGGCCCATTGTTGCCGCTTCAATATAAAATGATGCCCCGTAAGTTCTCTTAATGCGGATGTTAACATTTATTATTCTATTAGATTACTTAGTGGTTTTAATGACACTGTACCTCCTTGCCTCTACGCAACTTTTGCTCTGAACGCACCGTGCAGTATGTAATTCTGTCGATCTTAATTATAGTACAACGGTCAGTCGGTGTTTAATAATACAGAAAAGAAGGTTGAATGAACTTTAGAAATATGCACATTCTATCCACGACAAAATTGTAAATCGGATACTTCAAAAACATTAAATTACAATTAAATCAGTACCATCTTAGTTGTGGTGATTAAATATTTTTAGTGAAGAATCATGTTTTTAATTTGTTCTTACATGTCATAAAATTATCATATAATAACCGTAATTGTAGTTTTAATTACGGCAAACCATTTAATTATAAGACATAAAAGTTAAAACGGATCTGAGCAAAATGCAACACACGGACAACTTACATTTTTTTTCCTTTATACAAGAACAAAATGATTAATTGAACGGAAATACAACTAAAAGTATTAAAGTTATTTGCTAGAAAACTTTAACATGGAACTTGTTAACAATAGGAATGGTGCTTATAAGTGCCCGCGAGTCTGGTTGTACAATTAAACGAATTGTACTCAAAGCTTGGCAAGTTAATATGTACCATAACCGATTGGCACAGTGCTCAAATCTGAATAGATCACATTCGACCACCGTATACGCGAATAATTTATTTTTATTTAGTCATAAATATTAATGAGATAATCCCGCATAATGCAAATGCCGTCTGCGATGTTGGCGAACGAATATAAGTAAGGTTTTTTGGTGTTCTTTTCTATTCATAAGCACCCGCGTTTTGTCTTTTTAGTGCCAAGCATCACCAACAGATGGCAGTGGAACGCAATTTAATATAAATACAAACTACCATCTCACAAGCATCGCTACTGGACGAATAAAATTTTTTTTCGTAAAGTCGCATGTGCAAGTTATTGAATACTATTAATGTATGACAATCAATACTTTTAAAACAACATAGTATAACAATTTGTAGACAACTTGCTGATAATATATATTTTTTAATTTAACTAAGCGAACTGATGAACCGTACATTCACCTGATGGTGAGCGATGCGCTTGTTCATAACGACGACGCTAGTCAGAATATTAATACATAGCACTAAACTGTGCTCGTCGCTTAGAGACAAGATTTTAATTTTCGTTACCTCAGTAATTTCGCTACTTTACGGCTTTAGAACCGGAACACAATAAAGTTCGCCGACTACTGTTTAGCGGCAGTTATTGGCGCTGCGGTGATACCCACCAAGACGGTCCCCCGCAATAAAGACCTACCATTACCGGAACATCTACATGAGTAATGTATAAAATTTACCATGCACTTTGAATTCAACTAACTGACGTCTAAAAAGTTCTTCAATTTATCAACGGCGAGTGCGGAACGCAACACCCGCGATGGTTTCCAATTGAGGACATCAGTTATATTAGTTTTTATTGACTGCACCTGTATCTAGACTCTACTTTGTGTAGTATATTTCAAATTACACTTTATGAGGTGTCTGTAGCAATAAAAATGGAATTAACGCGAACTTTCGTTTTCAAGTTCGGAAGAAAGAGGATTAAAATTACAAATGCCGCAGAACTAAGGCGAAAAGAACAAAGTAAATTTGTAAGAGGGTCCAAGGAAGACAATTTATTAATTAGAAACCATCTCGAAATATAATTTTAGTTTCACGAGTAAAACACTTTTTAAACAGAAACGTCGCGTACTTCTTAATGATAAATAGTTAACAGCACAATTTGTGCTACAAGTTATACTTAACGCAGATACTTAAGGTTATTGCATAATTACTGGTGGTAGGTCTCTGTTGCCGGACCGACTAGGTAAGTACCACCGCAGTTTCTATTCCTGCCTCCAAACAATACTGTGCAAACATTGCTGTGTTCCCGTTTAAGCAGCGTTATAGCTACCTAAATTACTACGGTAAGAATACTGTACATCTTACGTTTAAAGTCTTCGATAATATAATGTATTTTTCAAGACCCTAATTAGGTCTATGTTATTATGAACATGCGTATTACTTACCATCAGGCGAACGTCTGACTCGTCTCTTCGCATAGTTTAATTAAAAAAAAAAACTTATATAAACAATAGGCTAGATATAATTAATGATAAACATTAACATTGATCATATCATCAAACTTACGATAAAACTATGGATGTACATAAATTAACTAAAAATGTGTTTGTCTTAGAAACTTCATATAAGATGTATATAATTTTACTCGAATAGTAATAAATATAAGATTAAAAGCCTTCTTCAGATATTAAAATATTTTTAACATCTCTTTCGGAAGATATATTTATAATTCTTCACAACGGAAGGAAAGGTAGAATCATTTATAATGTAACGAGCTTAAGCTAACTATAGATGTTGACAAGTTTTATCCGATTCAAATCTAGATGAAGCGAAAATAGGTATGTGGCGAAATATTAGTATTGTATTATCATTTACATGCTATAAACGTAATTTTAATTATTATTTCTATTAAGTAAACGTTTATCTGTTATCGGAATTCGTATCGGAACTGACTTATTAAGTGTATCAAAGTTGCTACGGCCGTCGCATACTTCGCGATCGTTACGGTACGGGTTAAAGCCACAAATACATTGTGCGCCCGTCGACAGATGTAACCTTTTTGTCAGGTTAACGGAACCCGACATGTATGGTTAGATAAGACGTCAACAACTCCGCAGACGGCTACTGTATAGAGTTTAGTTACTTTACCTTCACCCACCGTGAAAATAGATTAAAGGGTCTCGTGAAAACTGAAACTGTATCTTCAATTTGATACATTAATATATCATTTAGCTACGCACCATCGGGAACAAATATCTTACGGCCATCGACTATATTCATCAAGTTTCTTTTTGTCGTTTTCTATTTATAGAAAAATCATTACGCAAAGAAATAGTTTATCGAAAACTCTTTAAGTGTATTAAATAATTACTTTTCTTTACAGTATGGCAAGCGTTTAATTTTTTTTTTTTTTAATCTTACAAACGATCTTTAGTGCTTGACGGATCTAACACGCCGACGTTCGCTCCGAATATGGTTTGTGGTTGGCATGTTTTAATTGTTACAATTAAACATTTTCAATCATGAATAATATGTTATAGGTGGATACGAAAGACGTTAAAACTGGCACGCTTTCGATACGGAGTAATGAGTAGCGAGGAAATTGCAGCACAACGCATGTGGACACGCGGAAAATAAACAGTACGCAACCGAGGAAACTCTTGACACGTAAACAATGTCCTAAGCGAGACTAAGTGCAGCGTTAATTATTAGTTTAAGTATTCATAAAAACGGTCCCTTTTACGTTCGAGCCGGAAGACGACAAAAACTTTTGTACCAAAGTACAAGACGAGGCGTGGGATTACAAGCTTTACAGGCTCCGTCTTAAAACTTACAATTGTACGTTGTTTTGGAGCAGATGGTCCGGTCGGGTCGCCGACTGTACCTGTCGGTTGGCAGCTGGTACTAAGGCACGCAACACACCCTACTGCAACATCGGCTTTGCTCAAAGAATGTACTCGTTTCCTTATCAATGTTATCAAAAACTTAACGTGTCAAGTAGTTTGTTTAAGCGCAAAAGCTTAAACTCGCTAATGGGATGTTAAAATTATGTTAAATAGGTCATTTTGTACATGTTTTAATACTTGATTCCATTAATTTATTTCGCGAATAACCATAGTTTGTTTTTTTTTTAACTGAATTTTTTAACTTTGTCTACCGTTTGATTCGCGAAATAGTTTATTTATATGTGTACTGTATCTTAATTATATCTTGATAAATAAAAGTAGACAAAATATCGAATGGAAATGCGACTATTTCAATGTTAATTATTTTCGTCGACAAATTTGTTATAAAACTAAAGATATACATACATATGTATTAATATGTTGGTTACAACTTTAATTTATATTTCAATGATGTATTAAACTTTATCGTCATATAAGGTCAATATCATAATTTAAATATGGATTAATTCTCGGTAGAAAATATCGCGAAAAGGTCGCAAGTGCGCGAGCAGCCTTAACAACTTTGCCCTTCAACTTTGTTATAAAAAGAATTACATTGGAAACGAAGCGCAGCATCGTACATCGGTCATCTTGTCATACTTTGGTCCAACTTAATGGATGAAATTGGATACAAAATTTCGTTTTCTCACCACAGTAGAGCGTATTTTATGTAATTTGACTATATAGTAACTTTATTTTGTAAAATTATTTATTAACAAAATCCACGCAATACAAAATTCTTTAAAGTACCACTGAAGTTGCGGTTTAAAATAATTAAACCAGAATTTTAAGCTTTTATTACTTAGTAACTATATATGTTTCAATATGATTAACCGTGTTGGTCGAAATTAATTTATACATTCTAGCCCAAGCTTGGGAAACACATGAAAATTTTTGGTTTTTATAATTATGTAATTCAATAAGTAAGCCCTAAACAGAGATTGTTATTGAACCGATGCTGCATTCACGGAAAACTAAATTTTGTTATTTAAACCATCAATATCAATCAAAAAGCTATTTGCCTAACGATCGATAAATCCCGATAAACAGAAGACACATAGTAATGTAGCAATGAAAGTTGTATTTAAGATTATACTAAATCTGATAAACGTGTGAAATATATCTTAATCGCTGATAGCGTATTTGAATCTTTACATAACAGCTAATCGAAAAATGTATACTGTTCTCAAGGGTAAATGAATATCTGCAAGTAAGGGGCATTAGTCCTTTAGTTGCAGCGTATCTTTGTACTCTGACCCTTAGGAATATAAATAATATTGGCTCGATAATTACCCGAGACTTATGTTTATAAAGTCGGCCCCTGCCCCGTAGCTGCAGCGAAATATTTCGATTATATTGCACTTGTTTACGATAAGGGCGTACGGCATGCGTACGCGCAGCGAACGTGTCATTAACTTCACATCCATGGTTAAATTTAATATTATAAATATACACAAAAGAGAATTGTAAAGAAATTTATTGAATCTACTTTAAATTTATATTGGGTATAGGTCTGATTATGTGAACACAGTTAATAACGGTACCGGTGTTTGTTTAACACAACATGTCATTTTGGTCAGACATCTCCAATTATTAATTTTGGTAAAGTCGCTTTTTTTTAATAAGAATCGTTAAGGTCAACGCCAGGGTCAGTTTCAACGATTGAACAACGGAAGAAATTACTACACAATATCCTGTCATTTTCAAAAGGAGATTTATAAAAAAACAAAACGCTTTCGGAAATAAATTCACGTATAACGTTAAGCTAGTACTTGATTCTACTTCTAGGATCTACTTTCAGTATTTTCAGGGCGGTGTCTGACGTAATTCTTACGGAGGACCTTGAAAATTGTACATATCAATTACTTTTGATAGCGACTAAAATTAAAAAAAAATAAGATTAAAACGCAGCATTACTTCATACACATACAATATTTCATTAGATACGAATTAAGCTAATATCAATACTTCCACGCTAATGTTATGAAGCGTGTATTACAAATTATGACATGGAATAATCATCCAGAAATACAGAAAACCACAATATGATGCAGGGCCACAACAAATAATTTCTCATCAATACTAATTTACTGTTGTTAGTTTTGAACAATGTCCGTGACATGTAATTTAACTTAAAATTATTAATTTTCAACATTTCCTATATAAATTGTTTCAGCGACTATTGAAAATTAAACTTTATTCAATTACGCGACGTGACGAACAGGACGTTCACCTGATGGTAAGTGATACGACTGTAGCACATGGTGCTCGTCGCCCTGAGATATAAAATGTTAAGTCTCGTTTGTTTAACAGAGTAATGTGTTCATACTACTGTTTGACTACAGTGCGAAATAGGCGTTGTAGTAGTACCTACCTAGAGTCTCCGGCAACAGAGATCTGCCACCAGCATACAGCGAAACAATTGTAACTTATTCCCGGTATACTTAATAGAGCAATATTAAGCTAAATGAAACAAGTGAATATATAATAAATAAATACAATACCATTAATAAATAATAATAAATCGAAACGATACAGAAAAGGAAGCAACACGTAACGTTAAACTTTCACACACGGCATAAAGTGAACAAAAAGTTTATAAAATGTTTTCTTATTAATACCATCAATTGCAAGAAACATCGTTTCTCCCCGTTCCGGACTTCACAATAAAGCAACTGTAACTAATAATTATAATAACGCGCTGTATTAGATACAATGTTAATTAGTCCATTGTTCAACATAGTGAATAGATATCGGGTTATATTGTAAGAAATCGAACGGATCCATTACAAAAAGTCGTGACGCACACAGCGGCGGCGTACAGTCGCGCGAGTGCGCCCGACACACACACACACACACACAGACAGACAGACACACACAGGCACAGGCACAGACACGAAGCGAAACAATGTTACGGGCGTCGGGAAGGTCGTGGTGGGGCTATTAATAAAGTGGTATAAAAATATAATTATAATTATTTGGCGGCATTCAGCGGGGCTCCGTATCGATGGCTGCGACGAGGGGAACAATAAAATATACTTTAATTAGAAACGACTTGGACGGCGTGCACTCGTGCGGCGGACGTTCAACCCGCGCATTGGTACACTCGCATATATCGATCATATTTCGCGGACGGGTACGACACGACTGCGGCGCGGGATTGCTGCCCCGTACACGGAACGGTACGTAGGTGCGAAATTTGTGTAATGTGACACATGTATTGAGCAAATTGTTATTTCACACACTATATTCATTCTACAGCATCACGTATTACCATATCTCCCTATAACTTATTTGCTGTCCGACACTTGCTGATGGAATTTGTAAAATATAGGAGCAAAATAGAGGTGTTAAGTAAACAGCATGAATATACTAGACTTGGGCGTCTGACACGTGGTTTTGTGTGAACCAAACTGAGAAAACACTAAACATTTTAGACATGCAATAACACCGCTCGCGAGATCGATCGATGTGAAGATCTTTGAGGGAGGCCTACGTCCATCAGTGGACATCTTCCAGCTTATGATGATGATTTTCCGATCATATTTTTTTTCAACATCAATAATTTTTTATTGTTGTATTTTTGAGCCTTTAGGGTTGACATCTCCCTAAGGGATAAAAAAAGTGACTCTTTGCTGATAACTTGCCTCTTATGATGTTACGTCAGTTTAGGCAATCATCAAATTAAATCACTATAAGACTAAGACATGGTGAACTTATTCTGTGAAGCCTGACTGGGGACAATACTTAAAGCGCTGTAGGTTGACTGACGATGTTGATGCCTATGATGTCGGAACATCTGTCACCATAATCCTCCCGTTACCATAAATGATGTAAAGCACTTGATATGTGGTTTGATAATTAAGAAAGAAGACAAAATCTGATTAATTAAGTTTCAACAGTTACGGTAGTTATTCTATTCACCGCTTTACGTGTGCATACACATGTATCTATAGCCTCTTTCACCAGGTCGGTCCAACGTTTTGGACTCCGTCTTCATGGCCTCTTATTATCAAACTTGTTAACCAAGAGTTGTTCCAAATAGTTAAAGCGTCCAACTAATACAAAAGGTTATCACCATTTAATCTGCGCTAAATTCATCTGTAAACATCCAGAACCATATGCAAATTTCCGGGAACATTTTATTTCATAGTTAAATAAAGATCTACTATTCGCGAACTTCAATTCAGACGGTCTATTATTATGAATCCAGCTTGTCCGACAACTTTCTCTTAGACTGCATTCTCAAAATATCCCACTCGAAACCCAGACTGCAATTACTTACCCACAGTTTATCAAGCATGCATCAACCTTAGCGAGTTTTAAAAACTAGTGTTTTATTATTATTAAAATTTTTAATTTCGCCACTTAGGATAATCTCTCGATTCTTATTGGTTAAACTGTTCATGCGTAATGCTTACTTACTACAAAGCTAGTAAAATCTAAGTACCCGCTTAAATAATCTGCAGCTACAGTTCCACTCATATTTTTTTTTACATCTACTATTGTTATACTAAAATTTGCGGGCGTCTGCACATCTGATCACTTACTTCGTTTATTTATAAAAAAAAAAAAAAACTAGTAGACCGTATTATATTTTGTTTACACAGTAGTGTTGAGCGGCGATGCGGCCAGCGATGATCCGGCCAGCGGCGACCAGACAGCGGTGATCCGGCCAGCGGCGATCCGGCCAGCGGCGATTGGAAATAACAAATGCACTTTTGCCTTTGATCTCATTTCAGAATAAATACGAATAAGGATGTAATAGTTGGTATTATTTGCTTTGTTGGTAAATGTTTAATCTGTTTATAAAAGCAAAACGCTGAATATTTTTATGAAGCTTTATCTTGTAGCTTTATTTGCGGGCTCGACAGTTAAACGTGAATTGTATTTAACACGTTATTTAAACGATTCAATTAAATTTATTAGGAATGTTATGAAAAATATTTGTACAGCATGTACAAAATATGGTTTTCAGTAAAAAGAATACATAACAAAAAAAAAAGCACATCCCTTCTTTAGATAACCCACGTCTTTATAAGTTCGATACGGCAACATAATAGTTGGCCAGTGGCTCAAGCTGGGTTAAATAGAGGGGGAAGGCTCTTTAGGATTCCAGTTAAGTTGCTACGCCTTGATCGAGCGGATGCAAATTAATTTTATTTTCATTCAATAATACTTAGTGATACTCGATGTACAAACGTGTTTTTGTAATGTTATAGGCAATTTGTTTAAGCGTTTGATGACCTCTGCAACTGAGACGTATTTAACTTTGATGCGAACGACCTTGTTAGAGTATTCACAATTATAGTAAACTACACAGAAATTATTTACAACTTAACGAACAGAAACCGGGAATAACATGTGCGAAGTTATTTTCATTCTAAATATTACAACAACGAAGTAAAGCACCAATAAGCAAAAATAACATTGTGTTTCTCTTAAAGTAGTGCCGTACCATAATTATTTGGGTTTGATGATTAAAACTTGTTGTGTCTGAAAAGTTTTACGGAAAACTTATGAAAACGGTGTCGATGTGAACTGTGCTGTAAGCTGAGCTGAGCGGAGTTTCACAAGTAACAAAAATTTAATTGAAGAACAATTCGCAAGATAAAACTTCCTCCTTAGCCGACGACACAACTATGCGGGACAAATTTATAATACTTGCATAAACTTATTAAATGAGGTTAACTGTGCATCATACTACGAAGATATTGACTCAAACTTTAATTAGTTTATGGCGGTGTTTACAGTTTGATGAAATTTCGTCGCTGTACATTTATGTAAACAATTCTCTCTCTACAGACTCTGCAATAATTAAGCTGATTTCACCCGAAACGTAGAGATTTCAGAAAAAATGGTTAAAATATATGTTTCGAAAGTGTGAACTTTTAAAAATAAACTGGTGTTCAATGTGAAAATCTATAAAACAAGTAAAATAACGAGAAAGGTAAACAATGAGAATTTAGGAGATGCCTATATAAATACTCGTATATGTAAACTCAAATGACGCAAGAGATGATTTCATGTTTTGATTAAGCCGACAAAATTAAAACAGTCAGTAGTTTTAAAGTCGACTATAATCATCGGTAAGGAACATCACTATTAACAATGTTAATAATATATTTAATATTTACTATTGGTGGTAGGTTTCTGTTGGCGGAGATCATCTAGGTAAGTACCAATTCAGCATCTATTTCTGCCGCCAAACAGAACTGCAGTTCCGGTTTGAAGGACACCTCAGCTAGTGTAATTACTGGGGTAACGAGACTCAACATCTTATATCTCAAGGCGATGAGCACAGTGTGCTGCATATATCATCCTAACTACCGCCACGTTGTTCCGAGGGGCGTATCACTGACTATCAGATGAATGTGTCGCTCGTCTCTCTTAATTGAATAAAAAAAAAACTACATTCACAAGCAAATTCTAACGTTTTATCTAATTCGCGACAGTAATACAGTACTTCTCATTCTCTTTAAATCTACCCTCTAACTTTGAATACATGTTATAATATACACCAATAATATAACACAACTGGTCAGATCAGTACGTACAGTATATTTACAATTTTATAAAATTTACTTCGCTCATTAATTTGCAATGCATACGTTTATTGTGCGTAGTACTATCACACAACGGATATAACGTCGGTTATTGATAATATTTGATTGTAAAGCGACACGGCATTACATATTTTAAATAAAGTTATTACATATATTACTAGCGGGATCAGGTACGCGTTGTATTTGCCCGTGTGTTCATTTACATTATTATTTCTGCAAAAACGACGCTACCGGTGCTAACCGCAAATCCTACCCCTCGAGTCTTTATTATTTTATTCTATAATAAATATTAGCGATATTTTATCCATTTCTATTACTGGCTGTATTCCGCGCCGTAACTCCCTTTGGGGCAGGAATTATGTAAAATCCATTCTTAGCTGACCTCTAAATGGGAGACGCAATATCTCTACCAAATTTTGAGTGTTTACGTGAATCTCTGTACATCTCTTACATGTATATCTCTTCAACCGTTTCTATACCGGAAAAAACGATACACGAATCAATTTTTGGGAACAGACCTTTTCGTATGTATGTATATATATGTACGTACATGTCAAGGGAAGAGATGATACTTTATTTTAATTAATTTTTTGTATTTTATGCAGCAACGAGAAGAGCAAGACGCAACGGGGCACTAGATATTAAGTCTCGTTACCCCAGTAATTTCACTAGCTACAACTCCCTTAAATCTGGAACACAGTAATATTATCACACTAGTGTTTGGCGGTAAAAATAGGCGCTGCGGTGGTAACTAACTAGACGGTTTCCGGTAATAGAGAGCTACCACCAATGAAATGAGTGCTTCGCCTTTCTATGTGTAATTAGATCGCCATACACAGAAACTGAGGCAAGACGTTGCCCCATCACTGTGCAGACTGCAGAGGCAACCTTCTCTATTCAGTAACTAAAAAAGTGAAGTACTTATTTATGACTGTAACATTTAAAATAAAAAAAAAATCGCACTGTGATTTGTTTCAAATCGAAAATTATGTAGCAAGACTATTAAAAAAGTTTGAGACATTGAATAATTAAACACGTAAGAGATAACAAAACATGACAAATCTTTAACCAGTGCGTCCTCCCCACCGTTACTAACGGCGCAGAGACATGATACATGACCATCGGGCTGGTCCATCAGATCAAAGTAGCACAGTGAGCGACGGAAAGAGCTACGTTTGGCATTTCTTTAAGGGACAAAATCCGGAATGAAGAAATTCGACGAACTAAAGTTGTCGACGTAGCTCGCAAAATCTGCATGCTGAAGAGGCAGTGGGTGGGCCACATCTGTAATGGCAGTGACGGCCGATGGGGAAAGAAAGTCTTGGAATGGAGGCCACGTACAGGTCGCAGAAGTATAGAACGCCCTCACTCCAGATGGACCGACGACATCAGAGCGGTCGGAAGTGGGTGGTTGCGAGAAGCATTGGTCGCATTTGGATCGATCGCATTTGGTGGAAGACATTAGGAAAGATCCAGCAGTGGATAAACAAAGGCTAACAATGATGATGATGAAGAGATAACGACCGGTTAGAACGTGGGAGTGTAACGAGTTGTTAGCTGATATTCCTCTCTTACTCACTTGTCCCCAAAGGTAAAGGCTTGGTACAAGTCAAATAAAAAGAGAAAATATGAATATTAAATAAGGGACACACCTATTGCTGCACGAGTCGATGCAGATTACTACAAAGTCAAGGACAAGGGCGTTGCATCAGAACCGTAAACATTGTTTATCATTGAGTCTGGACGCAATGTTTCTATTTAAAGTTCACGAGATATCGGGGAGTGGACCAACATTGTAAGCTTATCTGCCGCCTATAAATCTTAAGTTATTGTAATTAGCTTTTAACTTCAAGTTAATAGGATAATGAGGTCGTTATGTCTCACGGCGATATCCTCTTTCAGTAACAATTAAGAGCTTCAATTGAGAACTAGATTAATGCATTTAACAGTATACCTGCGCACTTATTGTGCAGATAAGTGAACTATTGTGAAAAAATAATGACTTCCTTTGACAGACGTCATTACATTTATTTTATAGCTTTGTGAAAATAAAAAAAAAACATATAATATGTATTGTTAAACATGAGTAGTTACTGAATTAAGTTATGACTTATTGTCACAAGCCAAATATATATGTGGATCTATGAAATAAATTTTATATAGCCCAATATTAATTTTAGGTTATTAATTAATCATTGCTAAGATTCATTAAAGATTTAACTGTATATATAAATTATTATTAATGTACAATACCTTTATTATTATAACAGTATAGAAACAAATATAATTATGTACTAATATAATACGAAAGTTATTATCGATACATACATTTATTTCTGGACTAGAAAGCGATGTTTTGTAAACATTGTGGCTATTGGTTTTGCGCGTTGTACAACATATTGTTTTGGTTCAAATTAATTGTTATTGTATGGTTTAAATAACTATCGTCCATTAGTAAAGCTTTAATTGTTTTTTCACTGTTAACTTTTAAGTAACTTAAAGCATATATAATTTTTTGTGATAACACTTCAAATGTTTCTTAAAACTCGCATATCTATCTGTACTGTACCTCGTGATAGAACGGCAGAAAAGCTCCTCAATATCAGTCTTGAATTAATAAACATGAGTACTAAGGCTAAATGATATACTAAATTTTTTCTTTCCCAGGTTAACATACTCGCAGTGCCAGACAACTTTAATTGATCGCGTTGTATTAGACATAACCTTATATTAAACCGTTTCTTCAGCTCCGACGGTAATAAATGACAATTCGGATTTATCCAAGGCAATAACTGTACGGTTCAAATTGCAACTTTAACACATTGCAATAAAATATATATTTAACAGTGCCGATGTAAAATTTTGCGATCTTACAATGATACGAGCATTCGGCGATGCGTTGAGGATAATCATCTTTATTACAATAGTTGGAAAGATTAAGAAATTTGACGGCAATGTCTCTTATGATCTTTCTGTTTTTGGTTACGTCTGTTTCTAAGGACGTTCATTACGAAGAGGTGCGGTACACATTACAGGTAACTTTTCATAATTTTTATTGTTTTAATACAGAATATATAAAATTAATGAAACGTTGAATTGAATCATAATTAAACAGGTAATGTATAACAACAGGGACCATAGATATATCGAGCAGTGGACGTGTAACAGTTGAAATGATGATGATGAAAAATCCTGTTATTTGTTCTGGCAAATCCGCTTCCCATTTTCACTAATAAGTAGCTACTTTATTAATGACAATTATACTGTCAATTTATATACAGCAATTATTTAATATTGAATGCTGCTTGTTAATCTCTCCAATTGGAAATAATTAACTTGTATTTTATATTTGGAACTGGTATATCGGTCCATGATATTTTATTATACCAACAACAATAAAAATTTATAACGCGTTTGTAACTTTTGCCATAAGATGACTGAGAAATTGACTATATCGGAAAAAACTATCAAATTTGTATATACCTTTCTAGGTATTGCATTATTTTAATTAACAAAAAGAAATTTTAAATTTTTTCATACATATTATAACAGTGAATAAAACACTAAAGAACAACACAGCTAAAAACTTCTTGGGTAGGTACTTTAATATATATATTTATTACTATCACACGAAGCCTGTTACTTTATGCATTTATATAAGCAAAAACTGAGATGCGGGCAGTTGTCTTGTATAATTAATGTCGCATAGGCGCTTATGTATATTTTTTTCACGTACTCGTACAACGCAGCGCCGGAGGTATTGCGGTAGTGTGGGACGGTCCCTACTCCCACATACCTCGTTTGTTATGAGCCACAATATAATCACACTTTGTATTGGGTAATAAATAGAAAAAGCGACAATAGAAATAACAAGTCACATAGTCATCTAATAATAAAATTGTGCAGCGTATAAACATACGTTTGTCAGTGCGGCAGCGGTCCGCTGGGCCGTTTAATGAACGCCGCTCGGCTTATTTAGCACAGATACTTCCGCGTGCGCCGTGACCTCGCCGTATTGTCTCCTTTAACGCTCGTGTTCAACACCCCACCACCTCCTCCGACCACAAAGTTCAATTTGGTTTCGGTAACACACAAACGTACATACATACAATCCACGCAAGCATAAGACCGCACGTGAACTTCCAAAAGAACATTCTGTTGCAGTAATATATGATAATTTGTCATTTATAAAGCGGAAGTAATATAATATTGAAATAGTATATTATTAAGCATTTTACTGATGGTACATTTCTACCGGCTCAGTAGGTTTAAACAAAACATCAACACAGTGTACTGGTCGTGTCTGTTGATCATCTACGTAGATACAACAGCAGTGTCTATTTCTGCCGCCAAATAATTGTGTCCAGACAAAACTACGATACAGTTTATAAAGCGCTGTAGCTACTGAAATTACTCCGGTAACGATACTTAACATCTTATCTGAAAGCCATATATAAAGTAGTAAGTTATACCTTTCTAACAAGCGCCATTTTAATAGCGGTGTGCGTATAACTTAGCATCAATTCATCTCGTTGTTAGCGTAAAAACATGAAACAGGCCTGTCACTTACGTTTCCTTCACTTGTGTAACAAATATTCTCACGGTAACAAGTTAGTGTTTTATTATAATTAAGTTAATCTCGTAAATAGACAGACGCGTGAACGATCTCTATAAACTGCCTTTTTGAAAACAATATAAACATATTAAATATCGGAGCTCGATTCAATAATCTGTTGAACGTGGTAATAAAAAACGTTACAATGGAAACATTTCCATTGCGGTGGGAGCAGCTGTTGTACCGAAAGGCAACATTGTTACTAATTAAGTTTATACCTTCTGCTTATCTAGAAAAAGAAAAGGTAATTTGTAATTATCGTAATTGCAGAAAGTTAAATATGTATGTTTAACCGCTACGTACATATCATGAGACCAGATTATCTATTATTAATATAATAATACGAACTGATTGAAGTTTAAGACTAATAAATTGATTTTATTAGTTAGATGTGGTTTATCGGAGATACTATCGTAAAGCCAATTTCTATCATCAAACATTATTGTATTGAGTTATATGACTAGGGTAAAAAACTCTATATCATATATCTTAAGGCGACGAGCAAAATCATCTTTGCAAGCGCAAAATTGTTATAGGCGGAGGTATTACTTAGCTAAAGTTGAGGAACATACTCGTCGTTTTGTCTTATAAATAACAAAGATGTAGACCGGAAATATGTCGTGTTTTAAATATCGGCATAGTAAAGAGGGGCACAGTGGTAGCCGGGAGCGTACGCCGCGATCTCGTCGCGTCTTCGCTCGGACGTTACAATGTAATTTCGTTACGAGCCCCGAACGCCACGCTCGCCGAAATCCAACGGATCGATAGTTGGTGCGCAAACAAAGTTGGTTTCCATGCAGACGGTGCAGAGTGCTCGGTGGGCTCTTGTATTTTTAATATGCCCCCTCCCAGCGCCCCCATTTTAACATAATATAAAATTATAAACGACATGAATCACGATAATGCGGAGCGGGGCTGGCGGCCAATTCACAACTTCGCCGAGGCAGGCCCTGGCCTCCCCGCCCGCCGCCACCACCCCAACCCCTCTGTCACAGCGCAACCCATAAAAGTATACCCATTTACATTAACAATATTACAATATATAAAAATCTTTAACGTCGGGGCGCAAACCACATTTTATGTTAAATAATGTAATGTTGATTAGTATCGCTGAAGTGGGACAAACTTATATAAATATCATGAACATGACCCACCGCCATTTAATTGATTTTAAAGCACTTTTACGCTTCTGTTATATTCTATAGTTTATATTATCATTACAGATATTTTCCTATTACAGTTTTAAAACTACCTTCTCGCCTCAAATCCCTTAAGGAACAGTAATACAACCAGATGCATATATTATATGTCGATAAGATGAAATGGTGATGATAAAAAGTTATAGATTAAAGCGTTAAACGACTCTGTATCCGTTTGGGCGGCCGCTGTGTCTACACTGTGGCAACCACCCCGCGCAACGCCGGCAAAAAGAAAAGTTTTATTTTTATAAGACAAGAAATTTATTATAGCTGATGCTCGTGTCGGTTTCGCGTTTCTTCGGAAACAGAAATGAAGCCCGCATCGACCCGCGGCCGCGCCGCTCTGCGCTGCGATCTCTTTCTGAATAATTATGTTAAATAACTTTACATAAACAAATTTTTTTTTCGTTAATCACATACATCAACCCTTAACTCCGATCCTACCTGACGGTGTGCGCGGATAAAGTCTTCAATGGTAAAACGCACTAATCTAAACGAAGCCACTCATTTCTTGAACCCTCCCCACAACATAACTGACGATACTATAAAAGTAGCACTAGCACTTTTTTTTTCTACAAACCGCGAAAAAAAAATGACCGTGACCGTGAAACAATACGAGACGCTTGGTACGTTCACCTGATGGTAAGCGATGCGCCTGCCCGTAACAAAGTGGCGCTAGTTAAGATGGTATTCATAGCACAACATTGCGCCCTTGCTCTGATACAAGATGTTAAGTCTCGTTACCTCAATAATTTCACTAGCTACAGCGCCTTTAAAACCGGAACATAGTAATGTTTGGCGGCTGCGATAAGAGTAAGCCTACCTAAACGGTCTCTGAAAACAGACACTTACCACCAGTGAAATATATTCATTCGATTCAAATTCTTAAAAGTTATCTGTGGCAGAAAATATTTAAAAATCCTTGAAGTAGGTTTTTTGAACATATTATCGCTTATAAATACCTTAGCATTATCTAGATTCAAAACCTAATTAGGTTGTTGAAAAGAAATACTAATGCTAATATAATCCGTAATTGGTTGTAATGAGAAGGGTTAAATAAATATTTTTAGGGTTTGAGATCATTAACGTATATTGTTATTATTGTGCATTTATCATTCATTAAATATTCTTAAGGTAAGTTATTTCATTTTAAAGGCTACATGAGTACCCAATGATACATCACAATGTCAAACTAACTTAAATAATCATCATCAGCCGAAAGCCGTCCACTGCTGGAATTAGGCCTAAAAAAATCATGACATCGTCAATTTCCTTTATCCGTGTAATAACGATCAATTTTCACTAACTTATTTAATAATATGTAATCCCGGTTAATAATATTTCAGTCCAATGTCCAGCAGTGGACATCTGTCGTCTGATAATGATGATGATGAATAGTATGTTCTCCATAATATACACATTTCTATTCCGACAGAGTACGGCTATAAGAGAAAATGTATACCTTGGTACGCTAAAATCGAATCGGCAATCAAGTTGGTGGATACAGGGCCGAATGAACCTCCGCACTAACTAGGCTGTCAAATCGATATTGTATAAAAGGATAAGGAATTATAAATTTACTCTTCCTATAGTCCACATGAGGACGATTAAAGAAAAAAAAAGACATCCACACGTATTACAAGTGTTAAATGGAAATAAGGAAGAAAGAGACAGATATATACAAAGGGGTTAGCGAAAAACAAAAGTTACGGAATTTTGTTGTTTTTTTTACGGTCATTAATTTATATATATATATGTGGTTTACTTATAAACATATATATATATATATAGATATGTTTACAAGTAAACCATAACTTGAGAACAAAACTTCATAATTTAGTTAAATGTATTTTGCACAACCTACTCGCTGTAAGAACGTAACTCTGTCTACTTAACGTAAAGGATGATATCATCAAAAAGTTTTTTTTTTTTTCTTTTCGGGGCTACTTCACTAATGTTTACTTGATTGATGATTTCCTAAACACACATTAAGAATGTGCCAAATTAATTTATGCGAGTAATTATGAAATTTGCGTGTAATATATTATTTACGCACGGTGTATCATAATTTTAGACTAAGAATATTTATAAGGCTTGTGCTTGCTTTTAAAGGTAACTTTTTTTTTTTTTGCCTGTCACTTTTACAATGATAAATATGTATAACGGTACACTATTACACTAGTATATATCTTTATACAAATAATAATCCCCGTATAGGAGGCGGATTAGAATAAGCCAACCGCTCTACGTTTCTCATATCATTAAATGCGTCTGCTGAAGAACAGCTTTTCTTCGACCGTTACCAGGGTTACCACCGTTACTATGCTTGCCAACCAGTCAGCTAAGCGTCGTGTGTAAGGCATGTGAGACTTGTAGTTAACGGTGTATTTTAACAATCAAAATTACTGATGATGGTACTTTAATTATAAAAGTAATATTGACCTTGCAGCGTTTACCGTTAAGTGAAATACATCGATCGGATTGAATGTTACATGATTAAAGATTTACTTAACCTTGTTAAACTATAAAAAATTAATAATTTAAGCAGTATCCTATCGGACGATTGTCAAAAAATAACATATAGCTTTTTTTGTTCTTATCGAGGCGAAATAAAAGAAGTAAGTACTGCCTTCTCTGATGCTTGAATTATTTACTATAATCATTGATGTGCGAAAATATAATCTAGTTGTGAAATCAGACGAAATAAAGTGATATAATTCAATCACTACACCACACCGAGTTAATTATAAACGGACAGTACAACTGCGGTGTGATCTGATAGCGCTGTAACAAATTACCATAGATCCGGTGAAACAAAATAAAAGATAAAAATAAATAATAGTTACGAGAAAAACTGAGGACATTGCTATTTTCTCATGTATTTCTATGTAGCAAAATAAAATAATACAAGTGATATCATCATCATCATCAGCCGATAGACGTCCACTAATGAACGTAGACCTTCCCAAAGATCGGTCCTACGCTGCCGGCATCCAGTGGTTTCCCGTGAAGTTCACCAGATCGTCGGTCCACGTTGTGAGGGGTCTCCCAACACTACGTGTACCGATACGCGACCTGCACTAGAGAATCTTGCTACTCCATCGGCCATCAGCCGTCGTTTTAGATTTAATAGCGCAGAGAAACTCCGAGCATAGCCCACTCCAATTGCGCTTCGGGTGACTTTATGCCTTTAAGGTCCGTAGTAAGGGGCCAAGTCTTGTTTCCACAAGTCAACATTGGTAACACACACGAGTTGAACATTTTTATCTTGTCATAGTTCAAGCCAGGAGTGAAATCACGAGGGCATTTAAAGCGAACATTATCAAGTATCAAAAACATTACAGTTTATATAACACTAGACGCACTGACTTTGAAGAGGGGACCGTTTCACCGCCGTGGGCCAAATTTACATTTTAATGTCCATAAATAAATATATTATAACGTTCTATATCTTACAATGTTCGCAACTTTCAACGGTTACCAAAATCGGCGAGGTGAATTGAACCTTATGCCGATAGAGAAGGAGGAGTTTGAACAGTTCGGATTAGGGGGCGCATTGTTGCCGGCACCGTTTCTTTTTGTCTTAACTCATCAGCGCTAATGAACGCGGACGATTGTTATTATTTCCTAGCGATTTCTCCAAAACTAATTTCATTATTTGTGAGCTAATTAGTAAAGTTTCATCGTAATTAATTGTGCTGGAAAGTTTTAAGCCGATACGATATAGACGGTATGATGAACTTGCTCAACTTCATTTCAATATTTTATAACATTTACAGAACCTAACAATCTGGGACGAATTATTAGAAAAAAAGAATGATGTTACTCCATACTAGTGCCGGATGAAGTGGCTTAGCCGTTTACCTTAACACTCGATCTAAGGAGCCTTCATCCCAGTACTGGACAAATATTTGTATAAACAAGGAATACTTGTAGTGAATTGGAGAATACTGTGTCCGTTAATTGGTTGTTTATAAAGTCCCTCGCTACACGGGGTGCGACCCTAGCACGGGCGGCTTTATTAGAAAAAAAAATCGATACCATCTGCTGTTAATATCAGTTAAAATTATAGGCGTTGTATAACAGTTGAAAAAAAAATCGAATGTATAAACTGTACCATTACATTTTCGAATGTTTATATCATAGTAGCTGTTCCTCGCCCACTTTTCTAACCGTAACCCTTACAGCCCCCTTTGACAAAGAATTTTTAAAATCCATTCTTAACTGACCTCTAAATGTTAAAATCAATAACGCTACCATATTTTGAGTCGTTACATCTTGTAACGAATCTCTGAATATCTCCTATACATCGAAAAGATAAATTGTGAAAATAATAATATGTGAGCAGTTAAGTCGTATTACCCACATAACTTAGTTACAAAAAAACTTGAACTTATCCACCGTGTGCATCTTGAAACGGAGTAGTCGGCTCCGTAGCGGTGGATGTTCGACTAGCTTAGTCTCAAAGCTTAAATGGATAAAGTAACAATATTCTGCCTGCCCGTACCACAACTTGCTTAATTGATTAAAGGACCTATTCTTTACAAAACTGTCACCTCGAGCCTCAATAAGGAACGATGGCAGTAAAACCATTTCACATCTTCATAACTTATCATAAAATCAGTAGTAAATGCGTGAAAGCATTAAGGTTTCCTCGGCTAGTGTATTGTCGGTGAATTTCCATGTTTACACAAACTATTCCATAGTGTATACGTATACATATATTTATCGAACTGAGTAATTAATGTAACAATTTTTCAGAAGAGAATGTACAATTGTTTGCTAGAAAGAAATAGTTTTAATCATCTCCCTCGTTACGAAATGAGATGAAACTTTGTACTAATATTCAGTACCGGAACAGAAGTAAACGCAATGGCTTGTATAGTATTTATTTTAAAATTAATTTAAACTTTACTGTAAATAATCTTAATTTATCGACAATGTGCTATAGATGCCTTTGTATTATATTTATTGTTTGAATATTTAAATTTAAATCCAAAAAACCAACTAGTACCTATGTCCTATAGCCTGCCCAGTAGCCTATACGACGAATTGGTTTAAAAACGTTTTCAAGATGCATTCCTTGAACTAGATAAAGTCATAATACATGCACAGGTATTTATTTTAAACTCACTGCGTGTACTTATTTATAATGCGTATTTAAAAACGCTATTTCCTACAATATTAATAATGAACGTAATGACCGTGAGCCCCTTTTTTTAATCGACAAAGTAGGTTCTTAACCACGATCTCACTTGATGATAAATGGTGATGTAGTCTTTGGTGATCAGGCGCAGTAACCTAGTAACAGCATATTCACTCTTTTCTTGAAGACACCCGTATCGAATTTGGACGGTAACATCTACGTCGGCAAGTTGTTACTCTCCTTTGCTGTTCTTATAAATAACGAGGAGCTGAACCTTTTTTGTTATCAAACTTGGCATGTTCATAACATAGCTGTGGTAAAAAGATGAAGAAATTATATCATGCAATTCCATTGCGCACTCTACCAAATGTATCCTATAGAACACCGAGAGAATGGCCACACGGCGCCTATGTTTAAGACTGTCAAACCTAGTCAAGACAAGTTCTTGATCACCAATAAGCCTCTTAGCCCACCTCTCCACCGAATCAAGTCTACACGCGACCGTGAAAATTCCTTTACGACACTGCAAAACTTTGTATATGTTTACTAAGATTAAGACATCGCTTTTAAAATTTGGTAAAAGTTAGTTAAAATTTTTGCAACAAAAAACAATTAAATTGGGACAACCGAACTGCTATATATAACTAATGCTTACTATAAGAAAAACTGTTACAACGATGTAAGTTAACGTATAAAACTTACGTTAATTTTTCTTTATTTGGTAAACAAAAAACCAAACATAAGTTGTATTAAGAATGTCTCTGATAGTAAGTTTGTATGTTATAGAGGTTATGACGATGCCAATTGGTGGATATTGGCGAACGTTAACGAACAATGCCGAGCGTTGCCGAGCGACGCCGAGCTATGATCAGCGCCCCATCCAGCCGCATACATTGTCGGTAATTGCCAATGCCGCTATAATCGTACTTAATTACAACTATACAACTCACAATCGTGCCCGTTTGAAATATTCATTATTAATATTAGCGCAATAAGAACAGGTTTTGAAAGCGTTCCCGGTTCCGAGGCGCGTTTCGAACCGAACGAACCGACTACTCCCGCTTACTGTAACATTTCTATGCAGAACTGCTGTAACCTGTTCAATAAATATCGGTTTCAGAACACTGGTTATCGGCTGATAGAGAGCATTATAGAGACACCCTCTGTGTTTAACACGCTTATGTTCTCGCGCCTCCTCTCTCTTTTAGTATTAGTCATTTAGTTTTTAAAAACATTGTAGAGTATGGAGTATACAAAATAATTTTACTTAAAAGTATTTCCACTCAAAAATAAATATTGCAGTCTATAGTTTCTATACCAGTGAACGTACTCAATTTTTTAACCATGCCTATTATAAATCAACATTTATGTAATTTATAGTAATGGTACAGGACTGAAATAGGTCGAGGTAAAAGCGGTTGAATCTAAAACAACGCGAATGTTGAAACGTAAATAATATTTCGCGATACGCGATACACCAAAAAACTTTACAATACAAGGAAACGAGTCGGCGGCAGACGCCCGAAAAAATACCGCGTCACTAAATAAAAATTTTCATACGGCAAATTTTTATTATTACAACATTTTATTTATCATCTAAATCGGCATTTACGACGACGAACAATGCCGGGCCCGTACCAAACAAAAGTGGGACGCAAATAAAGAAAACAATAAAATTAGAATACATAAACACATAAAACGGCGTCGGAACGCTCGCGCTGTGGCGGCGCATGCGCAGGCCTCACACCGCACATTACGCCAAATAAATTAAAATCAGCGCCCAGCGCCCAGCGCCCAGCTCCCAGCTCCCACCGACCCACCTCCCCACCGCCTCACCTTCTCCGGCCCCCCAGACACAAATTTCTTTTAATAACTGCTAACACGAACACTCGCCCATCCATTACAATGTTTCACATTACCTTCGCTATTGTAATTAAATTATATAAAACCAATAGTATCTTGTGGTAGGTTCTGTTGTCGGACGCCATCTAGCTAACCAGCGCCGCAACTGCAAATTGTGCCACCAAGTACTGCGAACCAGTTACTGTGTATATGCTTAAAGTGAACACTAACTGGTGCATCTTATGTAACAAAGTGACGAACACAATGCTGTGCAGTGTATAACATCTTAACTAGCGCTATAATTATTAGAGGCAGACGTTTTACAGGAGAATTTTTTTTTGACAAAGCGCCGAAAGTTGTGTCTTTGTGTGTGTTCACTTAATGGTAAGTGATACGTCTACCCATAATAACATAGCGCTAGTTAAGATGGTACACACTACACCACAATGCGCTTATCGCCATGAGACATAGGATATGAAATGTCATTACCCCATTAATTTGACTAGCTACAACTCCCTTCAATAGAGAACACACTACTATTTGGTGGTGGAAATAACAGTCGCGGTGGTACCTACCTGACCGTTTCTGGCAATGTAGACCTACCACCAGTAGATATTATATTATATCGGTAAACATAATACAGGACTCCTGGTAAGCCCCTTGATCTGATGATAGTAGCTGAAAACATCTAAATGCGGGCAGCGAAGAAACGATCGCCATGAATATCTTTGGGGAAGATTTATGTTCAGGAGTGGAAGTCTATGGAATGATGACAGACAAGAAAAATTATATCTTCATCAAACAGTACTAGAGTGTACGTTAGATGTTGTTCCAGTAAGAGTGTAGAGATTACTACAACATAATAAATATTTTTTGTAAAAGATAATTAAAAAAGCTTCCGTCGTCCAGCAATGTTCGACGATCTTGACATGATGATGATGCTTATCAGTACCATAAAAAACAATCGAAGTTATCGCTTATACTATGCTTAGACTTTCACTGGTGGTAGTTCACTATTACCGGAGACCGACTGGGAGAGCACCGCAGCCCTTGTTTCTACCAAACATTAGTATGCAAACATTAATGTGATCCGGTTTGTAGGGTGCTGTAGCTAGTGTGATTACTGAGGTAGTGACAGATAACGTCCTATGTCCCAAGGGGTTGACCGCAACGTGGTACAGTGTATACCGTCCTAACTAGCGCCAAGTTGCTATTGGTAGGCGCATCACCATCAGGTGAACGTTCCGTCCGACTCCTCGCTTCGTTGAATAAACAAAGACATCCAATATACATATGTAGCCTAACATGGCGTAAACTAATTGATTACAACAGTAATTAAAACTCATTAACGCTTTATCGATTTAGAAATTAATACTTAATGAAGGCAACGGTGGTTCATGCGTATGAAATTTCAGTTTGCACAGTGAATCGTGACAAACTGTCGGACAAATAGTACTGTATATATTATTATATACATCAGCTATTCCCCGCCCGATGTGCTGGCTGTAACACCCCCGCAACTTCCTTTGGGGAAGTAATTTTGTAAAGTCCATTCTTAGCTGACCTCTAAATGGCGGAAGCAATATCTCTACCAAAAATTCAATTGTTAACTTCTAATAGTTTCGGAGATGTTGTGATTGTGTTCAAAGTAATGAGAATGAATGTGTATGGTTATGAGGGTAGAGGAAGACCGAAGAAAGTGTGGATGGATTGTGTGAAAGATGACATGTGTAAGAAGAGTGTCAATTCAAATATGGCGGCTGATAGAAGGATGTGAAAGAGAAGTACTTACTGTGCCGACCCCACATAGCTGGGAAAAGGGTAAGAGGGAGAAGAAGCTTCTGAGATGTTGTGATGAGTCAATGAATCTCTAGATATCTCCGATATCATTGTATATATATATATATATATATACATACATATATATATGATATGATATATATATATATGATATAGAAATGACTGTTTGTTCGCCAATTACGTGAAAACTAGTGAACGTATCGATACGAGAACATTAACTTGCTACGCGCATTTGTAGATGGTTAAACGATTTGGGGGAGGCCTATGCCCAGCAGTGGGCCTCATCGTTTTATTTTTATTTAACTTATATAAACATTTTCATTTATAAATTGTTTATGCAGTTGCTATTAGAAAGTAATTTTATTTTAGATTCTTGTTCATGAGTTTCTTTCTAATAACCGCAACTTAATTATACTGAATGTCGTTTTTAACTTAATTAAATATTTTTTTTTAAAAAAAAAATGCTCAAACGAACAATTGTTGCATTTCTTGGTAAGTTGTAGTAAAAAAGTTTCAATGCCGGTTATTCGCCATTGGCGCAATGTCCTTAACTTAACGCTGGCCCCTTTTATGCAGACCAGCACCGTGAAATGTATTCAGAGGGATTATGTATCTCAGTTGTATCAGCGTTTATAATATTTTGTTACGTTCTCAACGAGTGTTTGGACGCTGTAATTTGACAGGGTTTGCAGATAACACCATCATTATTAACTCTCCAGACCGCTTAATGATACACTTTCTGCTTCCCTGAATGTGGCAATAAAATGTCCGTGATGGTGGTAGCTCTTGACCGGTTTTTCTTTGCTTTATTATATACACATTTAGCTAATTGCCAATCAATGGATAGAGATGATTTCCTATATCAAAATGAGATTGATTGTGAAAACAGACGTAATATATATATATATATAAATATATATATATATATATATATATACAAATGACTATAATAACCTTCTATTCAGTAAAAGACAAACACAATATTAAACAATGAATAGAGATCTGTTTATCTCGCAACTAGACATTAAACATTATAAAATTTGAAATATGAATAAAAAAATAACTAAAATGTTGCCCGAAGGAGATCGAGGTATGTTCATTTATCATATTTATGTTAATATTTCTCCAGTATTGCATATTTAATAAAGCAAAGAAATCCCCTTAAAGTAAATAAAATTTTGTTCTAAAGCAACTTGTTGAAGTCGCAAGTTAGTACATTCAGTGTCCTCTTTTATATCGCGACCATGAAATAGAAGTGTGACATTTCTTTTTAATAGCTACAACTTATAGATGTATGCTATTTTTGTTCTGTTTTTTTTTTATTTATTTATATGTATAAATAATTTGAAATTGTAAAGAGTTACATGGAAATATTAATCGTTGTATGTATGTAGACACATGTGTGAAACAATGCAAATCAAGCACAAACATTATTTAGTTGCAGACAATCGCTAAATAAATCACAAAAATAAGTCGACTATGACAACAACTTGTTAATGAGCAGCCTTAATATATGTACAGTCGACGACCTACTTCACTTGTAGACCTTTCCGATTTTGACAAAATGAGATACGGCCAACCGGGCGGGCGGCTCTTATTCAATGTAAATCCTACCATTCGCAGCCCGCCTCTATGAACCACCACGAACCAAGCAACCCACAACCAACATCCAGTATACGATACAGATCTTAATATTAACTACAATAGGTGCTACACGCACCACCGTGTATAAATACTAATCGCATATTAAACCTTCTTAACGTGTGCGAATACCTTAATCCGTTACATATAAATATTACTTAAAGTAGCAATGCTGTGATTATAGAAGCAACATGTGACCGCAAGGCCACCACCATTTTGAACTCTAGAGCAAACGTGTTAGGGTCCTGTTGGTGCTTTAATGCGTAAATTGATTAGCGTGCAATGAAAAATGCACTTTATTCAAGTAGCATTAAGTTGTGGTTGCGGGCACGCTGTTCGGACATCTCAAGTACCATTGTAGTCTCCGAGGGTATGATCGCGTAAGAAATGTGCTAGTTTGAAGACGGTATAAAATTATTATTTATCACTTTTTTTTTTCTCTTATTTTAGTTTGCACGTGCCTTATTCATTAATGTTTATAAGCCAACCCGAACAACGTTTTCAATGTTCGTAACAAGTATTCCAAAAATTCTGCACATGAACGAACCATTTGAAAATAACAAGTATTTTACCCGTGATATTGAATAAGTTATCTGCTATAATATTCATATTTTCGTTTTCAGAGGTATGCATTGAAAATTGTAGCTGTTATAGTTCGCATTGATTTGAAAATTCAACTGAAGCGAAATACTTTTTCATTTAACAGTACGCTGTAACTGTGTACACTTGTATCAGATAAAATTATTCAAATGATACGATCTATTGTGTTTCAGAAACAATGATAAATAATATTATTAATACATATGTATAGTAAATATTTATGTAAGTGGGCTCGTGATAGCGTTGCGAGGGGTTATTGCGTGCTGTTTTATATTCCACGTTAAATTATTATTGATTTCAATGAACTCATGTAGTTAAACGAAATTCGCGGACAGGTCAAATCTACAAGTTACACGTTGTTCTTGTAACAAGTTTAATATTGTCATGAATTCTAAGATAAATAACGATGAAAAAGCTTATACATAATGCAATGGAAACGTCGGGCGTGATAAATAGGTTATTCTAATTTTATATTAAATCAGTATCTAAGTGATCTTCAAGATAGGTCAATTTTACTAGCAGGTTCATTATACACGTTTCCATGGTGTGTGGTACAAGGGCAAAATTAAATTATCTAACGCAAATTAACGGCGTTGTTATTTTGACCATTATTATTTTAACCACGCTTTAATAAAATTTATTAACACAACATCAATTTTACCTGATGTTAAGTGAAAATGAAGTTGAAGGATAATATCGGTCTGAGAAAGCGGTCACTTTGTTATAACGACACAATATGTGGGCGGTGGTTTGCTAGGTGGGTGAGAAACAAAACCAACACTACACGAAGTTCTCAACATGTGGCCTCGGAATTGAACCTGAGATCTCCGTATTATACAGCAGAATTAGCCGCGGAAACGTTTGAATTTAAAAATTTTAACTGAATTATGATTAACCATGTACGCTTAGAAACTTTCTATTGGTTTGCGACCGCGAGTTTAAAGTTGCGCGCGATGTAATTTAAAGTTGAATCGAGCTTTTGAAAACGTGAAACCGCTTCGAAATCGTGTTAAAATATCTCGCGTAATACTTTCGTAGGTAACAATATTAAATATGCCGTTAATAATAAGATAATTAACTGAGATAAAAACTTCAATTATGTTATTGATTTAATGATGACATGATTTGGTATTTTACTTAATCAATTTTAGATACTCTTATCTTTTATTATTCTTACACCTATTGCTGATAATCCTAGTCAGCTTCAAATACACCTCCAGGACCTTTCTTTAAAGTTAGGAAATAAAATTTAATATTGAAATAAACTGGATGTCTATGGTTTAAGATACGGTTAAATGTATTTCCTTCGAAAGCACTTAAGTCCAGCGGTGAGCTCCTGCAAGTCGATAGTGATAGAAATAACATAATTATGTTAAGGAATAAAATTAATTATGAGAAAGGGATACGTATAAGTATATAATACGATAATGGACAGCGAAGGTATTCAACAGTATTCACTGGAAGATGGGGTTCGTAACACAGCAACCGTAAGTGGAGGGTGATATTGGCCAGCTTACATCACTAATATTCAAGGATCCCGAGATCGGGCGTAGTGATTGTGAGAGCGAATATTCCGCAGGGGCCATTCACCAAATGACCGATTAATATAACACGGGCATCCGGAGCGTTCACATTAATCTACAATTAGTTGTGATCAATGTCGGATACCTATCGTTGATAAATCTTTCAATTTATTATCAAACATAGAAATTTATGAATACAAAACAATAGGTCGTTGTATCACAACATTTAATATCGCTAGTAAATAGTTTTTAAATTCAAACACTACACAAGCTTTTACCTAGGTTCGGTTTAATAATTAAGGAGGGCCGTAGATGAAACACACACGTATGTAATGCACCATAAATTGTCAGGATATAACGTATTAAGTCTTGTTACTCCAAATAATTTCAATAGCGGTAACTTCAGACCGGAACTATTTGACCACAGAACAATCCGCTACATTGTTACCGATCTAGTCTCCAGCATTAATTATATCTACCTCCAGTATTAATATGAGATAACCGTTTATAAATATGACCCTTTCGTGGATATCCAAGGAAATGTCTAAATCACGAACATTACAAAGAAGCCGCATCGAAATGTAGGCCTCACAGACATAACTGTAGCGCTGGGAATACAGTGTTGTCATTGTTTCAGTCTTCCCATATTACAGTTGCCTTGAGAAATGTACAATTTAATAAAAAAAAAAAATAACGTTACCAGCAATTATAGCTAACGATAAAATAGATATAGCGTGTCCTAATTATTTATTTTTATTATTTTACGATCACATGTATAGTGTATAATTATTTGTATAATGTCTTAAACAGTTAAAACTAGATTAGAATAAGTTAAGCGAAGTTAAGTAATACTATACTATAATTAAACAGATATTCGTTTATCGTTCTTTAAGTTAATCGTACACCTAACAGTAAATAATACGCCTGCTTATAATAATTTGGTGTAAGTAATGATAATGCTCCATAGCAACCAGTCACGCCACATCCGTAATTGAACTAGCTGCAGCATCCCCAAACCGGAACACAATTGGTACAACACTGACTCCAGCAAAACAGCACAAACACCAAAAATAAAACGGCAATTGTTAAAATGCAAAATTTTTAAATGGCCTGTTTCAATAAATGGTCAACGTGGTCATTTTAATGGTATTTATTTGAACTTAGTTTAATGCACATTACAAAATTTAATATGGAAATATCAAACTTCAACAGCATTGTTATGGACAAACATTTATAATAAATTACCTAGCAACATTAAGATGCTAACAAATAATATGATTTATAGTCTTAAAGATTTTTATTGATCAAATAAATGATCTGGTATGTTATATTCTTTATTATAGAAGATAAATGCGAAGTCTTTTTTTTTTGCAATATTCTAATTTAATTTTGTTCTTGAGTCTAGTCTAGTCTAGTCTGTAGAGATTGTGTGTATAATTAAATATGTCAAAGTTAGCTTGTAATTAGTTAATTGTTGAGTAGATGACGATACGTATAATGCAAATAAAGGATTTATTTATTTGTACCGTGAGATGCTTGCGATCATTGGGAGGGAACAAATCGTTACTGTGACGAAGACCATCTATCAAATCGTTGCATTAGAATAAATTGTAAATTACAATGATCATCACATGTCGACAACCTCGGCGTCTCGAGCGCCCAATAGTTCGCAACGTGTACACGTTGCACTCACACCCGGGTAAAGGGAGCTCGTGGATGTGCAACGCTCGTCACAGTGCAACGACGTCGCGCCGATGTGTGCCCTTGGCGAGCGTGTACACTAGTGATGTGTCAGATATTTTTCTATCGACAATGGGCACAGTTCCATGTGCTACAGCGGCGCCGGGTACGGCGAAGCCAGAACGCTCCCGCTCTAAAACAGTTGGAATACGGAAGTGATGTTAAGACGACAGATTAATAATACGATAATAGCTAACTAGGGAGATTAGAAGAAACCAGAAACCATTAAAAATCGACATGTGGCTGAAGGACGGAATCGGTGACTTCCCTGTTAAGAGACAGGTGGTTTAGCCGCTGTCACGGATATAGACATGTAAATTTTTGATACTACGTTAAAATTGCTTATTTGTATTAAAAATAATAAATTTTGTAGTTGTATCCAAAATCTAAATATCTATATCGCAGATCCTCGGTTTATATTTAATAATTTGCCTATTTGTATTAAATTTTTTTATTGGTATTAAATCGCTTTATCAAAAAATGTTTATTTCGCTTTACTGAAAACTGCTTATTTATATTGAAAATATTATTATTACTGAAGCTATAAAAGCTAGTAGTTATGAATTTTGTATGGATGTATTTTTTTATTGCGTTAAATTAGAACATTCACCGTGCTTCATTTAAATACAACCGCCGATAGCGTCCCCGACGTTAACAAAGATTGCATATAAAAAGTATTCCAGATTCTTGCAATGATACCATATCTGGTCTACAATGAAACTACGGGAAATAATCATTAGACCGGAACATTGTACAATAGTTTTAATATCTGGAAAATTACAGCAAAGGCATGTGAGAAATTAAGTTTATTTCTTTTTTTTTTTCGAAAATCAATTCAGCGTCGGGCGTCTCTTTAAATATTCACATATATAACATATGTAAAGAGGTTCAAGACCAAGACCAAGATCAGTCGTTTCTACTCAATAATACATCGAGCAATACACGCTGAAATAAGCGTTCACAAATGAAATCGACCTTCATAATGGAAGCGGTCGTTTACTTTATCATATAATCAGCGACAGCATCGCATCGGTACTGAACACGGCGACTGCAGCGAGGGGCGCTGTCTGGAGTGCAAGCTTACATGCACAATTACAACTCCTTATGTATTCATACGCACTACAATGAAGAAACAGATAAGGGTTGCACAGTTGTGTATAGTTTAGGTGTGACACACCATCGCCGTTTGTTACAGGTTTGATTCCGCATACTTACATAATTCATTGTCAAAATCAAAGTTAAAGGCAAAACTTTTTAATTAACATAGGAACACTAGTTCATTTATTGAACCTCAAAATTTGCCACCCTTTCACAAAAAAAAATCCCTTGAATCTAAGAAGTAAGGGCGCAAAAAACTTAGTAGCATATCTTTATATATATATATACTTTTTTATAATGTGGTATTTAAGGAAACCTTGGAATACATTCAGAACCTAATCCCGGACGAACGCGTCATCTAAGAGCGTTATTTTGGTCATATGCAGTATGATCATCATGAAGCAGTTAAGAATGCAATGAATGGAAGGTACTAGGCAGAGCACCCATTAATTGGGCCGTCCAGGTCAGAGCGGCAGTAGATGTCCCTCTGCAGAAATTTGTGAATAAAGCAGCAATTAGGGAGGAGTGTAGACGCTTTATGGAACAGGTATCTGCAACTAAGTGGTGACCACGGCAATCCTGTCAAGACTGTTACGATTGAGAAGAAGAATTTATTTTGCTTTTAATTTTAATATATCTTAAAATCTGAGTAACGTACTGCTTAAGAATCAATATGTTTTATTTCATATTATTGTTATTTAATTAGTCATCAACGGCACGGGCATGCTTAGTTAATTAAAACATTATTAACTTGATTTTTAATTTTATTAAGTGTCTGTTAAGTTGTTTCGAACAAAAACAGCAAAATAGCACGAAAACATATTTTTACAAAACTATGTTGTTAGTTTATAAAAATAAGCAAATTTGTATTAAGTAATGAGATCTTGTAGAATATACAAATCAAACATGTGATAGACGTCCACTGCTGGTCGTAGGCCTCCCCTAAAGATCCCTATGTTTGTAAAGATCCACGCAGGCCCAGTGCAGGTTGGTGGGAGCCAAAGCAGGTAAGGTTAGTTTGCATCCCGTGAGTTCTTGTTCGAGACCCCTTACACCCCTTGTGACACATGATTACATGGATAGGTATATTTTAAAAAAGCTAAATGAAAACAATGTGTTTGTTGATTTGGGATAGATTATTCACAATAAGATAAAGATGTTGAGATCTGCACAAGTGAATGCACAAAATCCGCCGTTAATTTCCAATCAACCTACTAATTAGTTAACGAGCGAACTAATTATTGTTCTGCAAAGGTAGCCTATAAGCAGTGGAAACCAGCGAGCTGGCAATGAGTTTATTACGGATGAAAAAGCGCACTGCATTAAGATGCGTTTGCAATGATGCACGACCTCCATATACGTTGTATGTCTTAACAATGGTACCGTAAAAATGGAAAGGAGATGGAGGTTGTGTGAAAAGTACAATAGGTAAACGGGGAGAATTATTAGAGTTACCGACATTAACATCAGAGGAGCACTCGATCAATATTAAGTGATGTTTAAGAGAAGCCTTTCACTAGACGCACAAAATCATATGCATGTAATTCTTTAGAATAACCGAGCAGAACGGTAAAATTGTTCTAATGGAAAAAATACTATGAAAAGAGGTTCCGGGTACATGGCGAAGTAGGTTATAATTATACTTATTGTTAGTGAATAACATGTTACCAACAGTTTGTTGTTCAACCAGATATTGCTACATCTGCTTGTGTTATCTATAAATTAGTTGCTTCGAAAATATAGATACACAATGAGAATGACTCCATTTTTCGCAACTATCGTATGCCTCGAACTAATAAAGTTTATATATCAAAAATATGTTAATCAACAAGACGTTCAACTAGTAACAAGTCATATGAATTACTAGTAACAAAAAAGCGTTGAGGACGTTAACACACCATACTACACTCGGTTGCTCGCTGGCCTAATCGTTAGAGCGTGCGGTTTCATTCCGAAGGTCGCGGGTTCGAATCTCAGCGTGTACCGATGACTTAAATATTTAAGTTATGTACATTTGTGAACTTTAGTTACAACAGCGAAATAAAAACGGTGAAGGAAAACATCGTGAGGAAACCTGCACATGAATTAGAATTTATTGTAAGGTGTGTGTGAAGTCACCGATCCGCAATGGGCCCGCGTGGTAACTATGGCCTGTTACCCTCATTGAGGATTGTGCCCCAACAGTGTGGACGTGAATTGGTAGTTGAATACACTCGGTTGAGGTTAGAGTATTTATATCGTCATCCCTATAGTTTTAGATTATTACTTAGGGGCACGAATGGATGCTGTGAATAGCATCTCACAGTTACCAACCATGGACACTAAGCACCAGTGAAATATGAATATGGAAATAACCTCAAAATAAATTTATACATGTGTACAGATCTTGAAATGGATAAATTGTATATTAACGTGAAATTTACCGTTTTCATTTACAATGATTAATTTTACTTAAACCTGTGGTGCGGTTAGCGCACTAGTATGACGCATTTCTTTTGCATTGTCTGCATTAAAGTATTTATGCACACCGACTGAAGTTGACCTTACATAATAAATCATTTAATTATAGATATGTTTACTGATATAAATTTCTTTAACGTCCTTCCTCAACATTTTACGAAATAACTATCTTATATTTCAGATGCATACATTTCCAAGACGTATGAATCGCAGTATAGCTTATCGAAATTAATAGATCATATACGCAAATTAGTTCGCAATTATCACTGCGTTGAATAAAAAATAATTAAGCAATTATTTTTTTTTATTCCACGAAGAGACGAGACGTGCGTGACGTTCACTTGATGGTGACTGCCTATAACATGGAGTAGTTACGATGGTATACACAGCACACCACACTGTGCTCGTCGCATTGATGCATAAGATGTTCATTATCATTGTCTCAGTAATTTCACTAGGTACAGCGTCTACCAAACCGGATCATAGTAATGTTAGCATACTATTGCTAGGTGGTAGAAATAAGAGCTGTAGTGGTACCTAGCTAGAAAATTTCCAGCGACAGAGCTCTACCACCAGTAACTATATTAAGTTCGTAGATCACTTCCGTACGTCGTCTGCTCGACACAGGACCTTTGTAACTTATTCCAACAAACACTGTCGTGCTGTTTGAATAGAGTGGTTCCCAGAACTTCGATTAATGAAGTCTGTCCACCTTGAGAACATTCTATCACTCCGAGCGCTCATCGGTTTTACGAGTTATGCCCTGTCCATTACCACATTTACCATGCGACTCGAAATGCAATATCGTTGAAACTGATCCTTTTGCGGATCTATTCATTTCTGACTTGATCACGCTCGCTAGCACTACACAAACGAGACCAACACACGGCTGGGTGTATAAAAGATTTATAATAGTCACTTTTAAGTTTAAAACATTAATATTACATTAAGTCCGCACTGAAACTTAATAATAGATGTGTGTACGACTGGCGGGCGCATAAATACCAACCAAAACAATGAGTCGTAAAATTTCACAACAAATGCCTATTTATGTATGAGAATCATCACGCAATTATCGAGGGCAAAAACTGTCCCGTAGTAATATGATTACAATTATTTATTGGGAAAAACTAAGTGAAAAACGTACACGTTAATAGTCAGTGGCCTTAATAATACTTAGTTGCATGTAAGTATTTATTCTGAATTGATTAAAAAACTAACTTATTTATATGGCCGAACACGGTGCGTGAGCGCGGTTCATTGTTGCGCGATTGCACTCACACGCGCGCGCCGCGCCCGCAACACACGCGCACAGGTTGCATCGATTGTTAAACTAGTTGCTACGTACGACTTTGCATCGGATACTGTTCAACAAATATAGTTTTTTTTTTTATTTAATTAAGCAATGAGACGATCGGGACACTCATCAGATAGTAAGTTATACGCCCGCCTATATCAACGTGGCGCTAGTTAGGATAATATGAACTTGACCACATTGAGGTGACCGCATGAAATATAAAATTTTGATTCTCACTACCCCCAGTAATTACACTAGCTATAGCGCCCCACAAACCGGAACACAGTAATGTTCACACACTATTGTTTGTCGGCAGAAATAGTCGTTGTAGTGGTTCCCATTTAGACTGTCTCCGGCAACAGAACTCTACCACCAATACAGAGGCATTTTGGAATTAAAAAAAAATAATATATATAGCCAGCTGAGTTCCTTGTGCCGATTCTTTTCTGGTGCGCTGCATTTTTTTCGCGAATGAGTGGTAGAAGTAAACATCTAATAAGTGAACGAATGTTCCTCTGTTGAATAAAAAACTTGACTTTGATAGATACGTTATAGAAAAAAAAATTATGTAAAAAGAGAGTCAGATATAAAACATATAAAAAAAATCTTATTAGAATTAATATCGAAATTTACTTCGTACTTATACATTACACATTAATTTAATATATTATCTAAACTTTTAAACCAATCATCCAAACTGTTCGCGAAAGTTCATGTAAATTTCCTTTTAATGAGTATAATAAATATAGCGAATAATAGTAAACCGCTGACCTATTCTTTAATACTAGATATTTTTGCATATTAAATTTGCATATCCATATTTTGATATATCTAAGAGTTAATCTAAGGGAGAAATAAACTAAATAGCGCTATAGAGCTAACAAAGCTATTACACAAAAATCAAACATTATACTCACAGATATAATTATTTAAAAATTTGGGATACAGAGAGAAATGAGTATTGATAGTAATGATACATACCGACGCTCGAAGGCTTTTTATGTTACTCAGACTGAGCGGTGGTTTCTTCCGCCGCCAAGCAAAAAATGCAGCGGGATGCGATATGGCCTTTTCACTATTGCGCAGACGTACAGCGTAAGCCAGCTATAATAAATTTATATCCGACACACGCGAGCTGCTGTTATTGTAGCATACAAATTTTTTCGCCACTAAACATATATTTCTTTATTGAACAGTTATAATTTTCTGTGTCTACGGGGTGAAAATAGATAAAACAAAATAAATTAACTATACCGCGTGTGTGTGTAAAGATTTATTGTTTTGTTTCATCTCGAGGTTTTTAAGATGATTAGAGCGGTAGTTGCGAGAGAGTTGCATTTTCTCACTGAATCAGATTTTATATTAACCTTTCAGATGTCCCAGTGCAAAAACGACTGCAAATTTGAAATAATACCTTAAAAATTTAAATAATAATAATTTACTATTTAGTAATAACTATCGACCGTAATGGATGTTTAACATTTAGGAACCCTAATATTGTTCTAGAAAATTTTTTTATAGAAGACACTAGCAAGAGCTAGTGTTCGTATATTATATCTTTATATGTTTGATTGCATATGTTTAATACATATCGTAATGTTTGTCTGCTGATAACATTCCACAAAGTGCACTGGTGGTAGGTCTTTATTGCCGAAGACCGTCTACGTGGGGACCACCGCGACGTTATTTCTGCAAACAGATAGTAGAGCTCAAACACTACTATGTTCCGGATTGAATGGCGCTGTAGTTATTGTAGTCACTGGAGTAACGGGACTCAACATCTTATATTTCAGCCGACGAATTACATCTGGTGATGCGTATATCATCCTATTTAGTTGCCACTTTATCGGCAAGTGTATCACTTACCATCTGGTGAACGTCCCACTTGACTCGTGGCTTGATTGATAAAAAAAAGTATCAGAAAAAAGTCTTTATCAGTTCTGTTCGGACGAATGGTCTGCTGAATTAGGGAACTCATATATGATATAAAAAGTATAATTTTGTCTGGCTGATAAACGTCCACAGGGACCTAAGTCAACCTCACCTGCTCGTGATGCACCCAGCTGACCAACAAAGGACGCTCTGGCTTCCACCAACTCGCATCAGTCCAGAGTGAGTGAAGTGGCCTATGTCCCAAATGGCCCAAATCCGCCCATATAAACTCCATGAACGACGGCCGCTGGTACTCTACGGAACCGGAGGCCACACCGTCTAGTGGAGCTATCGAGGTGGCGATCTTTGAGGGATGTCTGCGTACAACAGTGGATGTCTATCGGTTGATGATGATTTAAAATTATAAGAAACAAAATGAATATATTGCGGTTATATCCTGTCGGTTGCAATTAAAAAAGCGGATACATTACAATATCCTTGAAGTCTAGTGCGATTTAAAAATAACAAAGTGCATTCAACTGTTTGTGTATAAGTTGACGATTCGCGTTCAAATATAACTTTAACCTTTATGGTATTTAATTATAAAGCAGTTTCATAACATTTCAAGTTGTAACTTAGCTGAAAATTTAACATCAAAGACTTGATCCTTATCTGTATAAAATTTCCATTACCCGCGCACCGTAACCTCTCCTTAATAGAATTTTCTAATCTCGGTATTGACTTTTTTTTATTCAAGATGCCACGAAACGAGCGAGACGTTCACTTGGTGGTAAGTGATACGCCTGCCCATAATAACCTCGCGCTAGTTAGAATGGTATATGCACCACCTTACGCTCGCCGCCTGCTTGGCGGTAGTAACAGATGCTGTAGTTGTACATAACTGGACGGTCTCCAGCAACAGAGACTTGCCATAAGTAGACTAAAGTAAGTAGACTGTTAATAACAACCACGCGTTAAAGTTGTAACATCTAAATAACTGTAAAATATTATGATAAAGTTTTAACATTTGCATCTCAGGCACACAAGTATCTTCTTGCTTAGTATCTGGACCGTCGGCGCTTTAAAAATATTTTTCAATTTATTTCTTTGCACATTTCATGCTGCGAGTGAAATGATTAACTTAGCGTGAGGCTTTTAAAGCGCTTTTAAACATAATAAAAATGAAACATTTATGTGTCTATATCCGGTGGAGAGCGGGCGCGGTGGAGACGCTAAAATATTTTCAAAAAGAATCAGCGACTCCTTTTACAGGATTTTTTCATTCGTGTCAAACTAATAACACTATGCAAAGACTTAGTCCTATCATCACCGGAGTTCCACTTTATAAATACCTGATTTACTACTGTCCTTTATTTACCACCCGTAACATTGTAATTGCCACTTTCATTTTGAAGCTATCCTTCAGAAAAGACTAATGCTGGGTTGTGTCATCAAAGGAGTTTTTTTATTTTGCAACAATTTGTAAAGACAACGCGATTAAAGAATGCCAGTTTTTCGCACGAGGAAAATCGTCGCTCTAAGGTACTATTATAATAGGCGATGTGCAACAGACGGCACCAACAATTGCGAGTGCATTGACACTTCACCCGTCACCGTTATTATAACCTTTAACGGAATGAAATAAGGTTCAAAACAAAACTGGCCCCGTACGGCCGGTTCATGTTATTTCTATTATGATCTTAATAGTAAGAATACAAATGAATACTCGTGATGGCATCAAAACAGGCGTATACATGTTCTAGATTATACACTGTGGGAGAACATCAAATCGACTATTAGAATTTCCACATTAATTCATTAGATAATAAAACTATTGGAAATATCTATAAAAATATAAAGCGTAATACAAATTTTTTCTTTGGTGTATATAATACGTTTTTATGCTATGACCTTGTTTATTTTGTCATCGATAATCACCATCAATGATAATGATAATCATTATCAAACTTGTATCTGACTTTCATTGTTTCAATGGATCTTTACGATTCTAGAAACTTACCGTGAAGTATACGTCAGCTGACCTTTACCTATACTTGTGCATTTTAAAGAAGTCCTAGTAAAGATATGCTGAGCGTTACATTGCTCTCATCGTTTAATTAGATACAATTACATCCGAAAATAAATTACATAATACTCTTAGGCAGTCAAACGTGAAATGCAGTTAGATGCAACAGTGGTACACAACTAGACGGTGAACAACAAAGACTTACCACCGCGCAACTTTAATGAAAAAAAAAAAAATAACACACATCAAAGGCACAGTAGACTACTGTGCTATTATAGATTCGGTACTTCCAAATAATCTGGCTAATTTGTAGTATTAATAACAACAAAATAACTTAACCAACATATCCTTAATTCGCGTAATAAATAATATAGAACCGCTCTTCACTGCAACTTGAATATAAATTGACTAATTAATGTTAAACGGTAGGAATATTAACCGAATACAGTGCAGCCCAGGAACCTGTTCACGTGTAAAATGAATTAAATATTATATTTTATATGACGTCTGTTAAGGCCACATACGTGAGACAAATATGTGGTATATATTCATTTTCATAATACCATTACATACATATTCGACGTAATTTTTTTTTTAATTGACACCCATAACAAAATTTTAAATCTAATGAGTTTTTTTAGGTGTTACAGTTTAGACTTTAAGACTACGATTTCAAGTTAGAAAATCTTGTGAAATTTTCTTTAAACGTTGCGAAAAACATCATAAATCGGCGATAATTTTATTTCATGTGCATACTCCTTCGGTGAAATCTAATTAACAATCAGGCAAATCGAGTTTATCGTGGAAAATTATTCCAGCTCTAAGCCTGCTGTACTGCTTCTGTTTTGCAGCGACTAACCGATTCGTAACGGAAGGCACTAATACGATCCTGGAGTCGCATAATTTGTTAAAATGCGGATAGTGGTAGGGTAGGTTTTAACCCATCTGGCGAGCTACCACTTGTCCGCTACCGTCACAATAGTATTGTTGTGTTCTGACTATTATATATATGTGATGTCCGACTATAATATGCTTGCCGAGCGTGCTTGGTAAAGCTCAGATTGTAATCTGGAGACTATTGTCATTATACATGATAGACTTAGGGAGGTTTGTAGACACAAAGCAAATAACCGACGCCTATATATTGCAATTGAAGTTATTAGTTGAACTTTAGTGAAGAGTGTATTACGAAAGCTTTATTTCTAATTGGAAAAATTGAACGAGGGAATGGTGTCATTCCCCCGTTTATTATTATTCCGTTGTGGGGCCGCGGGCGACACGGATGTTGTAAATAAATCGGAATCAATTGGAAACTCGATGCAAATGTAAACCGTACTGTTTGCATTGAAATTGAACAAAAAAAATTTTTTTTTTTTTTTTTCAAACAATAACCACATCTCTATTTTCTTTTTTTAACTACGATCACAACTTCACATTGATTTAAGTCACAAAGAGGCCGACGATGATGGAACCATGATAGTTCAGTGTTCATTGATTGTTTTCTATGACAGTCGCAACGCATTAGTACCACTAAGGAAGTATCAGAAAATTGTAGCATCCAAGTGAATTTGTTACAAATAATGTCTAAGCTGAAGCTTAAGCTGTATCATCGTAAAGGGTTCCCGAATAGGATTCAGGACAATGATGCTATAAGGAAAACAGTTAAACGTCGCGTCAGTGTCTTAAGTCCAGTGAATCAGTACTCAATTATGCAATATTATTAGAAAATTATATAGAACAACTTAATAATTGTAATAAATTATTAAACTATATATATATTTGTAGTTACAGACTATTAGAAAAACAAGTAATATTAGCAAGCTATTATGGAAATAACATCCTTAACTATCTACTTGAGTTTCATTACCATTACGTCCGTACCGTATATGTTGTTTGACAATCGAGACTGTTCGAAGTCGAATTAGAAAATCCTTTGCGGGAACATAAAACAAAATGTTTTGTATTCACTTAATAATACGTATACCGTTCATTTATAAACAGCGCGAATTATAAAAGGATCGGGAACGAATATATTGTTTGAGATCCGTAAACGTTAATGAAACAATAAAATGAGGCGTTACTCACCCCGCCCCGCGCTAAAATGAATTGATATTAATTAACGTTACTTACAATCCCCGTAACAATGTGCTATTATGAATAACTTGCCTAAATAACAAAAGGAAGTAATTTTATCATATTTTTCTTAGCATTTAAATATTCAACAACACTGCGAAGAATGCTATATTATAAAGAGAAGAATGCCCTCAAAATGGCACCGGTCTGGACAAACTACCCGTAGCTCATAGGTGTAGTAGCTATAATTTAATTAAAAAAGGGGTAATCGTCGCCTGCTTTTTTTCATATGTGAGCATACTTTGTATCGACGTCGCTACAATGTGTCCAGGACATTTACATTCAGCATAGCATCCAGAGATGGATTGAGCAAGTATACAATTGACGCAAGCTGCAACTTAATTCTTCATTAACCGCACACCTTCGCATCATAAAAATAATATAAGCTAATATTTTTTTGTAACTTGTTACTTTGCACCGTATAGGTAATGGTGCTTACTATTTAAACTTAATAGCGGACTTACTAAACGTAAGTTCTTATCTATTCAATATTATTATATAACGATGAGAAAGCGTCCTCAGTAAACGTTATTTACAGCAATTGTTTTCGTACTGCAACGTTTCTACGTTTTGTTTTATTCAATGAACTTTCCATAAATAATGCAACGGCCACATTAATATTAAAACGAAATGTTTATTATAAAGAAATTTAATGAACAAGGGTTTTAATTGCTTTTATTTAAACCAAATTTAACCTTTATAAGACATTAAATTTTTTTTTCTTTTAATAATGATATAAGCGGGAATAATTTGGATATTGGGGGAATGTATCGGAGTTTACTTTTGGCCTTCGGTCTGTACAATGTATGGTTTGGTTTAAATGAGGCGTCGACGGTGACATACTGTAAAATCTTCTTTATTTGTCCGCCGACTGACACAATGCTCTCAATGAGTCACAATAGCGAATTAAGTATTATTTTAAATTGACGTAATTGAAAAATATGCAGCCGCTCGCGCGCAGCGCTCTTATAAATTGATTCATGTATAATATTACCAAAGACGAGTCGCGGCGACGTCGAAATATCACTCAATACATTTTATATATTTACCACTTTAATTCGCACAACTTTCACTTGATAACAAGTGACACGCTTTGCTTCTAACAACATAGTGTAGTCGAAGTTGTAAGATCTAGATAGGTAAGAGGTAAAATAGGATATACTTCACTTTGGTAATATTGGTGATAAACTTTATCACGCCTATAATTCTTCTAGCTAAAACTTCTTCCACACCGAAACAATAATGTATGGTCATTACTACAAAAATATGCGCTGCAGTGGTAACTGGACGGCTTCCGGCAACTGACGCCTACCATTAGTAGTTCTGTATTAGTATTGCAGCAATTTTTATACATAATAAGATTGCAAAGTGTTTATAATTACAAATTTTAGATCATATCTATTTTTAACTTTAAACAATATTGATTTAAATCGAACTAAAGTTGAAGTTAAGTGATGTTATAATTTTTTAAATGTATTTTTTTATAAATTTACAACCTCATTCAAAATCATTTATATTGATCAAAACTTAAAAAAATAATAAACTCACTTGAACTTGTTTGAGTTGATAAATTGTGTGTATGTAGATGTGTCTTGTAGGTATAATGTGTTTGTCGGTTGTTCTCCGTGTCGGTTTAATCTTTGGCGACACCGAGGGCCAATGGACTGGCTACGGTCACGGCACCGAATAAAATGTTATTAACATCAATGTTGCAAACAGCGAGAGCGATGAAACATATATTTCTTGATTATATTAATTGAATTTTTAACTTTGAAAGTTCTTGAAAGCTCCTTAATTCTTCATACCAGTATGCAAATAGTTTTGTTAAAAGTCACAAAATACTTAGAAACCTATTCCCACACAGGACATCACTAAAAACTGTAATAGCAAATTGTTGACTTTTTGTTTATTATACTATCCGGTAATTATTTAGAAATAATTTAGAAGAAATGAAAATGTACTAGATTCATTACAAAGACAATCTTAACAAAATTGCATAATGAAATTAATTCAAATATTTATAGTAAAAATTTTGTAACTAAGCCAATCTCTATTTATCTCTGACCATAGAAAATATATAAAAAAAAACGTCCTACAATAATAACACATGATATTTATTTACCCTTGCCGATATCGAACCCCAAACCCATCGGAGCGGAGACGAAATACTATAATTACGCGCGATATAAGCCTTTCGGGGAGTTATTAACATTTGGGAGCCAAAAAAAAAATAATAATGTTAATAACGATGTGAATGTATCATTGTCGTATTCCGACTATGCGTCGGGTTTCAACCGGCCGCCATTTTATAATTTTTTTTTTTAAATTATTAATTCACTGTTTCTTGCGGTAATGGCAGTGTCTTAAAAACTTTTAACCGATACAGGATAATAGCATTGGCGAAGAAGTTAACCTACGGAGATCTCTGATACGGTTCCGAAGTCATGTGATAGAATTTCTGGTGGAATTTTCAGGATATAAATAAAGGTCAAAGGTTAGCCAATTTCATATAAAATTTAAGTAATGAAATGGGATTGTTTGATATATATTATATATACAGACTTTAAGTTTTTTCTCTTTAAGTTATAATTAAATTTACTTGAAGACATTAGAGAACCAAGACGTTACCAACTATAATAACCTTATGAAACGTTTTTATATATTTCGTTCTTGGTAAAAGTGGGTGTGGTCACGTGAAACAGACAGCTCAGGATGGTGAAGCGGGTAATTTTTATTTATAACCCAACTAATAAAGCGGTGACTAACGCACATTATAGCTCATTTAAACGTATAAAGAATACGCCTGCAATTATTGTACATTTTAAAATGTATAACATACATATTACATTTCTAATTTGGGAGCTGAACGGGTCTCGCCTTATTATAATATATTTCATTGGGCCCGTGGTTATTTATTGTAAAGTTATATTTCGGGGAAGCAGCGCGCCCAGTAATTTAGCAGCGGTCTTTAACATCACCCCGGCCGCGAATGTTCCGACTTAAGAATTAGTTCCGATGCCGTTACGATTTAAGGATGGTTTTGCAACGAAATATAAAGCTATAGGAATGAAATACTGACACACATTTTTGACCTTTACGGACCTGTTTGGACTCGAAAGAAGTTAATAAGGCGTTTTCGGATTGCGGTCAGTGCGATTTCGTTTGCCCTTCTTACGTGACACTTGACTTTTGCACTCGCACGGCGGGGTCTCTTTCCGAGTGAAATTAAATCAATATTGTCTTAATAAATAACTCTAGTTCGCTCTTGAAAGCAGGCCCTGTCATGAGGATGCGAGAAAAGCTAAGAAGAGAAGAAGGATAAATACCTATTGTCGATATAAAACTCTCCATAAGAGTTCAAGTTTAAGTACGTGTACTGGTGGTAGGTTTCTCTTGCTAGAGACCGTCTAGATAGCTACCACCATAACATCTATTTCAGCCCCCCAAACAGTACTGTGCAAACATTAATGTCTTCCTGTTTAAATTGCGGTGTAGCTAGTGTAATTACTGGGGTAACAAGCTTAAACATCTTAAGTCTTAGACGACGAGTGCAATATGGTGCAGTATAACTCCAGCATTACGTTGTGTACGTAGGCGTATCCCTTACCATCATATGAACGTCTTGCTCGTCTCGTCACTTAATTTAATAAAAAAAAAATTCTTTTCATATACGTACAAGGATAACTTACCCTTTACCATCTATGGTTTCTATTACATTTTGAACAGCTATACGGCATCTCTTGCGTTTAATTTATTAAGTGTAATAGTTTGCCACAACTAGATCGTGTATACAAAGCTTAGCAAGAATATACTATTATACACTTGTATATGTATCCCACACCCCTATTTCGCTTTAATAAAGTAAAGGCTAACAGTACATTAAGTCCATAAAACTTTAAATAAAATAACATTGTACTGAGCATCTATTCGATTATTATTATAAGCAAATTATGACATGTTCTGCAAAAGCCTCTCAAAACAAATAAGTAACATCTGTCAGCCATTTAAAATAAATAGTTAAAAAAAAAAAACGTATCAGTATTAAATCAGAGCAGTTGTCTTGATGATCCTTAAAGGATTACGAATTAAATCACTACCAATAAGCAAAAACTACTAAAGTTTTAAATAAATGTAGTACAGTACCTAAAAAATTGTGTAAATATAAAACAAATATTTTTTTTTTTAGTTATGAATATTCTAGTTTATACTAGTCTATATAATACGTACTAGTTATTACGTTCGTGTAACTACTGTACATGCCTAACAAGTTATATTAAGCTGCGGTTAAAAGTCAGACATATGGCCGATCCAAAAATAAAATGTCAAAGAGATTATCGATTTCATAAAGCTTAAAATTATATACAAATAGACCTATTTGATTATTTTTTTTTATCAAATAGTAGAGATCGCTTTGTAATGTTTCTGGGAAGCCTCTCCCCTTTGTACTTTTCTCGTTTAGAAATCGCAAAAGTTTTCTATTGTTAAGATTCAGTGCCTAGCGTTTCTTCCAATAAGTATAACTTCGTTCACTGAAATAAAACGGCACCTCTTACACTCGCTTACGTATATACCACATCATAAATTAATGATCTTCAAATAAGTAATAAAAATCATGAAATGTTAAGTTTTCATATGTAAAGATTAATTACCTTGAGTTTCGTAAAACACCCCTATATTTTCGAATCACTATTTCGCACTTTCTAATTATTAAGACTTGTCCAAAAGTGATTAACATTGGTCTTTCAGTGTTGAAAATTTCAAGGTAATTCCGTTATTTTAGCAATAGACCTACATCAAAAAAGGGCTATGTTTAAATAATTTCGACTTTCATTAAAAGGGGTTAAGACGGCCTTATCAGCAATTGAGGCGCACTGACTCATTACAGATGAACGACGAGCCTGCTACTTTCCAGGTCACCTGCCTATCTTAATGGAGTAATCGATCATTTTGATCGCTCCAGACTGTAAACAGAATAATTCAAAGTCAAGTTCAGTAATATTTACTTCGTGTGTTTGAAGTATATAGATTTTAAAGGTAATATATATAAACATAAACGATTTAGGGTAAAAATCGCAGGCCATATATCTCTATGCGGAGTGGTCGTTATTGTGAATTATTTATTTTCTGATATGTTGACAGTCGGTTCACAGAAATACAATTATCGCGGTAGATTAACAATATTAGGATTGCAACTAGCCATGCGGGTCCAAACAAACTTTATCTGTATAATCCTAACATGCCTCCTTCGCTATATGTAGTTCATAGACAGTGTTAATCCTGTCGCTAAGCCACTGTGCAAAAATGACAACACCTTAATATAAACATTATTCTGTAATAATTTCTTAACATATAAAATACAAGAAAACTAATACTGAAGAATTTAACTTAAATCGAACAATAACTATTCTAAGCTAGTTTTACATAAATGAGAATAAAATCTTTACTTATTGAAATAACTATAACAAATATATAAGTACAGTAGATTTACTTATATTAGACTTTAAAACAAACTGTACGCGATATTGAAGTCAAATGTTACAAAGGAGTCGGTAATTAAAGCAAACAATAAGAAAATAAATCCCTTAAATGTATCAAAATTCAGTTGTACCTATTTTCGACGCGTACAACGTAAAAAAAAAAAAGACAAAAACTTCAGTACCATGAAATTTATTTTAGAGAATGGAAAAAAGCAAACACTCCGCGATCAGCCGTGGACTATAAAAACAAAACAGCTTGTGCAAACAGAAAGAGGGGACCCAAGGCGGTCACTACAAATTTCGGTATTCCGTATTCATATTTTTCGTCGCCTATGTTCGATAGCTACATTTCACTACGGCACACTAACGTCAGTTTTAATTTGTTCATATGATATCAAAGAAGTTTCAAAATGATTCAAACGTACACAAAAGCAGTTTACGGATACTAAATGATTGTAAAGTCACGAGATTTCTAAAACGATTACGACGGAAGCTTAAAATGTTGGTAGAGACATTGTTTCTGCAATTTAGAGGTCAGCTGAGAATAGATTTTACAAAATTCCTTCCCCAAAGGGTGTTGCGGGGGTGTTAATAACGGGAAGTGACCCGGCGAGTGGCGGGTTGCCGCCAGTGGAGAATATTTCTAACAAATTTCAAGTCTAAGTTCCAAATATAAATCTATATTACAAGCAACAAAGACGGGGAGGAATAGCCAGTTTCTCTATAATTGAAGTTTGTGATCATTGAGTCGACTTAAACTGAAATCTATATTTTAATTCCTTTACATCATTATCACTTTACAGGGATTATGTGAGCATAATATATAATTGTATCACATAAAGACAATGTTAACCTTTCAATGTTAACTTTAAAAGCAACCGAGCGGGGGGGGGGGGGGGAATTATTGTAATATGGGAATTTGAATTTCGCGAGACGTAAAAGCTCAAATACAAATTCACGCGTATACATGATATATTGGACTGTATAATGATGAATAACACATTGGGCATGCAGTTCATGATGTATCATTTATGCCGAATAGAAATGAAAAGCATTGGACATGACCGCGACCTAACCCAACCTGAGGCACAAGAGTCAAATCGTTACCAACTCCGTCAACACGGCTTGACGTCAGTGCATCATCAATAAAACAATAAAATGTGTTTGTGCAGGCGATGCTTTGCAAATCAAAAGCATTTGGAAAAATATCTTTTGAAGGTTAAACTTTACTTCATAACCATGAATGTAACTTGTTGTTCACATCAAAAATAACTTAAAATTTAAATACATTGACATTGTCTCGTTGTATTCGTTAAAGTTTAAGTGTTTGTAAAAGTGTTTCGCTAGTTTATATGATATAACATAATGGTGATGCTGAGGCACTACATTGATGATCGGTTTCTTAATAGTCTTATTTTGGGTTTACTATTCATCTATTTATATAAGAGATATCCAAAGATTCTATGACTCATCACCGCCATCACTGACTGATCTCCGAAACTATTACACGTAAACGTTAGCTAAGAATGGATTTTATAACACTCCTTCCCCAAAAGGAGTTGTGGTGGTGTTATAACTAATTTGATATATATCAAATAAGTGGACCTTTGATTGATCAATGATTATTAAAATTACCTTTTTCTTGCATAATTTTTCTTTTTAATGTAATTTTTATATTGCTTTTAAAAATTACAAGAGTTTAATTCATTTTGTTTTCCAGCAAGTTTTCTCATTAAGAAGATTTTCGTAATTTTTTACTTGAACTATGAATATATACATTAAGCGTATGTGATACTTGCAAATTGTTTTACGCGAGTTATTTAAATAACAAACGGAATAATACAAAAGTCGACAATTTTGCGATCTGTTCAAGCGAAACGAAACCAGCGGCGTTTCACGTTTAGAAACGTCAAAAAGATATTTTATATGTACGTGGTGTAAATATAGCTAGAGACATTGTGTCGGTGGATTTTTTAGTTCCCAACTAAACAAACAGACGGACAGTTCAAACACAAGATATTATTGTGAACAGATTTTTCGTCTCGTCCTCCGTTCTATTGTGATCGCAATGCGCCCGCGCATCGTTACCGCCCGAACCAAAATCACTCTAATATTACCGCTCCAAGCTTTATTTTCGTGTGTACAAATGAATTTTAGTGACATTGAGTAAACTTAAAATTTTATGTAGCTGTATTTTTTTAAATCTTCACCTTGAATAGGTACCTACATATTAATAATGATATATGCACGGGATCGTGTTGGTAACTTAATATTTCTCTCAAAAGAAAAGTACGGTGGTAAAAATAATAACAGAGTTTAAAGGCACTTTATAAATAAGAGAGTTTCAATTCAATTTCAAGTATCTATGTAAAGTAAGACGGCTATGTCAATTAAGTTAAAATTTTATCATTCGATTATTTAAAATGATAATAAGACGTAACAGAAAAAAAAATCCGAGATGTATGCAGAGATATGCCGACTCCTTACAAACATGATTCTTTATTATAAGTTAATACACCTGATTAAGTACCATAACGCTATGTTAATAAAAACGACAATCGATCGTTTTTTGTAGTCGCGATCATTTGTTACAATGATAGATATTAAGGCATAATTTACTTTTTCAACAAAAAGCCGTTAGGGTAGAATTAGGCTCAATTTACTACGACGTCATTTCAGCAATAGACGTTTGTGTTTAACTATAAAATGTGGGTTGAATAACAAAACATGAACAAGGAGTTTTATAAATGACCACATGAAGAAATACGTAGTACTTTACGCGTTATTAAGTAACAACGCTGCCGAAGTAGGTAATGCTATATTTACTCTCGTATGATGATATCAAAATACAGTAACATTATGATGATACCAGATCTTATATGTCGACTTAGTTGGTAATCGGGATTGTTCTATAAACTCTATCGTTTTCCAAACTCCATTCCAAGTCTAACATATGTCCTCGGGATCGTACCATAGATCTCAATGCTACGAAGCAAACAGCCACTTCACTCTAGAGCCAATTAGACACTCCAAGGTATAGTTCGTAGATTAAAACTTCCAATAAGAATTTTTCTAATTGTGATATACTCAGAAAAATTCCCAAGTGGATCATTACCGGTATTATACTCCATCCTAAGCGAAATATTCGCAGATTTTTTTATAAAACAGTAACATCACCAAGCGGATTAGTAAGCAGAAGCTGCGATGGATGGGTTAGACATAGCGCGAAGATCGAAGAACAGATTGGACGGAGAGGTCTTTCAGTGCAGATCACAGATTATTAAGACCAACCTTGGACCAATAATCTGGTGAGAATCACGCGAGATTGTTTGATGCAAGTGATATTGGGCCGGTCGCACTGGAGATGATGTAGGAAAACCCTAACAATTACAACTAAAATCATTGCAACTCATATAATGTAACCAATGCGCCAGAGTCTGGCGAATTTAAAGTAGTTTATAATAATACAATTTTTTATAATTTTTAATGTAGTGTAATATTACAATATAATATATATAAACAATAAAGCACGATGGGATTGACATACCCCTTAGAATCAAAAATGCCAAAATAAAATTAAACAGAAAAAAAAAGATGTAAAGTATGTAAAATGTGTGGAGGTGTGTTATTTTGTACAGTCTGTTTTTTTTTCAATGTAGCTCACAGGGAACAACGGACGCGTTGCATTGTGCATAAGTTGCGCCGTGGAGAACGCGCACAAGCACCCCATCGCAGCGTGCGACAGGGAAGGCGACGCCATTGGAAGAGCACACCGCAACATTACGCCGAATAAAAAGAAAAGTTATTATATTTTTTATTGGGGGCCGCCACCCTCGCCGCCAACGGGGTTATTTTTATTTTATTCCCAAAGTTTATTTTCCATTTGTTTTAACTTCTATATCCGCGAGTCGAGGGCTGAAAGTTGGTCGGCGCGGCTCACGCACGCACTCAATGATTCACTAATGCGTGCCGCATCATTATATTTTTATATTTAAACTTTGCCGGGGAACAACATTAAAATGAGAAAAGTTCGCGAAGTATTATTATATTCGCGGCGGCGCGCGGCGGCGGTTTCCGATGCCGCGATATTAAACTCTCCGGACTACGGCTTTGTTTCAATTTTATTTACTTCTAAGTGGATATTGTTGCGCGGCCAGGTCGCTGGGGCTCGTTAGCGGGCCCCGGATCCGCGCCCCGGAACTTCGTCCCTAATGCCGCGGATCCAGCCGAAATTCTCACATCAACAACATTCCAATTAATTCAATTTACATTTCTTTAACACCGACGACAAACGCACCCTATAACTCAAATGTAATATGCTGTTTCATAATCACATGCAAACTACAACTGAGCAAGGAGAATATTAATGTATTATAAAGATTCTTGTCTATAGTAAGTTTATAGAAAATAAAGTAATTATTAGAAATAAAGTATAGCAAATATACGAGTTGTTATGTTGTATACTGGACATGCAATATAAAACTTAAAAGATCTAGAATAGTTTACAATAGATAGGACGTGAGGAATAGAATTAAAGAATAGATAAGATTAACCTTGTTAGAGATAGAATTATATAAAAGTATCTTGTAATAATAACAGGATCCAAAAGAAATGTGTATGAATAGAATAAGTTAAGGACTAAATAATTAAGGATATAAAACTATAAATAACAAGAATATGTAGTAACGTGATACTAATATGTGATAGAACTAAGGAATGATGTAGTAATGTTACATTGTTGTTACTATGTTACATACAAAACAAAAATTCTATGATTAATGATAATGTTACTTATTACAATTTTCTTTGTTAATTACTGAAACGATAATCAAAAATATTAAAATAATCGCATTAATTAAAACCCGACAGTGATAAATTATGTAATGAGACTTCGATACAATAATAAAACTGTCACCGACGAAGAAAATAGTTATCTGTGAATAGCAGACGAGGAACTAAGCGGTTGCTCTGTCAAATGCATTCGCAAGAGGCGAGAAGGTAACGGAAGCTGCCGCAGCTAATGGCACTTTGAAGACGTTCTCACTGCCGAGTACGGCACAAGTATTAATCTATCTTAACGGATTACTAGACACGAAATTCGTAAACAAATTAGGTGGCAAGCGACCACCGACAGCGAGCACACAGCGCGCGCCTCCAGCGTACTGTTGGTATATCTATTTAACTCCTGACTTAGGTAGTCTATTTGCCCCCTAAAAATAAAGTAGTCCACCAAGGTTTTTAACAAGCAAACCCGAAAGAAACACAACGAACAAAGGGAACAACCGTTGCTGCACACCGTTTATTGACTTTCCATCAATACTAACTTGAGCGTAGGTAACAATAAGGGTTGGTAAAATGCGTCTAATTGTTGTAAAAACATTCGTGGCTCGAACAACACTGTACGATTTAAAAGTGATATTCTCAAACCATAAAGCAGTTTCACATGCCCATGAGAAATATTTATCTTAATATAATAAGTAAACCTAAAGGCTAGCTTGCCGCGCCGACAGCACAGTGACCACGCACTCTTGACACTTGATGCTTCACTCAATAAAATACTAATCGCTAACTGTACTTTAAATCCTCACCCTCATCTTTTTCTTTATAACATAGCATAATACACTAACTTAGTTCTTTTCTCCTATAGATAATTATATGATATTATATATTGTGCGTGCTATGCGTCAGCTAATGGTCTCGATGAATGATTCTGATCGTAGTATAGTTGACAAACCTTCGTGGTTTTTCAATGCCTGGCCATTGAACTTAATAAGTAGCAAAAAAAAAAACAAAGTAGTGAGCTAAAATTGAATCAAAATTTCACTACAAATCAAACTGCTTCGGTACTGCGTTAGAAAGTTAACCTTAGTATGAGTTATCGATAATAGAATATATGAAAACAAAAAGAATACAAGGGACAAGATAAAAAATATACTTTTTTGTATTAAATCTCTGCATTGACCCTAATTATTTACTCTAACAAAAGCAAACATATAAGAATACAATGTTTTTTAATAATCTTCTAATTAATATATTTTATAAAATCTCAATAAATAACTTTTATACCGGTGGTAAATCTCCGTTGCAAGATACCTAGGTTCTAGCTTCTGCCGTCAAACATTACTGGTTCCATTTGAAAGGGCCTTGTACCTAGTGTAATTACTACGGTAACTAGACTCAACTTCTTAGGTCTCAAACGACGAGCGCAATGTGGTGCAGTGCATGCAGTCTAGCGTCACGTTATTACGGGCAGACATATCACTTATCATCAGGTGAATCCCCGCTCGTCTCGCTGCTTAACTTAATTTTTAATACTATCATTATAGTAATTTTCTATGTAAAACTTTCACTAAACTTACCGAACGCATTAAATAATGAAAGAAGCAAGTACCAAAATAAGAGAGTCGATTTCCTCTGTTTCAATTAGGTACAATACATAATAGTAGACGTGGCGAGGCCCCCTTCTCACCGCACCTCTGCTGCCCTTTGTTTGAGGATGCATTTAAATAGTAGGCCGTAGGTTCGATGCGTCCGGTTTTCAAAAACAAATACACAATCCAACACCAATATTTGGGCACAAGTAATAATTTATGAGTGCTGCCCTTTTTAGGATTCCGTTTTGTCACAATTCAACGTTGTTATCAACCATGTTTAAGAATGAAACGAGCGAGGGCAATTACTTTATAGGGCGCATTGTACTTTTACAATTGCTTATGGTAGACGGTTAAGTATGATCGGCAGCTTAGAACTACTTACCAATAATAAGTTGACAGTCAACCTATAGGCATGAAGAGGCATGACAAGTGGAGTTAACACTATAGATTCAAAAAAGAAATAATTTTATATGTGCTATATGTTTTTAAGTCCAAAAAAAAAACTAAATAATATTATACATCTGAAACGAAAGTTTATTACATTTAATTGTTAAAGTTAACTGTACTCATAGGTTAAGTGGTCATCGGGCGCTATTAGTAGGTCGTTCACGCTGCAAATATTTGAATGATCAACGGGTACTTATATTTATTTATTCATTAGAATGAGTGTGTAAATGTTATATAAGTACGACGGTAACGCAGCTGAGGCACGTAATAAAAAAAAAAACTTTCGAAATGATATAAGACGTCGCTTTGCCTATTTTGAAAACGCTACCTTGTATAGAATTCCTAGTAGGTTCTAAACTTAAACAAAAGTAATTCAGAAAATAATAGTAGCGTGGATATCAAAGGCATAGCTGTCTGGTTACATGCATTATATATCGACTTCGGGGTAACTAACTTTGATGGAAATGGCTTAACCCATTTTACTAAACATATACCTGCGGCCCAACAGTTTAAGAAGGACAATAATACCCTTAAGAAAAAGCAGGTAAATGATGATGCCTTTCCTTTGTAAAATAATTGGCATGCGCAATTGTATATAATCGTATGTCAATCATTAAACTAGTAACGATTAGTGTCGATATATTTTATGTATAACAAAGGATAAAATTAACTAAACTTTCAACTATCACAAACCGCGATATAAATCACAATAGCATAGATATTATAGAAACTTTATGAGTTAATTGTTTTTAAGCATCACCCTTGATTTGTATCGACGACTAAATATTAGCATTTACGTTTAAAGTTCATTTTCTCCCAATCCATCCACAATATCCGCCTTGGCGGCCCACACCGGAATCTAGCGACAGATTAACCGGACCCAGGAACGCCCGATTAAACACGGATTAACATCTAACCGTCTAATCACGATACGGTTGAACACAAACTGATCGGAACCTGACCTTAAGACATATGCTCTTTTGATGTCACGCAAACGTCATTATAACACTGCCAATGGTTTAAACCAGATTTATTATGTAAATGACTTAGAATATTTGAAGTATGATAAATTATTAACATTAACCTACCCCGTAACTTTTTTATACGTATCATAACTTATATTAAATATGTGTTATTATAAATCAATCAATATAGTAATAACAAATGTAAGTAGTACACATTAGGAAATTTATACAAGACCTTGCGATCAGCGCTTTAATATACAAAAGTCTCGTTACCCAATTAGTAAATACCATTCGTGAACATGTTCTTGTACCATTCATCCCAATTCACACATCAGGACTATTTGTGTCCCGCTTTGCTGAGCGTAACATTCCCGCCAGTCATTTTATAAAATCTTTTCTTAGATGACCTCTAAACGGCGGTAACAATATCATTACCAAATTTTAATTGTTGACCTCTAACAACACCGGATATCTTGTGATGAGTTCATGAATCTATAGATCTCCTATATATAGATAACAGAATTAAATAGTTTAAATTCTCTCATGTTTTTATATTATTGTATACCTTTATTAATAATAATATTTCAGTTTTGTTTAATCAAAGCGTCAAAGGGTTAAAATAGATAATAATTACGCCGCGACGTACCTTTACCAATGGTAAAGTTTGTCAAACTGTAATCTCGAAAGATTTGTTATTTTATATCGAATATAATAGCAAGCCGCTACAGTTTTCCACAAACACCTGTCCCGATAAATTATAAACAATAATTTATTTGGCGTATTTTAAATTGGAAACCGTTCGTATAGAAATAGTCAGACAATTGATATATTGTAGTGCGTTACGAAGGTCGGTTGGGGAGGCGGCATGCCAAAAACTTTTATAATTTTCTCAGCATATAACATCTGATTGCTATATTTTTTTGTAACATAAATGACATTAATATTAACTTATTATCAACGAAAGAAACTTACGCATTTCGGTTTAAATAGTAATTTTTATCACTTGAAACCACACAGTGTTAAGACGGAAGAATAGTAGAAAGAAGTACTAAGTAGTACTACGAGTAAGTACTAAGAGTACTAGTAAGAAGAGTAAGAATAGGAAGATTTAATTTTATACCAATTAAATTTAGGTGATCTTTTAAAACAAATGATCCTAGACTTTAAACAAAATCATAATGAGAATCTAGATAAGCATACATTATAAATATACGAAATGTTACAGTTATATTGTTACAGTATAAGCCCGTTGTAGATGAAAAAAGTTTCTTGCGCAACATTAACACTCTTTGAGAAACCAGTAGTTAAAACATAAAGAACAAATTTGGAAACTATCATTACGAAGGCGCGATCTGTTTTATTAATTTATTTCCTCGTAAAAATAATATAGAATTGTTTTAATATATGAAAGCAATAATTTGTTTATCTATATATAGATATCGATGACCGCTGCCGTTGCTGTGCCACTGTGACACCGCTACGCAAATCGTAAAACAATAAAACAATGTTCAAACAAAATATAAATAACGCACTATGTAAACAAGATTATTAAAATGCATAGTGTTCATCATACGGTGCTGTATGTAATTTTGATTCAAGTAAACTTATTGGATGTCAATAACTGAGGACAAACAGTATTACCAACGGAATAAGTTAAGGAGGAAGCCGGCGGTTACAATTCGAGATATAGAAGGGGGCCGCCGCACCTGCGTTATTCTTGAAAACCAACTGTACGATTGCGTAGTATAATCACCTGAATCATCACCACATAATATTTATTATAGTTAATCACCCTGGTATTGAATAATATATAAAAAATTATAAATACAAAACTAAACATCACCGATGATAGTCTTCAGAAAGCAGCTCTATCTCTTCGATCCAATAAGCTAGACGTTTGCCTCTTAGTAATCAATACACAAAATTACGCTAGTTCGGATGGTATACACTACACCGTATCGTGTTCGTTGCTTTGGGATACACACTACAGAAGTATAGGTTTCTGAAACAATTCCAACCAGCTTTAATCATATGTATCTATACATTTTTCCTACGCCGGTTGAGGACGGATCTCTTAGTAGACAGAACTCTGGTAGTACTCTTCATGGAAGAGGCCTGTGTCCAGCGGCGGGCATCTACAGTCTGATGACGATTATGATGAAAGTATTATTTGGCGGTGTGCTCGTAAAATGATGTTATAACGGCAATGAAAATGATCAAACAATTTAAATTAATCATTAAATCACTCAAATAGCGTAGACCTAATAAAATTCGGTTCATAAATCAAAAACATAAACATTTTCTCATCTGTTTACACACCATCTATGAGAACTAAAGAAGCAGGATATGCTCTTTAAGTAAGCTTACTTTATAATTTTTTTTTTCTACAAACAGGGGTTGCTTCCTTGAGACATCGCTGAAAACCCGCGACGCTACAAATTGACTTACGCTTTGATCTCTTGCCTACATTATAAAACGGAATATAAATATATCTACTGTTCAAAGTGCATTCCTAGACTACGTAACAATCAAAATAAAGAACAATGAGAACAAACATAATGAAAGAAGCTGTTTTTTTTTTTCATAGTCCCACGTGCATACTATTTATACCCCGCACAGTCGTATCGCGATGTCTATAAAAACATATATATTTAACAATCGGATCGTTCCACATTTTTTTTTTTTATTAATGACTCGTTCATTTAACCGTTATAATTAATTCCGTAAGTAATAAACAAAGCGAAATTAATATATTCGTATAGGCGGCCGTTAAGTTTTATGTTTTCTGTTACAAGTGCTAACAAAACAATAGAACTATCTACCGCGGAACAGCGACGAGGATCCGAGTCCGCTGGATGTGTGTGTGTGTGCGCGCGCTTCCGTTTTACAAGGGCACTATCTCTTGTATATGTCTACGAGGTTAGAAGACAATTTGTTTTTATCAAGGCTTCTTCTTGGTATGATTAATACATCGAATTTTAATAAAAAAAAATCATCAGTTTATGGCTTTTCATGTTTTATGTTCATGCTATGTTGCTTTACGAGGATCTATATATAATTGTCAGATCAATTGTTATTGATCATAACTTCTAAATTTTCATATATATATATATATATATATGTTGACGATTTTTTATGGTGCTCTGAATAATATTATCATGAAAATGCTTTTGAATAGAGATACAGGTGGTATATGAAAAAAATGTTTGAGTTGTGATTGTTGATTGAATATTAATGGTATGTTATTTGTTATTTTAATGTGATGTTGAATAATGAATATACGTGTATGCATTTAATGGAAGCCACATCTATCGCGACGAATTCCGTACTTTACCGCTTTGTAATAACTTTGATCCGACGGCAGATAGCGGGCACATTACAACGCAACTGTTGTACTCGTACATGAATAATAAAATGGGATTAGACATTCACGTAATCCATTCATTTTTTTTTTCCAAGACCCCAACAAATAAAGTTTTGTACGGAGCCGACGATTTCCGTAAAAACTCAGGCGAGATTAATTTGAACGTTATACAAAACTGTTTCGTACACCTGTCGACTTAATCACCGTACGTACAGACGACTTTGCGCCTTGAGCGGCAGTTATACGATACTTTGTGCAACACCAAGTGTGGTGATCAGATATCAAAACACTGATACTATCATAAATACTGTAATGTCAGTAATTTTAGATTTACCGACCGCAAAATAATTGTGCTGTACATGGAAAAGTTTGCAGTATCACAGCTGAGTGGATCAAGTGAAAGATAGCTTCGAGAGTTCAATGTATGATAGTTATATTTATTTATTCATTAATTTGAAGCCTGGGAAGTTTCTACTTACCTCACCGTTCGATGGCGTGTAGTGACGTACTTAATGAGACATAATACGTACCTGGAAAGAAAATAATTTTGATTAGTATTATTTAAGTAAAAAATTCACGTATTTTCTCTCTTAGATATACATTACATGTAGGGTCGAGGTCAGATAACAAAGTTGAATAATACATATGTATTACTTTTGATACATATTTTATGAATACTGTTTCAGGTTTATCGTGTGGTAATAAATTTCAAGCGAAAATTTTCATTCAGGATATCGAACCTACAATCTACGATACAAAAGATCGCACTCCAAGAAACTTTGCTTGAGACTAAGAATTATGAAAATTTATTTCTACTGTAAGAGATGAAAGAAACTAATTGAAGCGCAGTTTCTCATCGACCCATTTAACTAGTGCATAAAGGTAATGAAAATATTGTTAAATGTTTATTAACTTGTTGGTAGTGTAAACATCTTTTTAATGGCTATTTATCAATCATCGAAGGCGAGCGATTTGCCTTATAATTTTTAAACAATATCTCTCTCCGACGCGGCTGCGGTCGGACCGACGGACAAACGCGCTGCCGTAACATTTATTACACGGAGGCAGATTTCGTAAAATTCTTACAAACAAAGAATGGGTGTTATTTTTAGATCAAATTAACGCCCGTTTGAGAGTACACGCCGCTTCCAATCGTGAATCATTCAGTTTTTAGGCTCCAGTGACGGCGTGCGAGCAGTAAGCGGTAGTAACTACTGCGGTTCGTTTGTAACTTCTATTCAAAATATATATGTCATTGAATAATCCAATATTAAAATATATCTTAAAATTTCTTTATATACACAGTTAAATGACAACATCATCATTAACCGATAGTAGGGAACATCTGGATATAGACCTCCCTCAAAAAATTACTATCCAATCGGCCCTGCGCTACTTCCAGCCATTTAATTACAAAGTCATGTATATATAATTTTTATAAATTAATTTCAATATATTAATCATCATCATCATCATCATTAGGTGCCATTTTCAAACTGAAGTTTGGCGATCAGATACTAATACTTAATAAAATACATCAAAACTCTTACATGTTCTTAATGTTTGTTTTTTAGTAATTTTGCATGGATTGATTTGTCTATACTTTATTTTAATAATTCTTTCAAATGTGAAATCTCCCCTAGTATAGACAGACACTCGGCATTGCTTTTACAACCAATAATTATGGAGTTAAAAATATTTCCAAAAAAAAAAAAAAAATTAATGAAAACGCTCGCACTGCGGCCCCGTTGTAACTCGAGACACGTCATCGCGGCGAGTAATATTTTCCACTGTTCACATTGTATTTTGTTGGTTTTTCTTATTAAAACCTTAGTTTCATTTCGACCTACTTAGATTAATACTGTTAAGGAAAGGACTAGTCGATGCTATGATACGCAAACATTGCCTTGTTCATATACACAAAGCGTTGTTCAGTTACTACACGAAGTGTACTGTAAGTAAAATTACTTTGCGATAACAAAAAAAAAAAACAGTTATATAATTACTTTATGGAATTTTTCTTATGATTCGTAATCGTGTTTTGAATCATTAGCGAAAATGTTAGCCGCTGTGGAAACAAAAGTGTTGGCACTCATTGTTTAGTCAAAAATAAAGCCTTACGTTTGTACCTTTGTTTGAGGTTATCTCGCACAGTTTAAACTACTTGAAAATCAAACAATCTTTGATTTAATGTAAAGTTAATTTAATAAATTATTATCCATTACGAAATTACAACATATAATTAAAATATTAATTAATGATGAAACTTATTTATAAAGATACTGCTACGTACATGCTGAAGATATGATGGATATCATCATGTAAATAGCAGCTCATTATATGATTTAGATCATATTGGTTGCTTGAGACGAATCGAAGACAGCAACATGCAGGCAGTCTAAGTGACAATGAGACATTGCATGGTGAAGCACCCAAAATATTACCTCAAATGTTGAACACTGAAGCTGTTAAAGCAGACGTTGATGATAACGAAGGTGGTAGGTAGCCAGACCAACCGTACATATATGCGTCCTGAAATTCAAACCGAGGTTCGGACGTCTTTCAGGGAAGTTGCAACGATCGTATTATTTCGTAATAAAGCTGTCTCTAACTATTTATGTGAAACTGTTGTAAATATTTACACAATGTAACATCATCTTTTATATATATATATAACCACAAATATGAGTAAAGATATAAATGTAAAATTATACGGCAAAAACCCAAAGCTTTAAACTATTTTCACTTTGATACAAAATAATTCATAGCTCAAGCTCATAATAAGCTTTATTACATATAGGGCCCTTAACATTATGTTTTTTTGTTAAATTTTGGATGAATCAAGTTATGATGCATTATTTTATAATATCGTACAGATAGTTCAACGAACGAATTATAAAGTTTTAGATAATCTAAACTGTATTATATCTCGGTTTACAGGCATGCTTCCTAGATAAACAGTATTATAACTTTATTGAGATATCAGTGAGGTGTGTGTGTGTATAATATAGTCATTTTGCAACCACTGTGGAGGTAGATAAATGACAACCGTTTAAGCACTAACCCGTCCATCGATCTGTGACATCACAAGCCACAGGTGGCTATCACCGACCCCATCGCCCGCTCGCCAGTAACTCTCCAATACTTTAATTGTTTCGCCTCGTGTTTTCCACTAATTATTTGCTATTATAAATTAATATCCTAAAACTTGACAATTATATCGCAAAACGATTTTCCGGACATTATCCGACCTTGATATATATTTATTTGTGATTTTCCTCGATTATATTAAGGAATCATTTTGATGTAGAAAATGATTTAGAATCAATTAACTAATGCAATACGTTTAAATAATTGCTATTTAAAAAAAAATTTAAGAGTTTTATGACGACTAAGTAAAACTGTCTGAAAGTTATTGATGTGCAACTTAATGAGGGATCAAACAAGTGTTGAGTGAGTGACCATAACGTTGTGTAGTCGCTGATCACGTGATCGGCCGTGCTCGTTGTTCAGCAATACAGCAAGCCTTTAATTATTTTAATTTTGTGTCATTTAATAATCACGCATCGCTGCTCATTTTTCTATTGCGACCGCTCTATCGCATTATTAGCTTATTCACTCTATAATTGGTTGCTGTCATACAAAAGTTCATACGACAGAATACAACCATGAAATGGACACCATATTAAATGTGAATGAATTTTTATAATTTGTAGATGACTGTGAAGCGTGGAGTATTATGTGAACAAAGTATCCGGTGTAAATATTCTAAAGTAAATATAGGTAAGTCGCTGGATGCGGGCAGCGCAGTACCGGATCGGTGTGAAGATCTTTGGGGGAGGCCCTATGTCCAGCAGTTAGTTTTGTAAGTTTTATTACGAAAGGAATTTCGCGTGCGTCTGTGACCTACCATCAGGTAAACCTCTTGCCCGTTTTCCTCTTTAGTAGCATATAAAAAGGAAATGAATAGATGCAAAGTAAATGCGCAATCACAAGCACATGAAGCGGAGCGTTCAAGTGAAAAAGTTTTCGTCGACCCGAGCGAGGGCCTATCTGAACAATAATATGAAGGCGTGAGTTCGTAATCCTGGCCTCGACACGTGTCCCAGTGTCGCCCGAACGGTTAAACCTTACCGAGATAATCGCTGTCGGGATCGTAACCTTTAACGTACCACGGTGCGACGACGACACGACTTATTTTTTCAACCACACGATCCTACAATGTCATCGCAAATACCCATTTCAGATTATTAATTTCACACGAAACGTTTTTATATCTAATAACATCGATAATTTCATTTATGTTTTTACTAAGCGAGAATAATGACGTTTAAATCCGTCTATCATAGCGTGTTAACGAAGTGACAGCAATGGTATAATAGAATAATTTTTTACTAGATACACAGTATAAATAAACTCGTCAAATGCACAATGAACTCATTGAAGTGTGTGTTTGTGGCCGAAAGATTATCCATCACATGATGAAATATTAACATAATTCGGATTGAAAAGCAACGTCGCGTGTATTAAAGGCGCCTGCTAGCCGGGCGCCGCTCAATTTACCTCAAAGGCTTCTAAGGGCTCTGCGGACGGCCGGCGATACGCGGCAGACGCAATGAGTCGTTAACAAATGTTCATGTCAAATATCGTATGGATAACAGGCTTTCAATTTGACGCCACCACCTCTCATTTGCACATTCAAACACCATGTAATCGGTTTTGTCGTCAACATTGTTTAATAACAATAAGGCTTTAGTGAATCTAAATGTTCGAACAGTGCGTGTTAAGTGATGACCTACGGCTCAGAAACACGGTGGTTATGAATGATGGAGTGTGATGCTCGGAGGCTGAATAGCAATGAGGTGGCATATATAACCGATGAACATTAGTGATCTAGTCCTGGAATGGCAACCCCGCGTCAAAAATCACAACGTTATCAAACTCGCTAGTTGGATATATGGCATTAAAGAAATCACTGGGAGCTACTGGACTCAAACAGTTCAAGACCGTGGTTTATGGAAGATATTGCAAGAGACCTAGGTCCAGCGGTGTTACACTGTGAAATGTTGAAATGTCCCCAAAACCAACTCGCATCAACTCTAGATCCTCGGGGACCGAAAAATTCTCCATATGTTGATCATTATCGTTTATTCACTATCTATTAGAAAACATAAGAAAAGCTAAAACGCGAAGCTGACTAATATTCAGATTTTACGCTGAAGAGCTGCAGTCGAAGCGATAATCATCAGAAAGACATAGCATCAGGTTAAGTGAGACAAGTCTCTGAACTGTACCTTTGTACATTTACAAGAAATATTTAGACCCGTAACACAGTACTTCACACTTGTAATTCTATGGTGATAATGAAATAACAATTGAATAATATAATATACTATAGTGTCTTTAAATACACTTAGCTAGTCATTATTTTAAGGACAGTTCAGTTAGTTATTTTAAGGACTCAATTTCATTATACTTTATAGATCAATTATGGGTCATAAAAATAAGTAATATGGAGAAACACACGACACCATAACTGGGCCACGCGCTTCTGATATTTAAAATCATATTTGGATAAGACCTTGTCTACAATGCATTCGTCAAAAAGTATGACTAAATTAGCAAGGTTTTTTTTTTAATTATCCTACATGCAAACGTACAAAGCTCTTAGCACAGTTTTATACTATTATATTATATTTAGTTAATACCAGTTAGGAGCGTTCAGTTTTGCTGCACGGGACTATATTTCATATCGTTTTGAACTTTTCAATATTATTTAATAAAATTTAATTTTAAGTATATATATAGTATCGGACAACAAATAATAATTAAAAAGTTATAGGTACCCCGAGATAGCTATGACTTCAGAAGATCTGCTAGTCACTCCGTGAACATAACTACTGTGAAGCGGTCGAAACGCCAGAATAAAAGAAATAAAACAGTAAAACAAACGCAATAAAATCCGTAAAATATAGCTTTATTAAATGAAACCATTTATGATAATATATCACATATATACAGTGTACTTTCATACAAAAGGACTTAATTAATAAGCAGTATTATGTTACCGTTGCTCTATCAAATAATTTCGCAGGTCTGTAGCTCCGTGACAATGTAGCCGAAAAATCGGCGAAAAATTGGTAATTAAAAATGGAATGACGTGATAAATAATTCCCCAATGGCTTCGGGGGCGACGGGCACTGTCTACAAGCGCCAGGAGCATCCCCACCGGTATTTAACTTTAAATAATTTCAATAAATTCCAACAATCGCCCGATAACGAATTAAATTGAGAAGCACCAAGCGTCGTTCGGCGGGCGTTGTTAACATTTCAAAATGTTCATTTCATAAACATTTAAAAAAGTTGAAATGCCCGCTCCCCACGACACGGAGCAGGATAATAATATTCATAAGGAATATTTTAATTATAATACTGTGTATTGATGCTGTGTAATGCAACGGACGGACCACGGACCGGCGGCGGCGCTTCGGAGTAGCGAAATATACAGGGATATAAACATTGTAATTAAGAGGGGGGCCCGATGTGAAATATTTAAATGTACAAAGAGGTCCCGTACAATATTAATTTAAAGTGTAACTTAAAAGCCGTGTACTCTTATGTGATAACTTAATTAGACCATTATCGATATGTTAATAAGTGTTAGTAATTTTATCATAGTACTTTTAAGTATTTTACCATTCCACTATTGAACCACCAAAGTGTTAACCACTCGCAAATATATAGTATAGTTAAAATGTCACCCCACACCTGCTAAAGCACTCCCCACTTCTTAGGTTGGTTGGTAAAGAAATACCCACTAAGACCTCATATTCCAACTTAATTTTAAGTGTGTAATAAAGTTTTAAATAAATAAATAATTAAATACAGATTTGTTGATACTTAGTACTTAATCCGAAAATCTTTGCGACAGTTGAAAAAAAAAAAAAATCTCGCATACAAAGTGTTATTTTAATAAATATAAAACTTGGGATATCTTTAATTAATTTTTCAATGATCTGTCGATGCAGTGCAATATAAATAACAGTTGATATCTCGTAATCTTAATCGATTTAAAACTTATCGAAAGGCGTGTAGTTAATGCGTTTGCTGTTAAAATATCATCGATGTTTAAAAAAAAAAGTTTTAATGTCAACCGCACTTACTTAATAACTTACATTCAATTTTTGTTTACAATAATCATTTCAACTATGAAGATATGCATTAAGTAATGATATGCAATATATTTAGAAAACCCGTTGTACCTACTTAGATATTTATTCGTAATGGAATGCGAATATTAAGTATCGCAGTGTGTCTACAAATTGCAATATTCTCGGACAAATATTCTATAAACAAAGATAATGAACTAGTATATGGGAAAGCCTATATAAACAAGAAAAAAAATATCTTTGTTTAAGCGAATACATTAGCCTTCATATTATTTAGTATAAGTTAATATAACATAACCCATTTATTATTTGCCCTTAGTCCTTTTATTTAATGACTAGGGGAGTTATTTAATAAATTCTATTTACAACAACAGGCTGAAATGATGATGATGAAATTATAACACAAATAACCATAATCATCTAAATCTCTATCAATTTATCTTAAATATCAATTTATCTTATCTTAATAATATAAATATATATTATCAATCTTGTTTATATCATTTTTTATAATACAAATAGTTCAATAGAAAATAAAGAGACATATTTATGTTTAAGTAATTTTAAAGGAAAGAAGAAAGCTCTAAATTTCTTTCAAATATCTATAAAAGTGAAAAGGATGATTACGCGGGAAATAAAAGATGAAGCTTAATTTTTTTTATCTAATATTACACTCCAATGATGTAAATAAAAATCGTCGAAAGCACTGCGATGCTGTATAACCATAACTACTTTATATATTATCTGGTCGTCTTCTCACTTAATAGTTTAAAAAAAAATACTATGTCAATATAAACCTTATCGAAGTGAGTAAACTTAAAGCTCACAGCAAAATTTGGTTATAAACAAAATTACACGAACTTTCCGAATGAAAACAAAATGACTGCTTCCGATTTAGAGCTATAAATAACTACGAACGAAATGTTCCCTATCGAAAAACAGCGATACAGTTTTCGGGGGTGAACGACGACGAAGGGTACAGGGCGTAGGGTGTGGAGGCAGTGCGGGGGGCCGGGCGGGGTGCAATGTTTGACAACAAAATTCAGGCGGTTCGCTGACTTACAAGTTTTGGCGTCCGCTTTCAACAGTCCCGGCGTATTCTCTTTATGGATGTTAATTACAATAGCTGATGTCTTAATTTGTTTCATTTTAAATTTGCATTCATTGTCTATTTCTAAGTATTTTTATCTACAACAAGATAACACTTGACCTCAAATTTTAATAATGGTGAAGCACTCGCTTATAACACTATCGTAGATATGGCGACGGGAACACAATACTTATATATATATACGACGAGACGAGCGAGGCGTTCACCTGATAGTAAGTTATATGCCTGACCATTATGTGGCGCTAGTTAGGGGCATATACCCAGGACTATAATGCAATTACTGCCTTGAGACGTACACGTAATATGATGTTTCGTTATCTCAATAATTTCATTAGAAACACCCTTCAAACCGGAACACAATAATGTAACCGGCACAGTGGCAGAAATAAGAGCTGCGATGGTGCCTACCTACACAATATTCGGAAATAGAGATCTACCACCAGTATAACACTACCAGCTGCTCTCGGTCCGCTTTGCTGGCCGTAATATAAAATTAGGCGGCAAATGATTCTACAGCAACCGTTACTATAGCAACCGCATAAATAATACGAAATGAAAATGTTTATGAAAGTTAATTAGAAATAAAATGATGATGGATATATGAAGTTTCAAAAATAAATAGCCTATAGTCATCTACCAATAATTCCGAGACGAACGATCATGTTCCCATATCGATAAGTTCACTACTTTTCGCGTGATTGGCGAACAAACAAAACCTAATTTTCATTACATATACACAGATTAAGGCGATAGACAGACAGACAATTTGAATGCAAAAGATCTAGACTCAGTAGAAATCACTTAGCTTCGAAGCGAAACGGAACCGACATTTTACAGGTGAAGCCACAGATATATATTTTTTCTAATAATTAATATTTGACAAAACGAGCGGGACGATCACTTGATAGTAAGTGATACGCCCGTCCATAGCAACGTGGCGCTAGTTAAGATGGTATGCACTACACCACATTGCACTCGTCGCCTAAGACAAGATATTGAGCCCCTTTACCCCTTAATAGGCCGTGGATCCGGGTCCACGCGGCCAATGTCAGATAAGCTGTTTAAAGTCGAATGGCTCGCAGCGTTATCATCATCAAGAATCTAGTTCTTTACCCCAGTAATTACACTAGCTACAGCGCCCTTCAAACCGTAACACAGTAATATTTGCACACTACTGTTTGGTGGCAGAAATAGATGCTGCGGTACCTACCTATACAATAGATATATTTTTTTATATAGCGTCTTCTTTCAAATTTGCTAAATAACTTTATTGACTTAACACTGAAGTCTATTCCTCGTTGGACAATAGGTCATAACGATCAGGGACAGTACATCCATAATAGATGTAATTGCTATTTCCGAGGACTTCAATGTATTACTTAAGAACACGAGTGAGGCATTGCCGAGTCCAAACTGGGTAGTCGACGTATTAATTTGTTTCGTGTAAATTGTCCGCTTCCGGTGCTCTCGTGGTGTGTGTTATATCGTACCGTGACGGTCCCGACCAGAGGAAACAAGAAGAAATTATTTATCTAACAAACTATAAGTGTAGATTTCGTTCAGTAATAAACATAACGTTTTTTTTTCTGTTCAACGAAACGACGAGACGGATAGACATACACCTGATGGTAAATGATACGCTTGCTCATAACAACTTGATGCTACTTAGGATAATATAAACATCAATACATTGCGCTCGTCGCCTTGGGACATAAGATCTCTTAGGGTCTTATTTCCCCAGTTATTACTCTAACTACAACGCGCTTCAAACCGGAACACAGTATTATTTGCACATTAAGCATACCATACCTATACGGTTTCCCGCAGCAACGAACTACTACCATCATTTGGAAAGTACTTTACTAAAACCCCCTCGGCGGTCATTCTTAGTCCTCTGCTGCTGTCTGTTGCTACAGACTTTGAGATCTACAGAACACACGGATGCATCTCTGGACTGCACCTAAGTACGTCCCGGATAGTGCAGTAACCCTGCTCAGAACTCCCTCTTTGCTACGACAAGCACGAGGCCACCTCGTACTCGTCCTTCACCTCGGATTCGCCCACGAACCTGAAAACCTGCTGCACTGCTAACTAGTTACACGAACTCCAACAACAGAAACCAACCACCAGCGAATATTGTTGTTTACTTATAAACGACTGGAAAAAAAAAACAAGTATTAATTACAATGGTAGTTTGTTGTTAACATATTGTTTTTTTTTTTTTAATTGCAAATAATTTGATTGATTATAATCAAATTATAGTTAAAACACATGCCCTTTTAATTCAACCTTCACACGGTTTAACACAAGTTTTTTTTTTATTTACCACATGTACGCTGAACCGAGGTCGATTTCTGAATTCAGTATTGTAACACGGTATAATTATTACATAATTGTTTTTTTTTTTTTTAATTATCGCACATTGTAACAATTTATTAGCTTATTGTTTGATATTCATTATACAGAGGTATGCCTTATAGGGATCATCGAATTTTAACTTTATCTATGGTATTTAAGTATTTCATAATAAGTAATATTTTTATTAATAATACTAAAACAGTAAGCGAAGAGATGAGTGGAACAATCGCCTGATGGTGAGTGATAGGACTGCCCATAACAACGTGGCGCTAGTCAGGATGATATACACTGCACCATATAGCGCTTGTCGCCTGAGATAAGTTGTTGAGTAGAATATACAAATCGAGAAAGGCTGGACAATTTTTACTGGCGGTAGGACTCCATTCCCGGAGATAGTCTAGGCAGGTACCACTGCAGCTCCTATTTCAGCCGCCGACAGTAGTGGGCAAACATTACCATCGTTGTAAGTAGTGAAATTACTGGAGCAACGAGACAACGTCCTATATCTAAAGGGTACGAGCGCTGTGTATCACTTACTATTACCTGAACATCCTGCTCGTCCCGTCGCTTCATTGAATTGCATTAGATATTCATCTTATATTCATAAATTTGGTAATCGATCTCACAACATTGGAGAAGTCTTAATTTTTAGCGTAACGATAGATCTGAAGAATAGAATACAAATAGAATGTGGTGTCAGTTAGGATGATATACACAACACAACGCCCTCCAAACCGTAACACAGTGATGTTTGCATACTGCTGTCTGGCTGCAGAAATAGAAGCTGCGATGATATCTAGATGGTCGACGACTAAAAACGACCACCAGTAATGATGGTAACTGTTGTGGTTTTTTTTTTAAAAAAAGGTATAAAAAGCTTCACAGGTGGTTAATATTAAAAAATAATAATAATGTAACATATGATAAAAGAACTCTAGCGTCTATTTGTAATTATGATCTTTGTTTTCTTAACTATGAAAGTTTTAAGGGTGCAGCCCTAATATTTATTATTTAAAGGAATGTATTAGATCCTGTAGCGTCGCTTCGAAATAGATCACAAAGAAGTTTGTTTATATTTTCGGGCGAAACTAATGTAGTTCACACGGCTGCGATTGCGGCTGGCTGATACGAGTAGACCGACAGACTAAACAACGGGGGGATAACTTTGCCCCGCTTTTGTAACAAAGTTGTAATTGAACTAATACAATTGCAAATAAAACAAACACTAGGTTAATTTTTGTCCTATACTCATCACCTTTTTATATTCCCTACATATGCACACAGAAAAAAAAGGAAACCTGTTGTGAATCGCACCTAAGGTCCAACAATCATGGATTTTAAAAAGTTGTCAAACTAACAGATATTTCGATAATCATAGACTTTGATTTGACATAAAGTTAAATAAATAACATATTATATTAACGCAACTGTTACATATTGAATTTGTTATATATAAAGTTACATATTTGTGTGACTTAAATGCATTACTGAATCAAAAGCAGGCGAGACGCATTTTTGTTAACACAAAAGCATAAGCGGATTCCGACAGCACAGTTAATTAATTATTGAATAATAACCGGTTTATATTTCAATGAAAATGTTGCAAAGTACGGCCGGATAAAGTATTTATACGGTACGAAAAGCGAAACTTTAAAATGTTTAAAATTTTTCTCAAACTATTGCAGTAAATGAAGCTTACAAAGAATCCCTTATGGATTATTAAAGGGATTGAAGAGCTTCTCTTTTACAAATAATTTGCAATTGAACGGCAAAGTATTATAAATTTGCATTCAACATTTCTCAATAGCCGATCAAAACGTTTCTTTGTAGCACTTTTCTTTCAGAAAGGAAAATATGAAACTGTTACGTCTAATAACTCGCGTTGTTCTACCCGTTATAGAAAACAGTTTACTTAAACTACGCAAGGTAACAAATAGATGGGATTCGCTTAAACTGATATATACTTCGTTATCATCATCATACTACAGTAAAGTCAGTTGAGGCGCTCCTTAATCCGATTTTTTTTTATTAAATAAAAATTTAATTTTATTATTATAGTATACAATATTTTAGTATCGTGGGGCAGTGGTCAACTTAGTCGCATTGTAATACGAGGGTGTTTCATCCATTCCGGGGTCATATCTTGTGGTGTTTGCCACCCTAGGTTAACTACCATACTTATATATCTAATCTGCTGCTATAACAGCATTGCTATGCTGTTACTATCCAATGTTTGAAAGCCTGGGTATTTTGAGCGAAAACACTTCACTATCCACAGTCTCATTGTCAGTTGACACTGTGAAATGTACTGCACCGGTAGGCCATTGTAGATAAAGGAGTGCGAGAACAAAGACGTTTTTTTTATCATAAAGGTTAGTGTTTGGCCACGATCGCACCTGGTTTTAAGTGGTAATGTAGTCTGTGGGGGTTAAGCAGACTGATGTAGTAGCAGTCTATTCAGTCTTTTCTTGAAGATACTCTCGTACAATCATACATACGAGTATTTTATTTACTTAGCGACGCGACGAGCGGAACGATCACCTGGTAGTAAGTGATATATGCTCGCCCAAAACAAGTGGCGCTATTTGAGATTGTATATATAGCATCACTTTGCGCTCCTCGCCTTGAGACACAGATGTTAAGTCCATTACCTCAGTAATTTCACTAGCCTAGACCGCCATCTATCCTAAACCCAGTGACATTTTCACACTACTGTTTAACGATGGATACCTACCACCAGTCAAAATTATAATTAAGTACTATTTTGTATTCATAATTATAGGTTATAATACTTAAAAATATAAACGGTATTAAAAACCGAAATGAGTTTCAATTCATCTCCGCCAGCGGTAGTCTATTTATTTAACTATTTCAATATCGCCCTCCGGGCGGAGGTATGTTTTACAAAATTTTAAATCAACTCAAACCGGATTACCGGTAATGCGATTGGAAAATTCGTTTCGATATGCGCTAATTGTATTTAAATTACAGAATTTAATATGTTTTGTTGTGATTAAAATAATAATTTTGATCTTCATCGCGAACGTTATTGCCGCCGCTCGTAATAATTGCATTTAGCAAAATTTAGTTCGCGCTTAATGACATCGAATTATTCAACACGAAATTTGCTTTACAAGTTTAATAATTTATTACGTGTGAAAACTACAGCTGTAATTATCCGTAAGTGACATTATGCTACAGTCATCACCATCATCATCATCATCAGCCGCTATATGCCAACTTCAGCACATAGACTTCCCCCAAACATTTCCACATCGAGGGATACCATATAGAGGAATTTGAGTCATTTCCCACCACGCTAGCTCAATGCGGATTGGTGGAAGCCAGGGCCTGGTTTGTTGATAATCAGGGTACACCACGTGCAGGTGAGGTTGGCTTGGAACCTGTGAGTTGTTGTACGGGAACCGGGTACTCTAAAGTACTCTCTCTAAATGCTGGTGGTAGTTCTCTGTTGCCGGAGACCGCCTAGGAAGGTACCACCGCAGCCGGTATATCCATGGGCAAAGAATAATGTGCAAACATTACTACTGTTTTCCGGTTTGAAGTGATTTGTAGCTAGGGAAATTACTGAGATAATGAGACTTAACAAGCTATCTCAAGTCGAAGAGCGCAATGTGGTGCTGTGTACCATCTTAACGAGCTAGCGGTGTCAGGAGCAGGCGTATGATTTACCATCAGGGGAACATCCTGCTCATCTCGTCATTTTAATTAATTAAAAAAATGCATCTTTTAAAAAGATCATCATCTCTAATTTATAAAGCACTCTCATCTCGATAGAAAAAAAAAACTAAATAATTTTATAAATCTATCAATTGTTTTTTGGCGGTAGGTCTCTGTTGGCGGAGATCGTCTGGGTAGGTATAACCACAGCTCCTATTTCCGTTCTCTTCCGGATTGAAGGGCGTTGTATCTTGTGAAATCATAGTAGTAATAAGAATTAACATCTCTTATCTCAAAGCATAACGTGGTCCAGTGTATAACATCCTAACTAGCGCCACGTTGTTATGGGCAGGGGTATAGCACTTAACATTTACTGAACCGTCCCCCTCGTCTCGTCGCTTCGTTGAATAAAAAAAATGTACGTAATACCGACTCAGCGTTGCCTTTTTTTATGCGAAAAAGAATGGTCTAGATTAGATTAAACAATAAAAAGCTTATTATCTCGTGTTTAATCATTGATAATATGAATACTGGGTTAATATTGCCGCCATATTACCTAAACGGACATGGCGTTAACGCCAAAACAAACATACGAGTAATTTACTAGGTACTACACTACGCCGTCCGTACATTTATATGTTAATATATTTTGACTGCTATAACATATAAATATAGCAGAGGTGTGTATTACATAATTATCGACAATATTCTCATCCAGTCGAATAGAACTGTTTCGGTCGTTTTCTATTTGTAAACATTCTGTTACTGTTACAAACTTTCTGTTCGGTTACCGTCACCCGAAATCACCCTTTTATGAATTTCGCCCACAACGAAAAGGATCTCCCGAAAAATAGCTTTGTGCATACCCAGAATACGTGTTATATTTGTAAGGAAAATTTTTGAAAATAGTATGAGGCTATATAACTGACATAGCACTCCCATACAATAGGCGCGTGCGAAATATCTGCAGCGATGCACTTTGTTTTGACGCAAATGTGTGAACTTTGTGTGTGTCCCAAACTTTCTAGACTATGTGGTTTTTTCAACCATATCCCTCTATGTAAATTTTTTTTTTAAAATCATTGTGGTAAAACTTTTTCCTATTACGCTTTGCAACTGATGTTTAAATTTTTCAACCAACGCCCAACGTCACTTTGAAATTTCAAATTCTATTACAAAATGCGAACTGTGATAAAAACTAGTCGTAGGTTTTTACTGGTGACGAGACTCTGTTGCCGGAGACCATTTAGGTACCACCGCAGTTCTTATTTCTGCCGTCAAAGAGTAGTGTGTAAACGTAACAGTATACAGGTTTGAATTGTGCTCTAGCAAGTGAAATTACTTAGGCGATGTGATTTAATATCTTGTCTCAAAGCGAGGTTAATGCTGTACTGTATTATGAGCAAGATTATTATTTACCTTCGGGATAAAAATAAATAAAACAAAGTCAGATTACCAACAGAAAACCGCAAAAGCACAATATTCCGGTTGGTAATACTTTAACGAGAATTGCATTAAATTAATTTTTTGTATTGATGAACATTGTTAAAACGTTTTCTCTTCATTTGCTTTGTCGTCAAAGGTTACTTTATAACGTTGGGTATTGCTGCCGATTAATTTCCATCGAAATAAATTGTTGTAACGTTTAATGTTTTCACTTTGTGTATTGTACTCTTTGACCCGGGTTATGGTGACACTACGTGTATAAAAACCATTATAAAGCTGTTGACACTTGAGCGGTCACGAGAATCGAGGCGCAAACAAAAACTTGCCTTAATTCATATGAAATGGCACTTTCGTGTTTTATCTGTGTTGTTTTAAATTAAAAACTATGAAGGCGATAAGCAGTGTATGCGCAGCTTAATTACGACAGAATGGCCGATGTTTGTATTAGACAAATTAAGAAAGGCCGCTGTGATAACACTGTTGTGTCTTTTTAATATTGTGTAATATTGACAGAGGAATACCATTTTAATCTTTAATACCCCTTTTGTTAAAATGCCGCGAAAACAAAACTCATTTGGGTGACCGAGTTTTTTTTTTGTTGGCTGATAATAGGGGAAAATGACTTTGCGTGTCAAGCCCGATGGAATTTCAAAATAACAAAATCTTATGTTTGAATAATAAACAGAAATCAATGTCTAGTATTCTGTTAGAAGATTTAATTTGTTTATATTGTTATTCACTGAAGAAAGTTGATCTACAAAGTGCCACAGTAGGTCTTAAGATCAACCATTCGAAAACTATAATAATAGTGGTGAACAGAGCAGTGGTACTTCCATCAATCGATGGTCTGAACGGATGTGAAAAAGTCAAGGAGTTTATATTTCTTGGATCATTATCCAAGATATAAGAACTTAACTTTTGATCTTGACTTGATGACCAGTGATGGTAGCTGCACTGAAGATTTTGACATAAAGCTGGTATGCTGATGGTAGCGCTATGACTAAACTTGATAAGATCTGGAGAAATAGAGGTATTCGATGTGCCACTAAAGTGCACTTGGTTCGAGATCTTGTCTCTTCGTTGTTCTTGTGCGGTTCCGAAACTTGGACTATGAGAAAACGCAATAGAGAAATTATTGATTCTTTCGAAATGAGATGCTGGCGAAAGTTTTTCAATGTACCATGGACAGCCAAAAGGATAAATGAAACCATCCTAAACGAACTTAAAATAACGAGTAGGCTCTCCTCAGTGCTTCCACTGTTTCTGGCACACCATACGTTGGCCAAAGGACTGTCTGTAGGGGCAAGTCATTTTGGGGAGATTAGAAGGCAGACGTGCTCAAGGAAGAGCCCCTAACACATGTATTGAAACTATTAGAAAGGCGGTGGGTGGCAGTATGCATCGTGCAGTCCACTCTGCATGTGACCGCAGTCAATGGAGACTGTTTGTCACGACTGTGGTCATCATCCTCAGCAGTGAGGGAGCGACGAAGAAATAGAAGTTATTATTATTGAAGCCAGAGGAGAGCATAAGGGATTAACACAATTTCACAAACTTGCTATTGAAATTGATAAAACTTTATCTAAATTAGTTCATAAATGTAGAAGTTTTAATTTGTTTAAAAAATAACAGGTCTACAATAAATTATCAGCTAAAGACCAGTTCCAGAGATTACTCTTAACAAATGGGTAGACAAGAATTTCTTTATTATTCAACATATCGAAGTAGGTGATAATTTCTTTGGTTTAATACCTAAGTCGTATAGAAAGGGGAACGGTAACTATATGCCACAATTCTAATATCAGCCAGCGCGACTTGTTGGAGACGTATTTTGCAAAAACTTTCTAATTAATGGAGAATAACATTTTTCTTCTATTCGTAATCAAGATAGAATAGAGTGCACCTGTTTCAGATCCATTAAGAACGGCAGAAATCATCCCGAAGATTTAATGAAATGAAGAAGTGAATAAAAGATCTAAAAAGCCTTATGAACGGCCCAGAATAATCGTCTCTTACTAGATTCTGACATAACCGTTTGTCAGTGCCGTCTTCAGTCTAAAGAAGACACTTCATGATGATATTGATGGCAACCGTCTGTCGTTTCCGTAGACAAGTATCCATGTGGAATTCCCCACATAATTAAATATTAAGTTAACTACACTATTAATAAAGACGTTTTATTATTTTTTTATATATTTAATTCATAGCAGTTGTTTGTTGCTTTATATCAATGAGTTACGAAATTATAGAATAAAGGTTAGGATCTTACATAAAGCAAATGTCGTCAGTTAATTAAAAATAACTCATTGGATCTGTGAGACCTTCCTTACTTTAACCTTTAAAAAAAGTTTTTTTTTTAAGAGAAAAAGTTCACGGTCTTTTAAAGTTTACTCGATACGAAATAAAGTAGCCTGATAAGTCTGTCATGTCCGGCCGATACTTTACGTAATTCGCTGCAAGGGTGGACGAGCGCCATGTAAAATGAATGATCTCCAAAATATTGTATATCGCCTCGTTACCTCAGTAATTTCATTAGCTACAGTGCCCTTCAAACAGTAACATAGTATTAATTGGACAGTACTGTCGGGCGACAGAAATAAAGCGGTGTATTACTTATCTAGATAGTCTCCAATATCATGCTTAAAGAAAAATGTTTTTATAGACTAGAAAAATATGTTTTTTCTTAATTGCTACGAGCACATTTGTTAATAAATAAATATCCCCGTTAGAATATAAAATTATTGTAGCAACTTTAGTACTTAAAAGAATCTACTTTGTTGTTCCGTAATAGAAACGCCTAACATGATTACAGCTACATATACCGCTTGAATATCCGATCATCTTCACTACAATACACTAAACTGTGTGAACATCAAAACTATACTTATTTCTAGAATGTAGACGGCATCTTAGTTTTTATTTTTGTATACATATAACAAACAGAAGATAACGAATAATGGTAATTAAAAGAAGAAAGCGAACATTGTACGTATATCAGACAGCGTATTGATTTGTATGGCATCAGTTTTAAAAATTCATGATAATAGTGGGCACACGTGTAAATTACTTGCCAATAAGACAACTGACAACATTGTTATCCCCGACCAAACCCCCGACCCAGTGAAACGGGCGGCGAATGCATTTTTAAAGTTAACACCGCAAAAACAGCAAAGGAGAATGCTATCACACAAAAAGCTAACAACACGGCAGGTGAGTATCCTTTGACCAATCGTGACACTGCCTATCATTCCTATGGGACAGTTAATTGCGCATGCTTCATAGCTATATTTATCGAGTATAATTTTATTGGAAGGACCATGTCGCTCTCTGCGGCTCCTATTTGGAGAGAAGTTCCAAGAAAAGCGCAGTTATTGTTGAAGGCATTGCTATCTGTTTCGAATTCAGTTATGCACTTTATGATGTCGTAAACAGATTACGTAACTTCGTCACTTACATACAGGTGCTTGTAAACAGCCGGTCTGTTTCTTGCTTGCTACTCTAGCATAGCTACTCTAAACCTTCTGTCGCTAGAGAGCGCCAGGTTCACTTTATCAAGGCGATGATACATTTTCCAAGTATTCCTTTACATTATTATATAAACAAAGTAAAACTTTCTCCTTTATTACATCCTTATTCTTAATATTTATCTGATTCTCTTTATTTCAACCTTTAGATGATCATCTAATATTATTTCTATTGCAGTCTCAATTCTTTTTTATTTATCCAACTATCATTAATACTTACCTAATTGTCTTTCTTACATTGTCTAGATTTCTTTAAGTATAAAAGCGATTAAGCTAGAAAAAAAAATTAGACAAATACTTGTAGTAAGTAATTCCGTTTTAATGTTACCGCTGAATGAAAAAGAATATTACTAGGGTAAAGAGACTTAATGCATCATATCTCCAGGCAACAAGCACTGTGTTGCTGTGTATATCATCTTAACTAGCGCAACTTTACTATAGACAGGCATATCACTTATGATAAGGTGAAGATCTCACTCGTTTCGATTTTCACGTGCATTTGCTATACCTTTTATAACTACATAGTGGTAGTTAGGATGATGTGACAGCACCATATTGTGCTCGTCGACTTGTGACATAAGATTAACATCTTAATCTTGTTAGTAATTTCACTGTCTGCAACGCCATTCAAACCGGAACAAAGTAATGTTCGCGACAGAAATAGGCGCCGCAGTGGTACCTACCTAGAAGGTTCTAGAAACCTACCTACCGACACTAATGTACGATACAAATGAAGTCTAGTTCAATTTGATAAAGATTTCTCATCAGAAATGTAGAACACAAAAAAAAAATTGAAAAACAAGATCGGACTATTTTGTAAAGCGCTATGCCCACGTAAAAGAGCGAAGGAGCTACGTACGCAATGAGGACCCTTCTCCTCGTTATCGGTTAAGGATAAAAATGGCGCCCATAAAACCCCGCAAGCACGTGTTAAGAAAAGCCCGTTAAACAGAATAATCGTCCGTCCAATATAAATTACTTTCTCAAACACCGTGAGTTTTAATACTCTGTGCTATATATTTTTAATTTCACGCACGAATAAATATTAATTGCGCAGTTGCACGAAAAAAAAAAGCACATAACACGGTGCGATATTAAATATTACGATTATAATTCCCGCGATAAGTGTGAAGAAGTTATATTTTATATAAAATTTACGGCCGTTATTAAATGTTAGGAAACCGCGATGTTTTACGAGATAATTCAGCTCTGCTATTTCCAGGCGCGCGCTTGCTTTCTCCTAGTGATATTACCGCGAAGTGTTTGTTTATACGATGAGCAGGAAAAAAAAAAGCATCGGCTACGTTTTCAGCTGAACTCGACTGAGTTTATTATATTTGAGAAATTTGTTATTCATAAAATAATTTAACGGCTCGCCTTGTGCATTTCTCCACATGTGCCGGGACCGAGAGAAGAAACGAATGGACTACTAAGAAGTTAATAACGCGTATTGTTTTATAAATAAACTCAATGTTTAAAATCTGTACTGGCGGAAGGTCTCTGATGCCGGAGACCATCAATGAATGTACCACCGCAGCTCCTATTGCAGCCCCCAAACAGTAGTATGCAAATATTCCGGATTGGAGGGTGCTGTAACTAGTGCAAGGCGATATGCACAATGTGGTACGCCATCCTAACTAACGCTGCGGTGTTATGGGCAAGCGTATCAATTACCATCAGGTGAACGTCTCGCACGTCTCGGCGCTTAGTTGAATAAAAAAAAAATATTTGAAACGTTTTATTACCAATATAAATTATTTGATAAAATGTTTATAAATTATATGTAGAGCGAAATAAGTTTTAATGCAACAAGTTTTGTGCGATGTTTTTTATGCGATATATGGATCGCAGCGGCGTTGAAATAATTTTTATATTTTCTACTACTACTACTTTATTTTAATGTTTCCTATGTATACATGTGGACGAAAAAAAAAATCTATTAAAATCATATCTTCAAGCGACGGAAGCGATTTTGAACCAATTCCTCACTATTTAATATGCATGTTAAATAATTCCCCATGTATACCATGAAAAATTTATTCTTTCTAAAACACGTATTTTCTAATTTAATGTTTAACTTGAAATAATTTTCTCAACTTATTTCTAATTAATTCATGTATTACTTCAGCACGGTTTGTACAGACCCTATCCGCCGTGTAAGTATTAATAAACTTTCCAAAGATCTTTTTATAAGATATATTTTATGCGGTTTATATGAATAAAACGAGTTATAATATATATCACAAAATATTTATAACGTATATGCTACATAAGTATTCCACCGCAGCTCTTAAGCGTATGCCTGTCTCCCGTTCCCTCCCGTCACAATCCCGCGAATTCTGGACAGGCACGCTTCACCATCATACAAATAATATCATGAATACAAAATGAAGTGTTAGCTCCTTGTATATAAAAAAGAATTTATAAGAAGTGAGATAAGCGTGGTTTTGTAAAATAATGCTTCGAGCAACCGGTTCATACTTAACCCACCCTTAACGACTATTGTATAGAAACGTTTGCATTCGAACTAATAATCAAAGCAAGCAAGAGTGCATAATTATGCTAGAATTTTGCCTACCCCATCCTTCTTCGTGAGACGTATTATAAGCGATAACATACAACCCACTTAATACTTTAATTATTCAAGGCTTCCTCGGGCCTTGGCCCGCCGTGACGTCACCGGATTTGCTCATATGAGCTTATTCACCAAAGGCCGCGAAAACGAGGCGGAATCGAACTCTGATTCACAACCATTACAAATATCATTATCCTTATCTTTACGAGCAATGAACGGCGATTGTTTCCAATATTTGAGGTCTTTACGTTCGGATGATAATACTAAGCGAACATTCAAACTTGTAACTCTGCTGTAAACCTAATAAAGTTCATTTTCGCGAATAGTTATAACTTAGCTTTTTTTCATCAAACACCGAATGAGCAAAGCTCAGTACGTTTTAAACTAACTTCACGATTTTTATGACCTGACGCATTTACTAACAATCAGTTCAAATTTCTATCCAGTAATGAGAATGAATGTGGATGGTTATAAGGGTAGAGGAAGACCGAAGCAAGTGTGGATGGTTTGTGTGAAAGATGACATGTGTAAGAAGAGTGTGAATTCAGATAGGCGGCTGATAGGGGGACCCCACATAGCTGGGAAAAGAGCAGGAGGAAAAAGAAGAAGAGTTCAAATTTCTATCAAGAAACTAAAAGTAGAATTTTCAACTAAAACGGGAAAATAACTAAGCGTTCATTACAATTCGGATTAAACTGGTGGTATGACAATGTTGCCGGAGACCGTGTAGGGAAGTATCACTGCAGGGCTTATTCCTACAGCCAAACACTAGTATGCAAACATTATTGTGTTCTGGATTGAAGGGTGCTGTAGCTGATGAAATTACTGGACTGACGAGACTTCATATGTGTCAAGGCGACGAGCGCGATATTATGCGGTGTATACCATCATTACTAACGCCACGTTGTTATGGGTGATTAAGCGTACTCGATCAAAAATACTCTATCTCTGAGATACCTCTTATTGATATTTAAAATACTAATAACTTAATGGTAAGTAATAGGTAATAGAATCTAAATTACGTTACAAATAGCCAACTCTACTTGTCTCACCAGCATCGAACCATGCGATCGCCGTATTTCATTACAAGCTGTTAGGCACTATTGGAATTAGTTTTTTTTAAACTACCATGCGACAAGACCTCAGGATGTTCACTTGATGGTAATTGATACGCCTGCCCATAACAACGAGCCGCTACTTAGGATGGTATGTATTGCACCACATCGCGCTCGTCGCCTGGGTCATAAGATGTTGAGACTCGTTACCCCAGTAATTACATTAGCTAAAGAGCCCTTGAAACAGGAAAACAGTTTTTGCACACTACTGTTGTGGAAGAAATAGGAGCTGCGGTTGTACCTACCTAGAAGATATCCACCAAGGGAGACCCACCACCAGTAAATAATATCCCAGCTGCAATAAGTATGAAATCATTTGTTTTAATATCAGTCCCTATTGTAATGGCTATCAGATACATTTAGGTAACTCACCACCAGTAGCTGTTGAATGTTAATAGAAATAATTAATCAAGTTTATGTTATATATTGAAAATAACAATTGCATTACGAATGAGAGAAGGCCCCTTATCAAGTTTACAGCATCCACCGTTGCAACACGTGACACGCTCATTTCAATTAACGCGCGTAATTAAAAATTGTAAGTAAAAAAAAAATATAGTATTAGCTACGAGATTAATTTATGTCGGGCGATAAGAGCATTTACTGAACCACTGTTCGATTAATTCTACCAACTTAACGTGGCAAAAGTGAGAGCGATAGCGTTGGCTTTATCGTATCCGCAACACTTACTCTTTATACAGTGATCGAGTTATCGGCGGACAGCACAGCAGTCGCCACCGATGCTTCATAAAGACACCCTAATTTTTTTTTAATCCAATTTTTTTTATTATATTTACATGTTAAGATCATAGCCAAGATCTCGCGCTGGGCCAGCTTGGCCGGTTAAATTCCAATTTCTCTCAATGAACTTTGTGGAGATCTTTCGGAGAGGCCTATGTCCTGTAGTGGATGCCTATCGGCCGATGATGACGATGTTAAGAACACGAGAGGTTGCATTGGTAGAAGTAAGCACAGTTCGCGCGAATACACATTTGCAGTAATCTTCCGAAAATATATAAACAGCAAATTGTGGTGTTATGTGATAACTTAGAGAAATTATTTTAATGTTTCCGCAGTGTGATTTTGTTAAGTAATTGTGTTAGGAGATCAACTTAATTATAAATAATGAAACATTTCAAAATACTTTATACGAAATTGAAAACTTTACACATTAAATTAATAAAAGAAACGATGGACTCTTAACAGATTTGTTTTAAATTTGTCTATCGAAAGGAAAACTTAAGAAGTTTCCAATTTACTCAAATATACACCAGTCGGCGTCAGTAGTAAATCGTTATAAAAAACATACTCACCACAATCCGTGATCTTGAAAAATCTAAAAGTACTATCTTGAAATCCTTAAAGCTATGTCCTTTTTTTTATGAAAAAAATAAAGATAGTTTATATCTCCAAAACGATCATAACAAATGAAGACTTTATTAAGTTTAATAGAACCTTAAAAAATAACAATCAATACAAAGAAGGCGTTAAAGCTGGGCGATAAAATGCCACTTAACGAGCACTAAGCGAGCGCAATATTAACGCCCCCGGGCCCTACATAAAAGTACTCAATAACGCAAACATTAACTTATCTATGTCGATTGCATTGCTAATTGTACTGGAACAATATCCTTTTGTTAGAAAGACCTAGTTTTAGTCGCAAAATACTAAATTACGGCCGCAACTCACCGCGAACAATGGACCGCGCGAGTTTCAAACGGTACATATTTTCTTTTATACCATTCGGATATTTTTTCGACGTGTGAGCAGAATGGAAATGCGAAAGCAAGATCGGGTTTTTCGCGATGACCGATAACGTTCACGGCAAGGCGGGAAATGTCAAAAGAATGGCGCCGTAAATCATCAGGAGTCTTATGAATTTGACATCAGTTAGTGTTGCAAGCAGAATATTTCGAATTTCCATTGCGCATTTAAGAAAAAAAAAAAAGGAAAAATCTAACTTTAATTATTTCTTGTAACCGAAAAAATTTGTTGCAATAATTAATTTATTAACTGCATCAATAAATAAATACTTGTTGAAACGTATAAGTTAACCGTACTCACAAACAAAATTAATTAAATTTAACTTTAGTTAAACCCCTCTATTTTTTTAAAAAAAATCTATATATTATTTTATAAATTAAATGTGAATTCTGTGGCGTTTTGACTTTCGGAGGGAAATATTGTAGAGATACAAATTTACGTCTTTACAATTCGAGGGTTACTCCGCCGATAGAGGGACAGGGGTGGCTGGCTAGTTTGTGAAAAAGCGGGAGATATTCTTTTAATTTTGTCAGTATATGTGATTAGGTAAAATACGGATAAAGATATAATTAAAAATTATATAAGGAATAATAAGAGATATTTGTAATAGTTACAAACAAATATTTCATTATTATTTTGTATGCTTCGCGTATTTATCTCAAATAAGAAATTATTTATCATAGTAAACCTTAAACAGTCAGGTCTGCAAAGAATCGCATACAGTTCCTAATAACATATTCTAACTTAATAAGCGTTTAAGAAAACATTGTTAATAAAACAAAATTTTTCGTATTTTATCGCGTTATTAATTATTTACTACCCCGACGGACTCGACTTGTAGTTTAGATATAGTGAAGACATTCTGCATAGAGCTAACTGCAAAGACAATAATTAAAAAATCTAGGTACTCCGTGAACACTATAATCATAGGATTAAAAATCAATAAGACAAAATTCTAAAAATTCAATTTTCTTAAATATGTATAAATATATTTTGTGGGGGGCTAATTAAATTATTAACATAGTAATTTATTATTCGTAATAAAGAAACTTCCTACTAAAAAAGCCTACGCTGACGGCGATGGACTAGCGGCACGGAACAAAGTATTCTTTAAAATAAATTCGTATTTTTTTTTATTATAACATAGAACGTAAATTGTTTATAATTCATTTATTTAAAAAAAGATTATTAGCGTTTGATTATTGATTATAAAAGATATATCAAGTTTTCAGAAGTGATACGGACGCCGTGGAAAACAACGCCGTCGTCGTAAACAATGAAGACGCTCCGAATCAAGACGTGAAGGACCACCCGCGCGCAGACGGCGCACTATCCAAGTCGTCGAATGATAAAAATGTCATGACATAAAAAAAGGAATAACATATTTTAAACAATATTTGACCATATTAATCTAAGCTACATCTAAACTTAAAATAAATCATATATAATTAACAACTAACTGTTTTAAAGACTTATCTAGTATTTATTAACAGTTATATTTTTATAAACTGTTCCTATCCCTTCCATCCATATGTACTTGAAATTTGATTCATCGATTGTAAGTCTGTATCCGGAGACCGTCTAGGTAGGTACTATCGCAGCGCCTATTTCCGCCGCCAAACAATAGTGTGCAAATATTACTCGGTTCCGGTTTAAACGGCGCTGCATCTAGGGGTATTGCAGGGGTCGTGAGATTAAGCATCTTTGCCCCAAAACGACGAACATAAGCGGATGACTGCATTGTTATATATTATTCTAACATTTTAATGGAGGTTAATCCCGCAGGTATAGCTGCTACGTTAAATAAAAAAAAAACGAATAATTAGCAGCTAAACGAATTATGTTTTAAATAAATTAATATATGGAAGTCATAATGTTAGAAAGTATGTAATCGCATAAAAAAAAAATATTTTGATTTATTTTTGTTTAATTAATTTTTTTTTTCTTAATAATCATCTCCTTGTAGGAAAAGAAAGCCATAAAGCCACAAAACAAGCGATTGCATATAAATGTTATCTTTTTTGTTAAAATATCGCTGCATTAAATAAATGCAACGCCCATTAAGCGGCGCTCGGCGCGCTTGTAATGGTTTAAGGTGCCATTTTATACAAGATAATTTTATAATATTTATATTTATTATTTGTATCAGTTTAATCAATTATTGGTTATTTATTCTATATTAAAATTTAAGAAACCTTTCCTATAAATGATTTTTAAAATCGGTTTCGTAAAAAAAAAAATTCTCAATCAACGCGTACTATAGATTCGGATTTTTTTTAAATCAGTACTTAAACGTTGCAAATATATGTAATGATGTTTTAAGTATTTTGAATATAAACATAATTAAGTCACATGATAGTGCATTTTTTATTTACAAATGTAATGCAAGACAGACGGAGAACAAACAATGTAATGAGCAGAATAACAATGTTGACGTGACCCCCACTCCCTCAGGGGTAAATTGGTTACTTTGTTTTACATCTTCAATCTTCCTTAAACGTTATATCCGTTTTTTATGTTGTCATGACAAATAAAGGTTTTAATAATAGGCAAATAAAAAATTAACGACCAGCGGCTATAGCCATATACGGTATTTTTAAATGTATATACATTATCCGAAGTGTTTTTAATTAAAGGCGTTTTGTTTGCCCGAGTGCGGATTGTGTGTAAGTAGAGATTGTGCAAAGTGAGAGCAAAGTTTATTTATCGCACAAAACAAAGTGAAGCGGAGGAACATCGTAATTTTCATATTAGACGCGAAGTGCGGGCCCGAAATAAATTAATTACGAAACACGATACGAGGTGGAAAGTTTGGTGAGGGTGCGAGGGGCGGTACGGGCGGGAGGGTAGGGAGGCCGTGACGGCGGGAAAAGTTTTCGCGCATAGGGAGCGTGTACGTTACTTACCCGTTCCTCCTCGCGAATCATCTCAGCGATGCCGGGGCGGATGTCCACATCGTCAGCGTGCAGGGACTGCGGTGCGGGGGCGTCCGGCGGCAGCAGGTCAGCGGGAGAAGCGCGCGGGCTCGGGTCGCCTGAGCGGCGGCGTGCCTTGCCTGGCGACTCCGGATCGCGGCTTACCGGTCGCTTAGCACCGCGCGCCTCAGGAACGCCGGCGCGCAACACCGCCTGCTCCCCGCTCACGTCGGTCAGCCCGCGGATTTTCAGTGTCTCTGCTACCTTGAGCAATGCCGTGATCTGATCTTGCGACACGTTGATCTCACCGCGGTACATAAAATCCACAACCGCTTTCAAGTCGCAGTATTTGATGTCGCGCATGATTATTATCGGGTGCCGGCACGGGTTATCCATGAACAAAGTTTGGAAGTAAGGGCTGCATGCTGAGAGCACCACTTTGTGCGCCTTGAGACTCTGTCCATCGCAGGCGAGCGTGACATCAACGAAGGACTCCGTTTGTAGGAGCTGATCAAAACAATTGGCAAGATTGCTCTGGTAATTATTCCAGCGTAGGCAAAATTGCTGGGGCGAGCCATCGGCGGCATCGCGGGCGTCCATCGCCGCGGGTTCTTCCTCGGCGGGCATCGCTTCAGCGATAGCGTACTCGCATCTGCAACGAACGAACCCGGAATGAGTATGCGTAACGCGTACTACGCGGGCAGCGACTCGCGAAGCACTGAACGGTTGCGGTAGAGCTGCGGCGCGGGGCGCAGCGTGGAGGCGGAGCGCCGGCAACGACGAATGGCGCCACGAGCCGCCTTCACGCCACGCCCTCCGCGCGCTCGCCGAGCGGCCGCCTGCCGACAGCCACTGCCGCCCGCGGCGCGCGCGCACCTGCATCCCACGCTGCCGACGTACAGCACGCGTGCCGCAACCATGCCGCGACCGTACCGCACACGTGCGGCGCGCATACCGCACCACTAAACTAACCACTGCAATTGAAAACAACATCAAAAACAATGGCTTAGCAATAATCATGGTACAATCGACTCTTACACCACATGAGAAAAAAATATTTGTAATTGGAAATAAACTAAAATTTAATTAAAACTTCTTTGTATTAACTGAGTGTTATTATTTTTACAGTACCGTAAAGTTTAAAATTGAACAGATTATTTTGTTATAATACATTGATTATTGTACTTACAAATGATTCGTACGTAAATTCAAAACATCTTGTTATCTTCCTCCTTATTCTCATATGGACATTAATTAATTTTGCCGAAAAGTACAGAAAGAATAAAAACACCAACACGTATACTATTTAGAATAATTTAATTGAAAACGGAATATTCTAGCACAATTTATCAACTAAGACTTATCATTTATAAGACCTCTATCCTATTTAATGGCTGAAATAAAATACACAATAAACATTGATAAATGGCGTCCATCCGAAGCGTATTAATTAAGAATTACTTTTCACATTTACTAGTTTGTTGAATAATTTTTGAGCTCTAACGATATTACAGGACTTCTGATCATTACGGGATGTCTGCGGATCTTTTCTTTTTTCCCAACCGTTATTGGGTATAGAGTTCTTTTAACCCTACGTGACCCGCTTTGTAGTATATTAGATAAATTAGTAGAAACGTGAATCACTAATTTAAATCAGCAAAAAAGACAAATGGTCAATATTACTAAATTTTTTGAAGGGGTAAGAACTATTATAATTTTTTTTCACAAAAAAATATCTTTTTTTAAGAAACTGTGATGTGAATATTAATTTAATACCAGAAATTAATACATCGAAAATCTCAGAATACTACTAGATAGCAAACTAACTTCCGGTGAATTAATCTAATTTGCAATAAATAAAACCTTTTTAAATATAGGTTTCTTTATATACTTATCTTATTTTCAAATTACTTGGAGCTTTAAAAATATATTCGAAATATTCTTTAACAATAATGTAATATGTAAGTGTAAGTAAAATTAACACGTAACATCATCATCAGTCAAAGGAAGACACAGGTCTCCCCCAAGGTACGCTCGTTAGTCCAATATTCTACTACACGCATCCTTTAACATGTCCAATGGGTATATAAAATTTGTCTGCTAGTTCCGTGATTTAGTTGCACTTCCGTTTTTATCTACGTATATAGAATCGGTTACGATATTCCACTAACAACAAATTCATTACGACCAATCCGTGTAGTTATTCGCTGTAGCATTATTAAACTGCTAACAAACGACAATTTGAGACAACAAACTTATTTTGGAAAGAAATTAAAATGTATGGACAGCGGCAAGTTTAACGCTTAAAATGGATTTCTCCAGCAAAACCTCTCAAAATAAACAAGTCCAACCCATCCAACATCAAATCAGAAAACAAAGTGTTAAGCAGATTTTATCTAAATATTTTCGATATTTCCTTTATTTTAATCCAACTTAATATGCAATAGGTTCCATCAGATACATACATACATTTTAACTTGAAAATGAAGATCACCATTTTTGATCTTATTTATTTAAAATCTTTATTGTGCACCTAAAATTAGATTAAAATAGGTGAATTGAATGTCGTTTAGAATTTTCTAACAGTCAACCTAGAATGTGGGGGGATACAGTGGCAACTGAGATAGAATCACATAATCAAAATTTATCATTGTTTTAAACACATACTTAAACATATATTACATACACATTATTACACTTTGATTTTATATAACTGAATACGCCCTTTGATTCTTACTGCCAACTTTATAGTATAATGTGTAGGATCTACAAACTCTCATCTACAAGATCTATTAAAGCATTAACGAGATTCATCTAGTTCGATGTTCGATTCAACAACATAAAAATAAATACTACAACTTTACTTTGGTAATAAAAAAAAAATTAATACTTCCTATATATTAGATCATGAATTTCAAATTTTTGGTAACGACTCTTGCCTTGTTAAATTGAAATATTACAGAGATGTAATGAAAAATTTTGTTAAATCATGAAAAATATTTGGTTATTATTAACTCTTGCAACCGTATACAAGGAAATTCATTTAATTTTATTAATAATGGGATCCCAAAATATTCTCTATTTAAATTCCAGTTAGGATATTTTCAATGCCTCCGCAAATCATCCTTGGAAGGAATCGATGTTCTTTATCTAGTAAATGAGGTCTAACAAAGTTCATGAAAGCGTTTAGTTAAATATATGCTCTTATTAAATGTGTAATATTTATATTTTTTTTTTTTTATATCTTAGATAAGGCAAACGAGCAAGACGGGTCACCTGATGGTAAGTGATTCACCGCCGCCCACGTCACTAGCGACGCCAGTGCGTTGCCTATCCTTCAGGTAAGATCAGACGCCATGATTCAATTAAATATTCGCTTCCATTGATGACTGCATATAGCCGAGATAAAGTCCTGATTTTTTTTTCCAATTCAGAGAGTTGTGGTAGCGGGCATCGTTCCGTTCAGCCTTTGTAAGGGTGGGCGGGCTCACTTAGCTCGATTAGCTGTTGGAATTGTGTGCACGTTGCTCTAAATGGAGAACGCGATTCTACAATAGGAGCGACAGGACACACAATGATAATTAATCTCCTATCTTTTCTAGTTTACCGGTGAATGGAGGAGAGTGAGATTTAACTGCTTATTTATAATCCTTATGAAGGACAATGTAACTGCACTTTGGTATGCAATTATTCTTATACATTCAAATATTTTTGCCACTTTCCAACGAACAGCTACTATATCTATGAACATAGTAAATTATTCATTAACATCGCTTGATATTTATCATTGTAAACATGATGAATTGATCATGTTAGAAAATATTTTTTTTATTGTTGATAGATCTCTGTTGCTGAAGATCGTCTAGGTAGGAACCATCACAGCTCCTATTACAGAGCGTAAATTAAAACAGGAGCGTGCTATTATTATCATGTTCCGTTTTGAAAGACATCGTAGCTAATGTAATTACTGCCGTAATGAGACAACATCCTGTGTCTGAAGGCGAAGAATACAATGTGGTAGTATATCATCCTAATTAGTGCCAGCTTCCTAGCTTTCTAGTCGTTATTGTCTTTCTCTTCTTCTTAAAGTGCCTCTCCAACTAGTGAAGGTTGGCGATCAGCGTGGTACAATCCTTTCTGTCTCTGGTTCGGCGAAACAATTCGGATGCTTCAGATATGCTAGTCCATTCCCTGATATTCTTCAACCATGACTTTTTCCTTCTCCCCACTTTTCGTTTTCCATAAACTTTACCCTTTATAATTAACTGCAGAAGATCCTATCGCTGTTGACAGAGTACATGACCCAGGTAGGAGATTTTACGTTCCTTAACCTTAACGATAAGGTTACGCTTTTCGCCAGATCGTTGAAGAACAGTCATTGGTTACTCTCTGAGTCCAGCTAATGGACAACATGCGTCTATATGTCTACATCTCAAAAGCTTCAATACGTTTCTTAAGATGTTTAATAGTCCAAGCCTCACATCCATACAAAATAATGGGTCATATATGGCAATGGAGTAAACGAGTACGTAAAGCGATGCTGATGCTTTTGCTGCAAAGGACATTTTTCGTCATATTGAAAGCACTGCGAGCAGTATCAATACGGGTTGTTATCTGTAGCTCAGTATTCTATTCCTCCTTTAACTAAATACCCAAATATTTGTACTTTGTCACCCTTTCCAGATTTTGGCCAGATACCTTTATAGCAGACGTATCATTAACTTTCCCAGAGATAACCATAAGTTTCGTCATCTTAACGTTCATTTTGAGACCAGCTTTGTGACTACATTCCTCTAGACTCTCCATCATACGTTGCAGATCCTCCATTGTAGATTCAATTAACACTGTTATCTGATTTATTTCCACGCCAAAATCAAGACCGTGCAAAGCTTCGTTTATTATAGTTTCTGAGTATGGGTTGAAGAGAATAGGAGAGAAGAAGAAGTATATAAGTTTCATGTAATTTTTGTAGAAAATGTTCATGAGTTAAACATTTTAATATATACTACTGTTTTAATTGCCTTGCCCCAATCAAATTCAAATTTGTGATATCTTACGTTTCTACTAACCTCAATCCAAATTATAATAAAACTAGATCAAATGTTTCTAAGCTATTATCCGCATAATGCCTTAATTTTACGCGGACGACACCGCGTGCGCAGGTAGTCTATAAAGAATAGACGAAGAGTAAGCCGGCAATAACTATACGACCCTATTTGTGGAATGGCTCGTGGCGGTGATAGTTATTCCAAGAAGCCAGTTGTCAATGTTTGTACAGGCAGCAGAATATAAAATATACAGCAGTGGCCCTCAGCGGACGGCAAACAAATACCAGCGAGAGCCGTGTGAGCTGTTGTAAACGATAAAGTCGAACATAAAATATATATCAATGTACAGTCAAGAGTTACTCCAGAATATGCGCCTCTGAATACTTATACTACCCATTGATCATCGAAAAAAACAGGATTTCAGAACAAATTGATGTCTTACGTAGTGAATAACTATTTGACCATATTTATGACTACCAATAATTTATTTATCCTTTTAAAAACGTTACCACAAAAAATGCAAACTTAATACCAAATACTCTTTGTCTACTATAGAAAAGCTCAGAGAATAGAGGTAAAGCGTCAGTATTCGCTTCCAAATATCCGGTGGCTGTCTCCTTGAAAAGAGAGTTACTATTACTAGGTTAGTATCCTTTAATACCACACACCACATCACCACTTAACACCAAGTCTAACCGTGGTCAAGCAACTTAATTGTGAAAGGGGCTATTAATTAATTATTATAGTTACACGGGTCTAGATTTTTAGTGTTACATATTAGCAACAGTGCCACTAGCCACCAAGTTCTAGCAATAATTGTAGTGTCGTAGTATAATACTAAACGTATTCCATATAAGAAAATATAAATTAATATATTAAAGAAAAGAATAAGGCCCCATAACCAACTACCATTTATAGGAGTCTATTGTTCAAATGAAAGTACTTTACTTGATTTGACTTTTCGTCAAGTTTAAAAAATGCCACTCGAATTTCGAAACAACCTTTAATTTTTTTTTAGAATTGCTTATATAAAAGGTTTCCTTTTACAATTACACAAAAAATTTTCGCTGTTTTATATAACTTTGCGCGTAAACGAAAAGTTAGCAAACATTTTAAGTTTCCGGTAAACGTGCCCGCTGCAGTCATATAACGTGTTTCCATCCGAAGTTATTTCGATCGCCGAAACAACAAAATTGTTTAGAAAAATTTTTCAATCAGTAGAAACCTGTTAAAGTGCTCAACAAACATTTACAATAAAAAAAATTTTATCGTCAACGTATATTGTTTACCGAAAACAATAGTTATATAAATGCAAAATGGAGGAATTGAGCGTTGTTGCACGCTCAATTACTGGATCAGCTTCCATACGATGCCGAAACACAGCTAATTAATTGCTCATGCACATACATCTCTACTATATGCAACCGTGTAGAAAATAGTTTTATTGAGGAAATAAATTATAAAGAAACATTATTCATCGTTGCCTTTACTAATTAATCTTTGAAAATATTTCTTGATACTTGATACATTACTTACAAAATTATATCCATAAGACATGATCTTTAATTAGCAAGTTACAGCAACAATTATCCATATCTATATAAGAGATTTAAATATATTTAGAGATCCATCACGATATTTCTGAAACCGTAAAAGTCTCAGTTAAAGGAATATTCTAGGCACTAGAGTAAAGGTGGGCTAAGAACGGGTTTTCCAAAATTCCTTTCCCAAAGAAGAGTTACTTGTGGTGAGAAACAGCTAGTGTTTTATCCGTGTTAAAAATTGTGATCTACAAGTCTCCAATTTTATAAAATAAGAGTACTATTAATTATGCGGGTTGTTAACATTGCTGCATTTGAACAACGTTCGTGCACTAAATCGGTCCTACTATTTGCAATACACACATTTCGAACTAATAATCTAAAAAATTTTACGAAATTTGATATATATAAATATTAAACAATGATCTCTCCGTTACTGAGAGAAGGCTTCTACTTCTACTTACTTATTATTTCAATTAATCCAACAAACACGGACATAAGGTATTTACTAGTATTCCAGATAAGATGTGTACAGGTGCCGTAAAAATATCCACCTCTAAATCAAACGTGTCGCATAAAATGGCCATCCGGTATTTTTTCATTATTTTACATCAGTCGTAAAAGTATGTGACGACAAGGAGTCGCGACCAGGTCACGCGAACTCCATCAAATTAAATTGTAGCGCATAAACTGTTCTAAATCCTAATCTGAACATAGTGCTGCGGGCGAGCGGAGTTATTAATTATGTTATAAAATAGTCATACGTAAATTAGCATGTTTATGAGTGAACGTTGGTGGTGGGAAGGAGTCAATTTGGTGATGGACTCTGCCATCTACCGGACGACGTGTGATATTATAACGAAAAGATTTCTAATTACGATAATTGATTTTATATCCGTAATCCGTCTTACCACATTTCAAATCACAATTTTCACTAAAATATTAAATCGAATAAAACAAACATATATATATATATATATATATAAGTAAAATATTCTTGATACATGATACTGTGTATCTGTGTAAGTCGTTGTAGCTAGGGAAAATGTTATAATAATATATCTCACAACGACGTGCACAAGTGTGTCGCATCGTAGATAACGAGGCATTGATATGCTCGTCTTATTACTTCGTTGCATAAAAAAAATCTTACATCGTTATCATCATTAATTTTACTCACTTTATTCACTAATGATCATAAGCCTCCCCAAACGACTGCAAGTTGCTAACATAGGAAAAGCTGCTACTCTTTCTCGGGATTATTCCCTCTTTGATCATATTTTGCATCGCCTCATTACCAATTTAATACCGTACATTGAAAATTGTTCAATTATCTGGATTGGTTATTACCTGCTGGATTATTACAATTAGTTTCAATCAACAATGCAAACAACAAATTGGTTAAAAAAAAAATATATTAAGGTTTTTTTTTTCAAGAAATTCCATCTCTGTAACTTTCATTAATATTATCAAGTGATTCTCACATTTATAAAGGCACAATACTGTTGCACATTTCATCTTATAATTTTTAGAACTAATTTATATTCCTTTGCAAAAGGCCTCGACACGGAGATTTGATCATCTTTGTGAAATCTAACGTCAGAGATTAAGTTTTCGAATCGGACTACTCCATGCTTACGTGTACACAAAAATCGAATAATGAAATATCACTTGTGTGAAGTTTCCTCGTTTTATGTTCGCTCCGACTATGGCCGGAACCAATACAAAAGATTATTTCCGCTTTGTATTAGCAGGTTAGATTTTTTATCCAAATACATTTATTTCACACGATGTTATGCGACAATGAGGTCGTTGATGGTGAAGCAAACTCAACTAGACTAATCTAGCTCGCATATACTCGTATTATAGGAACACAGCACTGCCATGGCTGACACAATGAAGGTGTTAGCTAAACCAAACTCCTCTAATTTGTAGTAATAAAGAGAAAAACTAATTCAAATCATTATAAAGCAAAGTATTTTACGTCGAACAGTTGCAATATATTTTTAACGGACAATCAACAAAATTTTAATGTATGTCTCCCGTATACAAGAGAAATTGAGAAACGCCTAACTTCAGAGACTGAATTTGAACATAAACTAAAATCGCTGCAACTCTCGCAGAATGGATAGCTTCAATGTCAAGCTGTCACGATGCTCTAAGGTAAATGCTTTTTTAAATTTTAAATTCAGAATTTTAGATACACGTAGATGCAGAAGCGAACAAATTAAAAATTTGAAATAACCCGTTGCATTGGATTTGATCTGTAACTAGACATAAGGTTCGCCGCTTCACCTTCATATTCTCCAATAGGAATATCTAACAGTATTCCGGAAACTGATTGGAAATTCAGGAACAGAAATACCAATTCCAAATAGCATATCCGTTACGTTGAAGGCACAATATTCAAATATAGTAAATACGTCGTGATTATTTTAAGCATTCATATTCTTGAAAATATGTACGTATCCATATAATGTTGCGTAAGATAAAAAAAAAATTATAAATTTAATTGAACATAACTATTGTAAGTATGTCAGGGTTAAGATTCTTTACATATAATATACATGTAAGATGAATAATATTTCTTTTTTTAATATTCATATTTGTATTAATATATAATAATTACTAGTTGTTTAATAAGAGTTAATAAAAAAAACGCGAAAATTATTAGTAACAAAAATCAGTTATTCTAATAAACATTAACATAATGTTGTAGTTACGCGAAAACTATTGTAAATTAACTATTAAACTAACTATTATGGTATGATGTTAAGTATGAGTATTTTAAACTTTTGAATTGATATTTAACAAGTCTTTTTACGAATAAAATTACTTAGAGCGAAATGCTTTACATTTCACTTAAGTTAACAAATTCTTAACGTTGTTCTCTAAATTAAAGTTTTTGTTTAATTTTAGTTTCTTTTCTTCTTTTTTATTATTTTAGCTCGCGGATGTGGAATCCGAGCCCCAAGTCCGATGAAGCCGTAATGCTTGTAAATACAACAGCGGCGCAAACATCATAAAAAAAAACCCTCTGAATTCATCACTTGGAGGTGAATAACAGTGGAAATATATGTATATATACAAAACATAATATAACTTTATATTTTAACTATCAAGTGGCGTAAGGGCATATGGTTTTCGGTTGGTGGTTCTGTTTTTTAATAGGTCTGTCTATCCACCTCATAATATCTGTCTTCATAACAGCATCGCAGCTTTCCGGTTATTAATATATGAGAGCCATAGTATTCTTAATGAGCACGCTCTTACCTACCATTCATCGGCCTCATTGTCATTTGACACCACGCGAAATCGTTGTTAAGTGTTAACGTTTAAAAAAATAATCATATTATCAATTTAGTGGAATTTTACACGACAGTAACGGACAACAATCACCTGTCTAATTATTTGACGTTGTCGTAAAAGGCATTGTTCACAAGAACAAGGTCTACAAACACGACGGATTCTTAGAAACTTTGAATATAAACGGCGCATAAATGTCGAGCTCTTTATAAATAAGCACGACAAATATTAGGGTCCGTACAGGAACAAGAAGTGTATCACTGATAAAGGTCGCAAGGGCACTACGATTTTATGAATTACTAAAACAATTTTTAAAACAACATCATTTTTTTATACTCTACGAAATAGCTAAGAAATGAATGATACTTTTAACCTTATAGTAAATGAAACGCCTGCATATAACGACCTGGGTTAATTAGGAAAATATAAGGAGCACCGCATTGTACCTCCCACTCAGAGGCATAAGTTATTGATTCACGTTACCTGAGTAATACGCAACGACACCTGTCTAAATGGAACACAGGAATATTTACACAGTACTATTTTGCGGCAGAAAGACAAGCTGCTATCTTGACCTAACTGAAGCGCAGCTTGATAAGCTTGAGCGTATTCAAAATTTGTGTATACAATTCATATTTGGGTTACGCAAATACGATCACATTTCGCAAAAAACTCAAGTGGCTGCCAATCCGTCTTCGCAGGAATACTCACATTCTCTCTGTTCTATATAAGATATTGTTCAATCCTCTAACACCTTCCTACCTTAAAAATCATTTCGAATTTATTACCGATTGCCACAGTCGCACTCTCCGCTCCTCAATAAACCTTTCCCTTCGCGTCCCCGTGCATTTCTGTTCATTTTTTTTAAAACTCCTTTGCCGTTACGGCGGTTCGTTTATAGAACTCTTTACCGAACCATATTCATACCGCCGGATCCCTATTTTTTTTCAAAAGACACTTAAGTAACTACTATCGTAGTTTAAATTATATATTCTGTCTAATTGTGCTATTACTATCTCTGTCATCTAACGTTTTAGTTTTTAATAATTTAGTGCAGCACTATCTTATCTTTACCTTTAGTTCACGTCTTTCTTTCCAATGGATTGTCCGGAAGAAATTGCTTTTTGTGCAATAAGACCGCCCGTTGTACTTCTATGTATATATATAATATAATCCATATTTTGTAACTGGTGTACAATAAAGAATAAATAAATAAATAAAATAAAAACACAATTTCAAATTATAAATCGTAGTAGTATCGTTTAAATTTCTATTATAACATTTCATCGTCATTATAGGGGAAAACTAGCCCGCATTATTATTACAAAGTCTAGTAGTAACCTAGTGTCTAGATAAATAACATCACCATAGTTTGCTGCAACCCATACAACTAACTCATATATAAAATTAATAAATTGTTCATAGAGATAATGTCTTATATAGTATTAAAGGTTAAACCAAGTTCTGAAGTACAAAAGGTGTTTAATCCTCATAGATACGCTCTCGCACTGAGTGCAGACGGAATATATTGACTTAACTATCAAGCAAAGGGCTAAGCAGGACGCAGTGGGAAGTGAAGGGTCATAGAAATACCATTTACCTAGCATGAGCAATACGTAATCCGTCAATTCAGTCTGATCTCCATGAATAAAACAATTGACCGAGAGGAAAATGATTAGATAGAGAAAAAAAAAATAAGAAAAATTTTAAGATTTGTTAATGCACTTAATGCGTCATACAATCTACTATGTATGTAACTCTAATAAATATATTTATTAGCTTAGGGAACATAAAAAACTAACTAAATTAAATGTTTAAATTATTAACGATTTAAATGTATTGTTAATTAGTATTATAAAGATGTTACTATTGAGCTAATACTTGTATATATTATTTAAATCTGTTTGAAATGATAAGAATAAAGTAAACCCTTCAGGTGATATCTTAACATTTATATTACAAAGTTATCTAAGCTGTTTAATAAATATCGAAGAATGTATAGACTTCAACAAATGTATCGTATTGTATATAATTAATTTTGTATACATTTTTATTATCCTTGTAAAATCTTCTTGGACAATCCCGACTGTATTTCAAAGTTTAAAGAAAGTGCCCTTTATACATTATAGTTTACAATTAACCTTTTTTTTTTTCTGTAATTGTTCCCCTGCGTGTGGTGCGCGGTGCCGTACTTTTCTCACTTACTACTTTTTATCTCATTCCAATCTTCCTTATCTTTCGCTTTCTGCTCTTCTTGCATAGTTCTTTTCTTCTGACATTCTACACCCCATTTCCTTCTTTCATTCCCCTTCTGAGCGAAAACCTTCGTCTCATGCGTGTTTCTCTCTCTCTATATATATATATATATATATAAGATAATATATATATATTTCTTATTCTAATTTCTTTTACTGTATCATTTCATTATCTTTTTCTTACAATTTTTTATATTCTTACTTGCTATAGCTACACTACCATCACTGATTTTATTTTCGTTTTATTTTTAATTTTTGTTTCTCTTAATTACTTCAGCTATAGCTCCTTTACAGAATTCCAGGAACACTTGACGACTATCGTCTTCACTCATCAGAGAGGCAATGACTTCCTCGTTTAGTCGCTTTCCTATTTTCATTTCGCAGTCTAAACGCTTGCTCCGGTATACGGGACAGGAGATAACAATGTGCACTACGGTCTGGTCCACCGCAGGGTCACAGAGGCGCGAGGGACTCTCGTTGAGTTTAAACCTATGCAGGTACCCGGAGAATCCCTGTGCCAGACCAGAACCGTATCCAGCTCCAGCCGGCGCAGTATTCGGTAGGCCGATGCCACGTTTGAGAAAAAATCCGCATTGTTGAGGCCGTCGTACCTTCCATTCGTCCGTCCATCCATTCGTCAAGCGTTTTCAACCTGAGCTGTCGCTTGTACACACAATTAACTGTTCAGTGACATCATTATTAATAATAAATACTAATGTTTACTTTGTAAACACATAGTGTAAAATTACCTTGGTAGTTTCAGAGGCTAAAATAAAAACTTTTACACTTTAACAACCCTGTCGAATTAAATGAAATAGCAAACACCTAGCTACGGTACAATTCCAAACGGATGGTCCTCTATTGTGACAAAGTTGTAAAAGACTGCATAGTGTATCCGGTACAAAGCGCAATAAATTAAAGATACACGGACAGATAATGTTTTTTTGTATATAAATGAGTCACGTGACAGTCAATAATATTATGAAATGTAATTATTAATAATTTTAGTTTTCATTGTTATCACAGGTTGCAACTGGATGCGTGTAACCTAAGATCGGGCTAAGTGCCGTCCCTTGGGAGAGTTCTATGTGCTGCAGTGGTCTGCCGCAGGCGGATGATGGAGTTACAGGAATACGCTCTCATAATTCTCAGTATTGATACAATTATAGTACGAGTGAAAATTAAATGCTTTATTTATTTTATTAT